>OZ038485.1:110209325-110219325 GCA_964036315.1 Acanthosepion esculentum | reverse complement strand
CCCGTTGAAGGATTAAAGAACTGAGGAGGAGCTAACTGCGACACAATCATTACAAGGGGCTCTCATGAACATTCTTCCCGTGAACTTTGGAAGACTAAATAACAGTTAAAGAGAAACAACTCTTGGTTAATTCAACCTTTTCTTACTTAAATGCATGCTTTTCTTCACATCGTTGTTTGATATTGTACATCTTGTTAAATACATATTTTATGTGTAACAATGCCTTTTGGTTATCCTTTTCTGCGTCAGCCCTGTTTCCTAATCTAAAGTTAAATTAATGTGGTGAAGTCCGTCACAAGTCAAGCTGAAAATATCTATCCTGGTCATTTGACACCAAAAACAAAAGATGCTAAAAAAAAAACATGGGATTTTTTCATTGCACACAATATGGATCATAATATTTGCGTTATAGGAGCCGATTCTTTGCAATAAGATCCGGATCTTCAACACCAACGTGAACTCAGTCCTGGCGGGTAACCTAGACCAACACCCACAAACTTCAGACATTTACCAACGGATGTCTTAGGAACATCCTCATTATTAGGCGGCCGGAAGTCGTCTCCAATGACCAACTGTGGGACAGGACTAGACAAGCCCAATTGAGATTGACATCAAGAAACGTAACTGGGGATGGATCGACAACACACTTCTCAAGCCTGCTTCTCATTTCACCAGGCAGGCCCTTGACTGGAATCCACAAGGGAAGCTGAAAGTGAGTCGACCAAAACAGACTTGCCGCAGAAGTGTGGACGCAGAGGTGAAGGCAGCCGGTACGACATGGGCCGAGCTGAAGAGGATCGCCCGGAACCACGTCCGTTGGAGAGGTGTTGTTGCTGCCCTATGTTTCGCAAGGAATCAAGAGGCATAATACACACATATATATATATATATATATATATATATATATATATATATATATATATATATATATACATATATATATATATATCTACATATATATATATATATATATATCAAGAAATATAGTCTTAAGACGTGCAATATTTATGGGATAAAGTGCTCAATATCAGAGATAGAGCGCGTGTAAATATAAAAGTGAACATAGAAGTCAACACTTAGAGGCGACAGTCTGTTTCATGCTAGCATGACGATTGCATCTAGCATGAAACAGACTGTCGCCTCTAAGTGTTGACTTCTATGTTCACTTTTATATATATATATATATATATATATATATATATATATATATCAGGAGCCGATTCTAGATCCACAAATGCCGTTTGCAAAGGTGGAATTATACATTTCGTGGATGACAAAATAGATCACAGGGCGCTTTTTAACATTGCATACAAATGGACTTCCTTTGTGACATCATATTCAAGAAGGAAATATTTCAACTCTCACATAATTCCCATGGTGGTGTAATGGGAACAGCAATTTCTGGCCCCGTCGAAAAACTTGATTTCAGTCCGAAATTCAAACGCACCAGGGATACCCGTATAGAGCTTCATCAATTGCCGGAAGGGCTTATGGCCACATCACGTTGAAAGATCGGTTCCCGTTCGATCAACGAAGTTAAGCAATGTCGAGCTTGTTCAGTGCTTAGATAGGTGACCGCTTCGGATTAGCAATCGATAATGGTTTCGAATTGTTAATCAGAGAGCCGAGTTCCAATTCCAGTCGGGTTCGTTATATTCAATTACGCGCAAATACCCTTGGGAAAGGTATGGATCCCCTTTCTTCTTCTTTTGGCTATGGGTAAGACTTGTATCACTAAAACCATTTCTATCTAAAAAAAATTGTGACTGATAAACATTTTGTTTTACTTTATTATCGAATGTGGTTTGATAGCAAATATAAGCCGTACATTTTGAATGCCCCCCCCCGCGTTTATGAAAAAATGACAATTGTACGCGAGGTTCTACCAAAAAAAGATTCACGACATCGTGGAGAAACGTATCAATCATGGAGCCTGCTAGGCTCATTTGGAAACCTTTCTTTTCTCTCTAGTGAAGATACAGAAAGACGATTGGCTGCAAAGAAATTCTCGAAATTCATGACAATTCCGGAAATAGGAGCCCGAAGTATTAGCATTTTTCGTGTTCCTCAGGTCTAAAAAAAAAATTACGGAAATTATTGATTGAACCTCAACATTTGAGCCAATCATTTGATATCAAACTTGACGAAGAAACTAACTGAAAGTGGTTGTCCTTTTAAGCAAGCCATTTAATATACACTTTATTCCTTGTCATTCTCAAAGTGTTGAGCAATTCGTAAAAAAATGTTTGTTACACTTCTGTTTTTTATCTGAGAGCCGGGAGAGTTTTATTTTTGTTCGTTGTCATGGTCAAAGATTCGTTCCAAAACTCAAAAAGAAATTAGATTTGAAAGCGTTGACAGGAATTCACTTCGACGTTAAAACAATTCTACATCATATTCTTTTTATATCCGTATTGATAATCTGATTTCCAAAATTTTCGTTGTTTCTTTCCAGATTAATACGGACGTCCCCAAGGCTCTATCCTTGTACCTACGTTGTTTGTTATCTTCATCAACGACCTTCCAGACGTCATCAGTTCCGAACTAGGTATTCATGCTGGTGACAACTATTTAATTCTGTCTTAGTAGCAAGTCCGATAGCTCCGACTGGCAGCGTCTTTGGAAAATGACCTCCAATCAGTGGTTAACTGGGGATTGTACATTTTGACGCCTCCAAAACAACATTACTTTCATTGAATTACCATAGAGAACCTTTTCTGCCTTCCATCAGTATGGCTGATGCTATCCTCCAGAAGAGCAACTCATTGCACCTTCTTGGACTGACCTTTTCCACTGATATGGAGTGAAGTGATTATATTGATATTTTTTTTTTAGTCATAATTTTATGGCCAAATATTTTCATTTGTCTGTGTATGTTGCACAGTTCAAAAGTTATGCGACTTTTTAGTCCCGATTGCAGGATTCTGGAAGTTTTATCATGCACAAAGCAAAAGATCGATTTTCTCCAAAGAAAACGATGACGATGGAGATTTTTAAGTTTACATTTAAGAGTCTGTAGTGACTCACCACAAAAAAATCTTTCTGCCTTTTACAATTTTCAATTTTAAAAATTTCCGATACGCCGTAATATACATTTATTTAATATGTAAGAGAAATCTTTTTACAAGCCAATCTAAAAAAAAAATAAGCATGTTTTTGTATGCAAAACAGCTAGGTTCAATAACTATGTAAAAGTCAGGTATCAATTTGATACAGTATCGATATTAAAAATAGGACCCCTCTGTAAAACGATAACAAATGAATGCTTCTCGATTTTGACAAATATGCCAACCTCAGCAATATCTGAAGAAGGTTAATTTGAAAAAAGTGTTTACCTAAAAACCTTGCTCTATTTTTTATTATATGAACCTTTTTAGCCTTTATCAACATGGCTGATGCTAACCTCCATGAGCGCAACTCACTTCTTGGTTTCATGTTTCCCACTGACATGAAGTGGAATGATTATATTGAATCAATTGCAAAGTCTACTCCTAAAAAAGTGGTTTCACTATGTGAACTATGTTAATCCCCAGAATCTATCTTGCACAAATATTAAGTTTATAATAAGTCCACTTATTGAATATTACAGTCACTTCTGGTCTGGTGCTTTTGTTTTATATCTAGAGATTCTTTACAAAATCCAAAGAAGAATCTGCAATATTATTGGTCCTGACCTGGCATCTCAGCTTCCGTCACTTTCCCACTGCCTTAATGTAGCTTCTTTGTGCTTTTTCTATAAATATTTTGATGGTAATTGGTTTATGAGTTTTCCTTGTTAGTATTTTGGATTTATGAATTTAAATGCAGTACTAGATTGGCAGCTTGGTCTCATAATTTCTGTGTTGAAATTACTCATTTTGAGGTAATTGTTTCTTCTCTCACATTTCTGGACTGTGGAAATGTTTTCTGGATTTTTGTTTTCTTGTTCTCTATGATTTAAAAAAAAAAATTAAATGCAATGTTGATCATCATCAGTCTTTTTTTTTAAGCATTTCACCCCAAGCAAAGTGGGAGTGCCACTAGCACACAAGGGTGTTACAGAGAGTGAAAGGGAGAGAAAAGACTGGGTATAGGGAATTGAAGAAAGGATAAAAGATGAACGGAGATCAAGACAACAGAAGATGGCAACTGACATTGCATTTAAATTTTTGAAGATTGTAGTTATCAGGGAAGCAAGTAAACGGAAGAGAGTTCCACTGCCAGGAAGGGCAATAAAAAACTGTTGGAGTAGAAGTGGTGGTTGCATTCAGCTATTTCAACAGTAAAAGGGTCTAGTAGTACACTTAAATTCATGAAGTCAATGCATCAGGGAAGATAGCACATCAGATGGTAGCCATGAAAATATTTGTAGAAAAGATATAGGGAAGCCACATCCTTTCAGTGCGAAAGTAACTGAAGACTAGATGCCAAATCAGGACCAATAACATTGCAGATCCTTCTCTTGATTTTGTCAAGAACCTCAAGATGAACAGCAGGGGCACCAGACCAGGTATTGCGTCAGTATTCAATGCACGGTGAATGGTAGATTTGTAGATGTGTAATATGGGCTCTGATGAGAAAAATCTTCTGGCACAACACAGTGAACCAAATTTCCTTGCAGTAGATGCAGCTATTGATTCAAAGTAGTTGTTCTACCTCAAGTCAGTTGAAAACGTGAGGACAAGAAGGCTCAGTGAGATGCTCTCCAGGAGTCAAGCATCAACCATGTTGATGGTAGCCAGGGAAATTTCTCTTTGGTGGTTAAATGAGTGCTGTTTAGTTTTGGAGGCATTAAAATTTACAAGCCATTTCCTGCCTCAGTTAACCAGTGATTGGAGGTCCATTTCTCCTGGATTCTTGTTCTTTTATTGTCCTTTTTGTTTCGTTTAACAACATCCTAGTGGCTTTTATCACCTTGCCCGGGGTGAAATGAGTAACAAGCAAACAGAAAAATGCGAAAAGAGAGTTCCACAAATGAGAAGTACATGTGACGAGAACATAGCATAGAACTTATGGTTACGACAGTCAATCTAGTTTGTTTTGTTTGGTTAACAGCATATCAACTTCTTATGGGTCATTTAATGCTAAAATTTAACTTTCTTGGGAGCATTTGTAATTTATTTTACAAAAATATATTTTTGGTAATTTTTTTTTTTTTCAAAAAGGTACTGTTTGCAATTTTCCTTATCCAAAAATGTATTGCTGGTAATATTTTTTCCTTCAAAAATGTACTGCTGGAAATTTTGTTATTATTTTTTTTACAAAAATATATTGCTGGCAATATTTTTGCTATGAAAATGTATTGCTGGCACCTTCACTATAAAAATGTATTTTTACATTTTCATAGTGTTCTGATTCCAGTTTGGGGGCTCAATCTTTGCCCATAATTGTGACTCCATTGTTCAGGTTCAACCTGGGAACAACAGCAATTAAGAGGTGGTTCCACACTCCTCAAAACCTCATGATCAGAGGCCTGGCTGCTGGATATAGCTTATTATACCCAGGATTAGTCAATCCAGTACTGTGCTACATTTATATATATATATATATATATATATATATATATATATATATATATATATATATAATTAAGTAATTTATTGAGTCTGAAAGAAACCTCAACAGAATGTAGAAAGCACTGGACGGCCGTTTTGTCCTATATTTGGGACTCATCAGCAGTACCGAGAATTGGAACCCTGACAGTTGTCAAGCAAACACCATACCAACTGTTCCAACGAGCCTCGGTGACAAAGAGGTAGCAAATCAGACTCAATATAGTGCCGCTCGCTCACATATTCCGTAGTGGAACTCAACCGAAATTCTCTGTAACCATAGGACTGTGCCCCCCGGAGCCACAACTACTATCACCAAGCCACTCAAACTGAAGCATTAGAAGCCGGATCAAGCAATGATATACATATGATAGAAATTGTAAGGAGGATTTGATAATTATAATTAAGTAATTCTTTTCTTTCAGACTCAATGAATTACTTAATTATAATTATCAAATCCTCCTTACAATTTCTATCATATATATATATATATATATATATATATATATATATATATATATATATAAGTGAACACAGATATCAACACTAAGTGGTGACAGTCTGTTTCATGCTTGAATGCAATGTATGCAATAAGTTAGCATCAGTAATGTTGATCATAAGTACCCTTCTCACTTGCAGTGTGTGCCATCCCTTTAATTTCCTATGATTTTCATGTTTTTTACCTTGAAAAGTTCACTTATATAAGGCATACATTGGATGAAAGGTTATAAAGGATTTGAAACAGGATAAGCAGGTACTGATTCAGAAAAAAATCTTTTAACTCCACTACTTTCACAAAGCACATTGCGTTGGAATGAATAAATGGTTTGGTCCTAAAAATCAAAAATGTTAGTGAGTACAATAACAGATAAAAAAAAACATTGTGAGTATATCAAAAACTTAGCCTGGTGGTCTGAGTAAATTAATAATTAAAAGAAATATATATTCAAAACACTATTTACATTATTCGGACTATAGTCCTCATCTTTGTCACCATATTTATTACAACGTTTCGGCCATTGTATGCTCCTGCCTTCTTCAGGTGGTTGGAATGTCGAACTGAACCCTTTATTTTGCTCACTGGGGTAGACTGTTCTAGTTCCATGTGCCATGTTTAATGGATGTCAGTTGTCAGTTATCTCCTGTTATTTCCCCTCTCCAAGTTCTCCACTGCCATAAACCGGTATTGAACTCACACTCTTTGGGTCCTGTCACTTAATCTAACTAATGCCGTTATCCATTGTGGATATCCACTGTCTACCCCAGTGAGTGAAATAAAGGGTTCAGTCTGACATTCCAACTACCTGAAGAAGGTCAAAATGTTGTGATAAATATGGCGACAAAGATGAGGACAATAGTCCGAATAATGTAAATAGTGTACATAATACCTCATCTCAGAAATATAGACAGAAACAAAATTATTATGGTCACCCCCAAAAAGACCACCCTAGAAGAAAAGTGGGTATACAATAATTTCAAATCCAGGTAACCTCCAGACAATTTCTAATTGAACACCTTATTTAATCTACTGGGGTAGATTTTGTGAGCTCTGTGTACTTGGGCTTGGTAGAAACATGGTGAGCAATAACTGAATAGAAGTAAAATAAGAACTAGATGAGAAATCTCTAGGCAGTAGATGTGGAATGAGAACAAAAGGGATCAGTTTGAAATTCCTTAAAGTTTACATACATCTGATGAAGGCTGGAGGATACAATGACTGAAACGTTGTGATAACAACAACAAAGATGAGGATGATAGTTGGCATGTAAATAATATAAATTGTCTTTCAATTTATTCTTTATGAATTTTTTGATTTGTATCTTGGATTTCTTTTTTATAACTCTTTTGTCAGTTATTATACTATAGATTTCCAACTCAGATGTAAATAAAAAAATGCGTATCCTTATTGAAAACCCCAAACTCCCTGCTAAGATATTGATTACCATTTGTGTCGACCATAAGATTTTTCATCGTGGATATGATCTTTTTACGATTCAAATTAATATGGCCTTTTGCTCCCCAAAAATGAGAGAGAAAACAAAAAGAAATTAAATGATACCAAACGCTTAAAGGAAGAATTTTAAAAAAATTTCTTTCTTTTTCTAACTTGTGTTCATGCATTCATTTGTATTAACATTTTGTTTTAACTTCTCAGCAGAAGCTTTGCCAATTATTAAGTTTTTGGCATTTATTTTTTATAACCAGAAATTAACAAGTTGCTTCCTCTTTCTGTTTTTCTGTATACGTCAAAGTACCTTTAGCAACTCAAATAAAGGAGGAAAAAAAACAGAAAAAGAAAAATAGAAAATTACAAAAAAAAAACAGTTAGGAAATATGTTATTTTAAACTGTATTCAAGAATTCAAACAATTCTACTAGTTTGCTTACATTGAAATATTTATTAGACCTAAGCATAAATTTAAGCAACTAAATCTTGCGCAAAGGTTAAGCAACCCAATTAATGGTCAATATCACAATTTGCTTATTAAAAGAAACAGCTTTTGTATTTCAGTTACATTTATTTCAAACTCCAAGATGATGATTCAAGCAACACTGATCAGAAATAAAGAATATTAGAATTAGTGTTGAAATATTATTTAATATCAATCCTCCTCCATGACAGTGACTTCTGGATAATCTCTTCACAGATGAAGAGGGGGGGAATAGTGACAACAGAGATGTTATTCTACAGAAGGATGATGAGAATAGCAATAGCATGGACAGAGCATGTGAGCAACAAAGACATTTCTAAGGAAAATGGAAACAAAAAGGACAATGCAACATCAAGCAACAGTGGAAATTTCTAGGACCTAAAAAAGGAAAGAAGGCTTGGAGAATTTAGGACATACAGATGGCAAGAGGAACAGATAGAAACAACAAATAACTTACCTAACAATTTTGTAGAAATGAATGGCAGAGCAGAGAGTGGGAGGGATAGTCAAAAGACAAATATTGCTAAGATATTTCTTTATCATTTTGATTTTAATATAAAAAAAATTTGCGAGAAACAAGGAAAAGAGTACTAAACTGTTATGTGATATCTGTCCGCCTGGCAGTGAGTGCTGGACATTCTCCTCAAAGATGAAGAAGAGACTTGAAGCAATAGAAATGGGGTTCTGCAGAAGGATGCTGAGTATACCATGGACCAAACATATGAGCAACAACAAAGTTTTGGAGAAAATAGAAACAAAAAGGAAACTTATATTTAACATCAGGAAGAGACACTTGAAATTTCTAGGGAGATAGTGAGGAAGGAGAGCTTGGAGAATCTGATACTCACAGGACAGAATGAAGGCAAAAGTGACAGAAGAAAACAAAGCATAACATACTTAGTGAGCTTGAGTAAATGGATGGCAGAACAAGGTTTAGGGGAAATAGACAATTTATTAAAAGCTACAAGAGACAAGAATCGCCTACGTCTTGGGGGGGGGGGGTCACGGCACATAAAGAAGAAATTCTCACCGAATACAAGGATCAAGGTAGAGCGTTACTGACAGAATGAGGGGGGTGTGTGAATTGAATATAAGAGTAGGAAATGAAGTTTATATGTGTTATGATGTTGATTTGGGGTTTGTAGAGACAAACGACAAATAACACGTAACAATCAAAAGGGTTTTAATAGGTTGGTAAAAAGGTACAGAAATCGCCTGAGTAGTCAATAACTAGCTCAGCCAGGAACTTCTCTGTCTCCCTGTCTCTCTCATGTCAACTGACATGCCACTATTTAAAGTCTTTGTTCACAGACGCAGACAAGTTCATCTTCAAGAGGGGTGGTAGGTTTCCGACACAACAATATGTATCTGAAAAAATGACTTATCCTTAACTTGAGGTTAAGTTTGTAGCATTCGAGGAAGTATCCATGTGGACCATTTTGTCACCAAGCAGTAGTTCCGAGGAAAGAAATTGAGAGGAACGTCTTCATTACAACTGGAATACACTGAGGCTGTGAGAGTGGTTTGACAGTGGTCATAACATGATAAAGGTCTGAACTGATGGAACTAAGGAATGGAGCTTGTCCAAACATTTGCCATGTAAATTGGGATAGATTAGTGACAAGATTGTGATGTTTTATCTGTGACAAAGGAACTGCAGGGCAGAAAATGTGTCATCCCTGACAAGCTCGCATATGTGTCTTTAGAATATGAAACCTGGAAAGAGAGAATTTAACAGAGCCGGGATCGTTCACGTCCTGAAGGGACATTATACATAGGAGAAGTAGATTTATCTACTTGACATTAGGCCTCCTTGCCCCCCACTGCAACTTATTTTTTAATACTGATGCTATGTGATTAAATAAATTTGCTGTCTATATTTCTGAGATGGGGTATTGTAACTATTTACACTATTTACATTGTTCGGACTCTTTTAACTCAACTTTGCAAATTTTTGTTCACCTCAGCTGTAGACAGTTATTGAACTCACAACTCTTTGGGTCAAGTCACTGGATTCGACCAATGCTTTTATCTACTA
>OZ038485.1:110136825-110189325 GCA_964036315.1 Acanthosepion esculentum | reverse complement strand
CATTATTCTTTATAATATGCAAATATTATTTTTTTTAAAATGTTTTTCTGTGCATAAAAATCTTTTCAGAATAAAAACAAATCATCTATTCATATTGTGAAAAATATTCTCCTTCCTTACAGGAAAAATATAAAAAGAAAGAAACTTTTGTTAACATTCAGACATGTAAAATATCCTTGACATGATGGCTTAGGGATGAGAGACATGTTAATAATGTATTAGAAAATTATGAACAAATCTGTTAATTTTCCACCATATTACTGTCAAATCTCTCTAATCCATCAGTGTCAGTGATAGTTTACATGCCCCACTGTAAACAAAATCTTTTTCATTGTTTTGTCAGCAGGAATATCTCTTCCCATACCATGCCTACTATATATATATATATATATATATATATATATATATATATATATATATATATTGGACAATGACTTATAAATTTTCATATATCAAGGAAAATATTGGTGGAAAGATGTATGACAAAGTGGAAAATTTATACGTCATTATCCCATTCGGTTGAGCTCTCTGGTTTGAGGTGTGAGTTTGTAAACAGTGACTATTTAAGCTAATATTGCACGACTCTTCGGCAGAATTGAGTCACTGTCAGTCACTGTGTGTTTATCCGAATCTAAAAATAAACACGCTAAAATTCACCTTCATTCCTGCCATGCGCTGACGGCTTAGTGGGAGAAGTTCTGACTGACGCAAATTCAGTCGGGATTCGATCCTAGCTAGAGGCAACCGGACGTCTAGCAAAATAAATTACTCCAAAGAAATTACAAAACCACACCTGTTAGAATATACAAAATAAAATCAAAACAAAAGAACGGACGAAAGTTATAACTGTTATATAACGATAAAAAATAAAAAAATTAATAAAAGATAATATACTACGTTACTTAAAAATCGAAGGCCAAAATATATAGTGTAACAAATAAATAACAACAAGTATAATAAATTGATCTAAATACATCCAAATATATAAATAAACTAACAACCGATTACGATAAACTAGCCGTTTAGAAAAAACAAATAAAGATAATCAACCCAAATAGATAAATTAAAAACGGTTCCGACCAAAATAATAGTAAGAACAAACCACAACATCCCACCCCCAAATTCAACAAATAGATTTAATCAATGACAAATAAACAAATATATAAGATAAAAAATAAAAATGAAAATAAATAAAAACAAGCAAAACAATTTGACCCAAATAAATAAGTAAACAACCGACTTCAGGTAAATGGCCGCCATAATAGACTACCAACAATAAGCTATATAAACAAATTTTTACTACGTTAACAAAAAACACCGATCAAAATAAAAAATAAATAAATATATAAGATAAAAAATAAAAATTAAATTAAAAAAAATGAAAAAAAAACAAGCAAAATAATTTGACATAAATAAATAAACAAATAAGCGACTTCCGGCAAAAGTAACCGCCAAAATAGACTACCCATAATGCACCACTGACCCATATATATAAATAGCCGAGAAAAATAACAGCACTAGTCGCCTGACGATTGCACTAGCATGAAACAGACTGTCACCTCTAAGTGCTAACTTCCATGTCCACTTTTATATTTACACATGCTCTATCTCTGATATTGAGCACTTTATCCCATAAATATAGCACACTTTAAGACTATATTTCTTCATATATATATATATATATATATATATATATATATATATATATATATATATATATATTAGTCAAGTAACTATGGGTTCTACTGGTAATAAAGTAACTCAGTACTACCAGCTACATGGTTTATTGGTTACTAAATTGGTATTTTTGGATGAATTGGGTTGTTAGTCACCCAGCAGTGGTCATCTATCACAGGTATGGGGATATAGGTATACCTGGGTTGGTGACCATGTGTGTAGTTTTCTCCATTGGTTTTCTCCAGTGAAATCTCTTTCTCTACTTTAAAAATTTTATGAAAAAGCAATACAGGATATCATAATTCACAAGCAAGTCTTGCAATGACATTGTGTGAAAAAGACCAGCGTGCCAAATCCTGTCCAATGCCTTTGTGATATCCAAAGCAACAGTCCAAGCTTCACCATTCTTATCTAAAGCATGATAGACTCTTTTAGCAATAATCATTAATACATCAGCAGTTGGCCTAGAGAAGCAAAATCTATATTGCTTATGCGAAAGACGACCCTGTGACATGAGATGCTTAATCAACTCAGAGTTGATTAGAACGTCTAGTACTTTGCCAAAAAGAGGTTAAAGGTCACTGGAAAGATCAGATAGTTTGTCCGAGTTATTTTTTCCCTACCCGCTGTCTGAAGTTGGATTCTCACTCTCACTGTTTTTTCCATTAAGAAAGCTCTACAAGTAGACCATCTAGAAAATAAAGAAATATAGGGATAAAGTTGGCACGGTGGAGTAATGGATTGCAGCTCAGACTGAGGAACTAGAGAGCCAAGTTCGAATTCCAGTTGAATCTATTATATTCGCTTATGTGCTAATACCCTTGGGTAAGGTATGAATCCTCTTCTTCTCCCCCCAACTATGGGTAAATAGCAGGAGAGACCAGGTTCTATAGCTTTGGATGGCAACTGGTCTATCGCAGAAAGAAAAAAGGAAAAAAATATCTGCCTTATCAGTCATGTATAGAAAGATACATGTTCGCCTAAGTGTGTATCATGTATGACACATAACTGACTGAGCGATAAAGTTAGATGACAGTCAGGTGACATTTCTCATACATGTATCTTCTTACCAGGCAAGGAGCCAGTCCCAAGGAATATACAAAAGAAAAAAAATGCTAATATAAGACATTAGTTTTTTTTTTAATGTATCCATGATTTCTTTTGAGAATGATAGTGGAATCGTTTCTCATTGGCTTCTACATGGAGACTTTATTGAGATACTACCCCTAGATTTTCCTCTATCTCTTTATCCCATCTTCTAATTAAATAAGTTAAAAAAGTAAAAGAGAATGATAAAAGTATCATTATATGCTATACTCATTGCGTAAATGTGTACAGCCATAAAAAACTGAATGCGAAACAGCTAAACATCTTATAAACGTAAACACTAGAAAAGATGCATATTTGCTATTTTTGTTTTTTTTTAATACGATACTAATATGTGAATATTACATGCATTATTAATGGATACAGTTAAATAAAACATCAGTTTTATCAAAATCATGTTTATTTTTAATACCACTGTATTTTTCAATAACAGTAAATGGATATATAGTTAGGCCAATGGTATAGCCAGGGCCAGCAGTATAAATGCTAATTTTATATCTTGTGTATGATGTGACCCCCTTAAAATTAGCTTCAAAATTTAGTCTTCAAAAGTTACATGATATGCCAGTATATATGATATGGATGTTATGTAAAAATTATCACTACTGATATTTTTTTAAACAAAAAATTATTTGGAAACATATAAGATAAAAAAAACAGAAATAAATATTTAATATATTAATTAATCTTAAAAATTTTATTTCAGTTTTTTTAAAAATTCATGTGAAAGTATTTCTATTATTCTACTGATATATTTATGCTTTATTTTTAATATTCATAAACTGAAGTTGAGGTAGAGTCATTCTTCAGCCTTCCTAACGTGCATATTTTCTCCTACTGTGATTTTTAGAAATCATCGAGTAATATTTTTATTTTTACCCCGTCTAATCTCCTTAACAACAAAACCATATTTACATTCATGGTTGGGCTGGGAAATTTTAAAAAGTATTTTCACCTCTAAGTAGGAAATTAAAAATGTTTATTTTGTTTTCTCAGAGTTTTCCCATATACTATCAATGATGATGTGTGTCATGTCAGCAAAATATCTTTTTTATTTTTGTTTTCTCGGAGTTTTCCCATATACTATCAATGATGATGTGTGTCATGTCAGCAAAATATCTTTTTTATTTTTGTTTTCTCGGAGTTTTCCCATATACTATCAATGATGATGTGTGTCATGTCAGCAAAATATCTTTTTTATTTTTGTTTTCTCGGAGTTTTCCCATATACTATCAATGATGATGTGTGTCATGTCAGCAAAATATTTTTTTTTATTTTTGTTTTTTTTAAGCATTTCATCGCAAGCAAGGTGTAAGCGCCACTAGCACACAAGGGATTACAGAGAGTGGGAGGAAGAGTAAAGAGATGTGATTGAGGAAAGAATAAAGAGAAGGAAGGGGGAATTAGATCAAGGCATCAGTAGACGTCAGTTGACATTACATTTAAATATTTGAAAACAGCTACATTTAACCGTTTCAACAGTCAAAGGGTGGAACCGAGATGTCAACTCA
The DNA here is from genome assembly GCA_964036315.1 of Acanthosepion esculentum. Taxonomy (NCBI): domain Eukaryota; kingdom Metazoa; phylum Mollusca; class Cephalopoda; order Sepiida; family Sepiidae; genus Acanthosepion; species Acanthosepion esculentum. The sequence continues at coordinate 110,185,030 of OZ038485.1, read as the reverse complement.
TTACCTACTTTTTGCTTTCACTGTTTTCAGCAATATTTTTGATGTCCTGAAGTACAATCTGATATTGCATTATAATCCATCACAATCAAGTTCTGTAGACACACTGAGGAGTATGGGTCCGCAGCCCTCAAGAGCTGTAAACCTCCTGAGGAGTATAAGACCACAGCTCTCAAGTTCTGTAGACTCCCTGAAGAGTATGGGGCCACAGCGCTCAAGTCCTATAGAACCCCTGAGGAGTATGAGATCATAGCACTCAAGTCCTGTACACTTACTGAAGGGTATGGAGCTACAGCTCTCAAGTCCTATAGATGCTCTGAGGAGTATGAGACCATAGCTCTCAACTACGATAGACCCATTGAGGAGTATGGGACCACAGCTCTCAAGTCCCTTAGACCGTAGAGTACTATGGGGCCACAGAGCTAAACACAGTGTGTGTTACTGCTGTGTTTTCCCTAGCAAATTGTAGGTTTTTACCAGTACTATGCCCAACTGGTTTTGAATTCAGAGTTGTTGTTCTTCTGGACTGGTTGCCAACAGTGGCTAAAGATCACAGTCTGCTCTGCAATTTAACCCACAGCTGGGAGAGAAGAGATTGATTCATACCTTTTCCATGGGTATAGGTTATACCCATTACATCACCTGCACATTCTATTCAGTACAGCATAAATACAGGACTTGGTAATGTGTTTCGTAATATATAGGGTATGTCCCTAAAGTCTGGGCACATAGGAAAAAATGTATATTTTCAAGAAATTAAATTTTCAACAACATTTTATTGAATTAGGATATTAACACATAGCATCTCTAATATGGTGTTTGTCATTTGTGATGAAAAAGTTGATGTGCTTCGCAAGATTCACATAAACACAATGCCATAACTCAACATTTTTAGCAAATTCACTCAGTGTGTATGCAATCAAGTGTGTTGCATCTGTGATTTTCATTGAGTACACCTTCTCCTTTAGCATACCTCAGAAAAAATATGCTTAATCTGTGGAGGTAAAAAAAATATAGTTAATGAGATTTCCTATATGACTTTAGGAACAGCCTGTATAATAACTTTATACATACCATAATGTGGGCATGTGGCTGATTGGTTAGAATGTTCACATTATGACCATGAGAATCAGGTTCAAATCTCACCATGGTCAATTTTTGTCAGGAAGGAGATTTCCTGATGTTATCAGACTTGATGGGTCAATCCCAGTGTGCGGCACCTTTGGAAAGTGCCTGAAAACCATACCATGGGTTGACCCAAGCCTTGTGAGTATTCACCCAATACAAGGCCCAAGAGACATTCAAGGTAGAGGTTTACTATGTGTTGTTGTATGAGCATAAGACAAGGTAAGAAGTGAAGTTCTGCAGGAAAGATGAATTTCTTTTGTATTCTATTAGTAAGAAGTAAGTTCCACTAGGGTAACTTCTTCCTAAGAATTGCTGCTTTGTGGAACAGAATGTTTTCCCAATCGCTACAATCTTGACCCCTTCAAGTCTCTGGTTAACCATTATCTTTCCTGCATAACTTCACTTCTTGCCTTGTCTTATGCTTATACAACAACACGCAGTAACCCTCTACATTAAATGTCTCTTGGGCCTTGTATTGGGTGAATATTTTTATTAAAAAAATATTTACCTTCCAACTTAACTGGGTCATCTTTCATACCATTCACAGGATTCATTCTGGTGCTATTTATATGTTTTTATATGTTTATGTGTTTGTATGTTTACATGTTTATGTACTTATTTGTGTTTATATGCTTATGTGTTTATAAGTTTGTATGTGTTTATATATTTATGTGTTTATATGTTTATCGGTTTATATGTGTTTATATGTTTATGTGCTTATATGTTTATATGTTTATGTGTTTATATGTTTATGTATTTATGTGTGCTTATATGTTTATGTATGTTTATGTGTTTATGTGTGTCCTCATAATGGTTTTGGTTGTGCATATTTTCTTTAATAAATTTGCCCCAAGCGGCTACTGGGAGTGAGAGAGAATGAAAAAAACTTCAGAAAGAACCGGAAACCTAATCTTAAACAGGAAAAATACCAGGGGAGACTCTGAACCTGTTGATAGGTGAACCTATCAACTCCTATTGAGGAAAAAATAAATAAATAGTAAATAAAATTTCAGATTTTAGGCATAGACATTAAAAGTATAGAGTTGAAGTAGACTTTAGAAGGAAAACCCAAACCTAAGCAGGAAACAACGGATAAACAGGGAGAAGTGTGAACCAGACGATCATTGAACCTATCTACTCATATTTATGAAAAATAAATGGTAAATGAATATATTCGGAGACAGAAAGTGCTACTATGCATTACCACAGTTTTCATGTAACTAAATAATTAGGTCTCATCCGTTGTCCAGTATGAAGGTTTGGTTTGGTTTGTTTTATGGCATATCAACCAAAATGGGTTATTTAATGCCGACAAAATTTCCTTTTTTTTCTCAAAAATATACAGCTGGTAATTTTTTCAGAAATGTATAGCTAGTAATATTTTTTTTTTAAATGTATAGTTTGATTTGCTTTGTTTTGTGGCATATTAACCACAATGGGTTATTTAATGCTGACAAGATTTTTATTTCTGGTAATATTTTCTTTTTTCAAATGTTTATTGCTGATCCTAATTTTTTTAAAAGTATTTCTGGTATTAAAATCTATTTTTACACTTTCATAGGCTTTGAGTCAGGTTTTGGAGTCAACTATTTGCCCATAGTTGGGACCCTAACAAGAGCTACCACCTCGGGTCAGGATGGACATGTGAACACCTGGAATTAAGAGGTGGTTCCATGCTCCTCAAAACCTCCTGATCAGAGGCCTTGCTGTTGGACGTAGTTTACCATCTTATATCCAGTATGAAGGAGCCTTTTCTCTGACCCCATTGCAGTTCAATGCCAAATTTGGTCTGTTAGATTCTGCCACTGATCACATCCAATATCCTCTTGCCGGTGTTTTCAATGTAACCCTAGGAGGAGCAGTTTCTGGATGCTATACCTTGCTAAAGAGCAACACGTGATCTGGTCATTATGTTCTTGAATTCAGAATTGTCCTTCTAGACTGGTTGCCAACCACACATACAATGGTTACTATTTAATCCATAGCTGCATGTAGAAGAGATGGGCTCTTCCCTTTTCCAAGGGTATTTGCACGTAAGTGAATGCAATGTATTTGAATGGAATTTGAACTTGGCTCGCCAATGTTTTCATTCCAAGCTGCTAGCTGTTACACCACCTGCACATGCAAAGTAATCTCACAAGTAGGATTTATTAATAATTATGTGCAAAGGGCAGTGTCGCACCTTGAACCAGCACCTTGTTGGGTTTTAGATGCCACTTCTCGGGTGATTCATACATCTGGATACAATGATACCACTGTTGAAAAATCATGGAGGATGAAAAAAAAAATGAATGTAATCATTATGGTTCATTCATGTGCTTCAGAATCAAAATGGGATGGCTGACTTGAGAAAATGGGGAAGTGAAGAATGTCACATAGGGTTCAATCCTTGTAGTGCTGACCAGGGCAGAATGGTAAAATGGTCCATCTATAATAGAGCTTTAATTCCTCTCACCTACCAGTTTAATTAGAAAAGCCATAATTCACAGCTCCCAGCCCACACTCCTCCCATCTTCTGTGGCTCCCTTGCCTTGATCGACCCACTGTCTTTCTCTTTCACCACATCCCCTCCCTTGCCACTCCTATCTGCTCTTCCTCCAACCCTTCTTTAACCCCTTGCGTGATAGTGGCCTCCGGCCTTGCTTGGGGTGATACGATTAAAAAAAAAAAAAAAAAAAAAAAAAAATACAACATTTTTGGTTAAGACTGATTGGAGATGTATAGGAGTGTCATTGCTAATTGTTTTCAACTGTCAAGTCCAATTAAAGGGTCATTCTTTCACTCTCAGCTTGTTTAATTAACAAAATTGTAAATTGTTACAAAGTGCTGACAGATGGTGAGTAATTTAAAAAAGACTTGTGATCACTATTTCTAGCTCAACTGAAAACAGGGTTGTTGTAACCTAGGGAAGGTTATTAAATAGAATAATCACACAAAGGTTGGTAATGAATGATAATACTTAGGACAAGAACAAAACAAATAAGATTCGTCAGCGGTGTGTAGAAGAAGTAGTCAACTGCTAGAAGTGAGTCAAGTGAATTCCACAATGAATCTCCAACTGCAGACCAACATACAGTATTTACTACCTTATTTATGTGAATGGGGATATACCAATTATCTTCTGTAGGTATGCTACGAGGGTAAACCAAAATTTTCACACATAAAAGGCAGACTAAATTTTTTAGTTTAAAATATAAACAATATATTTACACTCAAATTACCGCCCCTCCCCAACACAATGTGTATGGTGTGTGTGTGTGTGCATGTGTGTGTGTGTGTGTGTGTGTGTGTGTGTGCGCACACACAGTGTGTATGTAAGTGGGTTTGGCATTTTTTTGTCCAACAAAATGCCTCAAAATCTAAACTGCTCTCATTTAACCACCACAGACAAACGTCTCTGCCCACCATCAGCATGGTTGATGCTTGTCTCCATGAGAATGTCTCACTGCACCTTCTTGGCCTCACATTTTCAACTGACTTGAAGTGGAACAACTACATTGAATCAATAGCTGCATCTACTGCAAGAAAAGTTGGTTCACTGTGTCATGCCAGAAGGTATTTCTCGTCAGAGTCCATCTTACACATCTACATATCTAACATTCCTTCTTGCATTAAATACTATTGCCATATCTGGTTTGGTGCCCCTGCTGTTCGTCTCGAGGTTCTCAACAAAAACCAAAGAATAATCTGTAATGTAATTGGTCCTGAATTAGCTTCTCAACTTCGGATGCTTTCTCACATATGTGATGTGGCTTCACTTTTTTCTTTTCTACAAATATTTTCATGGTTACTGCTCGGACAAGCTTTTTTTTCCTGGTGCCCCAACTAAATGAATTTAAGTGTGCTACTAGATTGGCATCTAGGTCCCACCCTTTTACTGTTGAAATAGTTAAATGTAACCTCCACTTCTACTCCAACAGTTTCTTTCCTCACACTTCCATCCTCTCACTTGCTTCCCTGATAACTACAATCTTTAAAAATTTAAATGCAACTCCAATCATCATCTTCTGTTGCCTTGATCCCTGTCCTTTTCTCAATCCCCTCTAAACCTACTCTTTTCTCTCACTTTCACTCTCCATAACTGCATTCTACTGGCACTCCTGCCTTGCTTGGGGTGAAATGCTTAAAAAACAAAACAAAATGGAACTTAGAGAACAGGGAAGGTTTTTGAAACTGTGTGTCTTTTATATTGAAGCTACATGTCTAATCACATGACTACATGTCTAATCACATGACTACATGTCTAATCACATGACTACATGTCTAAGGGAGGTGGTTTATTTTAGTCTTATGTCATATTGTATTTTATATCACTACAGACTAAAACTTTATTCAAACATTTATCTTTTAAAATTACATTTGTTAGATTCAGATGATAGTAACTCGGAAAGGCACATTGAATTATGGTTAACTTAAAATCTGGGTACAGAAATGCGTCTAAATTTTATAGTTTGGTTTTTGTCACTGTAAGGTATAGATGAGAAATGAGCTACAAATGTTGGTATGCCTTTCTCAGATCCTGAAGACATATATTATTTGCATCCCAAAGATGCAAGGAAATCCAATTACCTTCAAAAGGGCTGAAGACGTGTGGCTCCATGATACAAAAGAATAACCGGAGCAGACTCATTCTGTCAATTATAACAAAGAATGGTTGATAAAATAACTTGGAAGGGCTTCTTATTAATTAGCTTACCTGCCTTCAAATGTACATAATGTCAGATGCATTGAACAAAGTGGGAGGAAGAAAGTTAATTCCATGACAGTTTGCTTTATTTTTCACGACACTTTCACCAACCCATACCACCATCTTCTGATGGCTCACACAGCCACCTCAATTTCTTGGGGTTTTACAGGTCAGTCCAAAAACACTTCCTCACTTGATCTGCCTTAACTTCACTACCACTGATGTAGATGTCATCAATGTATGCTAAAGTGGCTGTCTAGATTGACACATTTAATGGGAGTGCTAGAAATATTCTCAGTTTGTTTTTACCCCATTATGGGAATTATTATAGCCATGATATAATAACAATTTAATACATGGACGGAACAGAATAGCTGTAAGAAAAGGAATGACAAACATAATTTGATCTCAAACAGATTTTTATACTGCTATATCATACACAAAATTATATACAAATATTTACACTTGCCCCACACAGAGAAACTGTGACAGATGTATACTACAACAAACAGTGTGAAAATAACAAAATGGTATAAGGTCTTACTTGTAATAATTCTCAGTGGGAATTTGAGCGGCTGGAGGATTCTTCTGTTTCTGGAGATGCCATATTTTTATTTCCGAATGGGAATTTAAGCAAATTGGATTTATGTTTCTAGTGCCAACATTTCTCAATGTGAAAATGGCAAATCATGTGTATTTCCCAATGGAAAGATTGCAAGCCGAAGATAGTGTATATATTTTCCAATGGGAAAACAGAGCTATGGCTTATGCTACAAAAAGCAACCTGCTCAGTTTGACGTCTGGTAGTTTACTAATGACTGTTTTTGTCACATCCTGAACTGATGTCACTCAGCAGCTATAATGTGGCTCTCATGACTTCATCCCAATCAAAAGGGAGATGAACACCTTTTGCATCCCTACACTTCTTTGATATAAGCATAGTAGACATCTTCCACTTACTTTAAAAACTGAAAAATAAACAGCTTCATGAGTAAGTGGTTATCACATCTTAACATGTCGAGGATAAAGATTTGATTATATTGAACAGGGTACAACACTAACATGATTCTCTGGGACACACTCATTACTAATGCTAATGCTTCCTCCAACCAAATGTACTGTTTACAGTATGAATACCATTGTATACAATGACTATTTCAGATCAATAGTAAAAATGGCTTCTAGTAAATGAACCCTGTAGGACTATATATATATATATATATATATATATATATATATATATATATATATATATATATACACACACCACTTGATGATTAGTAAGGATAATACCAAGGGGGATATAAATCCAAAGAGACCTTAATGTAAGAACAGAGAAATATAATAATGAATACAGAATCCTTAAAAATCCATTTAGGCGATATTTTATTTCGCGGACTCAGAAGTTCATCTCTTCAGACCAGATTTACAAAACATTATCACCTGACTGAATGGATTTTTAAGAATTGTGTATTCATTAATATATATATATATATATATATATATATATATACACTATAATTAAGTTCTGCTCAGCATAGTTGTGTGAGTGTTGAACAAACACAAATGCGCCTGAGTAGGCGTCTGCGAAAGGAATTGGCTAGCCCTAGTAGACAGGTATTCTCGAATATGAGTAGCCAGCTATTCTTTCATATATATATATATATATATATATATATATATGTATATGTATATATATATATGTATATATATATATGTATATATATATATATATATATGTATATATATATATGTATATATATATATATATATATGTATATATATATATATATGTATATATATATATATGTATGTATATATATATATATGTATATATATATATATATATGTATATATATATATATATATGTATATATATATATATATATATGTATATATATATATATATATATGTATATATATATATATATATATGTATATATATATATATATGTATATATATATATATATATGTATATATATATATATATATATATATATGTATATGTATATACATATATATATATATGTATATGTATATACATATATATATATATATATATATATATATATATATATATATATATATATATACACACACATACATACACACACACACACACACACACACACACACACAGAGTCAAAAAAATCTATGCACACTTCACTTCAGGAAAGGAAGAACTCTTATAGATATTGTAGTACCAAATTTATTCAGACATCATGTGATTAATACAAGTTACTCTTATCAAAATGGTGGCCTTTAGCTGCCAGACATTTGTCAGTATGGCAAACTACTAATGCTGGCCAAAGTGTCAAGTGTGATTGCTGCACATGCATTTTCAATTTCTTGTTTAAGGGCCGCCAATATAGTTGGTTTTCTGCAATACACAACATCCTTTAGGACTTGTTGATGCTACAGCCATATATATGTATATAGAGTAAAGGTAACAAATCCATTGGTATATAATCCAAGTGGATCCTAGTAATATAAAATATTAAAACTGATCCACAAAAAGAGCTCAGTGTATTTATTATTACAGAACAAATAATAAACAATGAAATCCCAAATCACCTCATATGGGGAATAGCCTATTTCAGCAGATGAAGATATTAGTCATCTGTCTTATCAACCCTGGTGTGGATCGAGTTCATGGCAGAAATAGAAATTTAACTGTGAAAGATTAAAAAAAAAATCAACCTATCAAAAAACTAATACAGAATTTATCCATTTCAATATTTCAGTCAGATGAAAGACATGAGACGGGTGGAAGGTATTTGCCTTAAAGGAAAGAAGTTTTATAAAATTAAACCCAAATATTAACCTTATGACATTAATTTGGGGCTATATGGTATATAATCCAAGTGAATATATATATATATATAAGAACTATACCAAATAACAGAAACAACAACACTTTCAACAAAGCCAACAACTAAAATCGATATCACATGTTACTTCAAGAGAAAATAATGACATAATCAAAATGTTGACATTTAAACATGTAGACTTTAAACAAAAGGTTAGGAAGGAAACCCCTATCAATACTCGAAAGAGCAATAACAGCTACTGGACTTGACAAACCTATTTTCCTGAAAAATTGTTTAAAGAGGAAGATTTTATAAATTTAAACTGGCTGCTTGATTGATGAAGGCCAAAAGGAAATGGCTAATATTACCACTACGATCATTACCATATTACAGAGTTATACCATTGCAAGCCTTTGAGTATTTTGTCTAATTGTGTCATGTTTCTATTTGCGGCTCATTTCTCTGTTTCATATATAGTACACTTAACATTGTGTGATGGATAGAACAGCAAAGGAATTGTCGAATTAGAAGAAGATCAGACAAGAAGGGGACATATTTGCAGAATGGTCTGATGGAATAACAAGCAAATAGAAAATGTCAATAAAACATTTTGATCAAATGTTGGATTAAAAGATGCTGACTACAGGATTTGTACCAGGCATATTTACCCAGCCTCCCCACCAAAACTGGATGTGGCACAAAGTCATTTTAATGTGGGGACTGCCATACATATATTTATGCATATGGACCAAGGACAAAAATTGTGGCTTTCCTCAGCCCCCTGTGACTACTGTCATGCTGGCATAGGTATTAGACTGACCTAACCGCTTTAGTGTGATGAGGAAGGTGCTGCTACAGGGTCAGAATCCCGGGGACTGAGCAATTTCTCTCATCTAAAATGAAGAGAAACATAGCTCCACTTACACCGCAGGTCAGAGTGGATGATAACTATGCCTCAGTAAACCCTTATTGGCAAATATCCTAGAATAGATTTAAATAATATATTGCCACAGTTGTCGTCCAGCCACAGTAAAGATAGGGAGTCATTGTGAATCGCATGGTCTTGTTGATGACTGCTTCATATATGCTATGTCAGGGTGAAATATGGTTTTGGAATTCAGAGTTCTCTTCTCCTAGACTGGTTGCCAATGATGGCTAGAAAGCCTAGTCTGCCCTTCTATTGAACCCATAGAGTGAGAGGTGATGGATTCACATGCCTTTCCCAAGAGTGTTTTGGCAAAAGTGAATATAACAAACCTTGCTTGCTGATTTCTTGTTGCAAAACTGTAACCATTACATTAGCTGTACATCCATAGTGATATAGTAATTTTCTAAGCGTAGATCTGGAACAAGGCCAAAATTTTGGGGCACCTAGTGAAGATTGATCTCATCTAGATTGATATGAACAGAAACAAATAATAAATGGCAACAGAAACCTTTTGATCAAAACGCAACTTGCTTTAATTGAATGTAGTTATCTAACAAGGAATTGTTTGTTATTTGAGTCTTAACTCTTGTGTTTTATTGTGTGGCACTCATGACAACTTCAACTTGACTCATCGAATTAATGCTATAGACATCATTCAGTCCTTCATGCACCCTGGCTTTCAGCCAAGAAGAATGGGTAGGAGATGACATCACCGTAGCAGTGAAAGTGATTTCCATGAAATATGTTTTGAGGAGAGAGAAAAAAGACCAACATAATTGTCACTATCTGTCGTTAATGACAATACAAACCAGCCAGTGCATGGCTGGAAGCAGAATGAATTTAAGTGTAATTCTAGACTGATGGTGAGATCTCATCAATTTACAGTTGAGCTAGATAGATGTAGCCATAACTTCTATGCTAACAGTTTCTTTTCACACACTTCTCACTTGTGGAACTCCCTTCCGGCTCTATGCTTTCCAGCCGACTTTCCGTCCTGGGTATGACAATAAACTACATCTGTGTCCTGGGTAAGACAAACTACGTCCAACAGCAAGGCAACTGATTGGGAGATTTTGAGGAGCGTGGAACCACCACATGACCCAGAGTGGTAGTACCTGTTAGGGTCACAGCTGTGGGCAAATAGTTAAATCCCAAACTGAGGCCAAAACACTATGAAAGTGTAAAAATAGGTTTTATTACTAGCAATGCATTTTTGTAAAAATTATTACCATCAATGAATTTTGAAGAAAAAATTATTACCAGCAATACATTATTACCAGCAATACATTTTTGAAAAAAGAATACATTGCCAACAATAAAATTCTTGTCGGCATTAAATAAGCCATTGAGGTTGATATGCCATAAAACACAACAAATCAAAACCAGCCAACTTTAATGTGCAAAAATTTTAATGCATTGTCATTCACTATCTACTGTCCTCCGGATTGCTTTTTTTTTTCTTTCTCCTCATTACTAATGTTTCTGTTCCTAATTCCTCCACACCTTGTAACCTCTTGTGTCTTAGTGGCTGTACTGCTTTGCTTGGGGTGATTCTGATAAAAAAAAACCCAGTAATTCTCATTTAACTATCAAGCAGTAAAAAAAAAGAAACTTGTTTGCTGCAGTATAGCCTAGTACTTGTAAAATCTGATATATCAAAAGAACAAAAAAGAAACACCAAAGAATCTCCCAATTTAGGAATAACCACCATTCCAATCAATCCTGATCTTACCCTTTCTCTCTCTCTCTCTAAAAAAAACAAAAAACAAAATAAAAAAGACAAATTTTGCAAAATTCCTGTTCCACAAATCCAGGCTATTTAGTGATAGCCATTTAAATCATGAAGATGTCCCATTAAAACCTAACAACCAGCCAATTTTTAAAAGTGTTTAGCATGGCACAGAACAATTTAGTGACAGTGATTACAGGTTTTCAAGTTTCCAATGTAATGTACATGTTGGTTTCAGAATTTGATAAATTGCATTGTCGACACTTTTGTAAAGTAATCCAGGTTTTACTGACAAGATCCTAATATAATGGAGCAAAAACATAAGCAGAATATGTGGGAAATTTAAAAATACAGGTATAACCCACCTTATGTTGGTAATTTGTTCCAGGAGAGGTGACTTAAATCAAAAAATGACTTAAGTTGAATTTACTTGTCTCCAAATTTACTTGTCACTAGGCTAAACTGCAAATAACCATTCCCAGTTCTGTATTTTATTTATAAATGCATTTTTAATAATATATGGTCAATAAGAATCTATTTTAAGCTTACAAACAAATAAATTTTAGTTTTTAATATAGTGTAGAGAGAAAAGTAATCTCAGCTGTTTTCATATTTCATTCTCTAGGATTTATTATGATTATATTAACATTTACTGTAAATGTATGTATTTTAATATGATTTTATAAACTTTTATTCTTATTTATTGTACGGTAACATGATTTTTATGTGCTTCTAACATTTTTCTAGTGGTATTACAACGTCAATATTTGTGGCAGGCAGATGTAAAGTCAAATAAAATGACCGTAACTTGCTTTTTATTTTTCCACATATTTTTTTTGACAAATGATGTATAATCGAAAATGACTTAATTCAAAACAATGTAACCTGAGGTATACCTGTAATGATATTCAGGTAAATTCCTAATTGTGTGACTTCTTAGTTTGGGGTGGGGCAGCTATATTAGATTTTTTTGTTGGTAAATGTTTCTCCACACAATTCTTGATACGTAATATACAGTAGACCAAATTAATTAGGACAAAAAATATCTGAATCATTGAAACTGAAAAAGTACATAAATAATGAGAAGATCTAACTGTATTAGGTTTAGTTGTAATTAGAAACAAAATAAAAAGCAATCATGAGGAAAAGAGATGAGCTTTTGAGTAGGGTTGCTGGATTTTATGATGCATCAACAAATGTGTCATTTAATGTAAAAATCAGTTTGTAATTATACTTCAATCTGTAGGTAAGAATAGGCTAGGTTTATATTTGAGTCTGAAGGTGGAAATGGGATGGTTTTATACTTGAGTCTTTATATGGGAAAGGGATGGTTTTATACTTGAGTCTATATGCAGAAATGGGATGGTTTTATACTTGAGTCTATATGTAGGAATGGGATAGTTTTATACTTGAGTCTATATGCAGAAATGGGATGGTTTTATACTTGAGTCTATATGCAGAAATGGGATGGTTTTATACTTGAGTCTATATATAGGAATGGGATAGTTTTATACTTGAGTCTATATGTAGAAATGGGATGGTTTTATACTTGAGTCTATATGTAGAAATGGGATGGTTTTATACTTGAGTCTTTATATGGGAAAGGGATGGTCTTATACTTGAGTCTTTATATGGGAAAGGGATGGTCTTATACTAAGCCTCTATATAGGAATTTGATGGTTTTATATTTGAGTCTATATATAGGAATGAGATAGTGTTATTCTTGAGACTGTATATAGGAATGGGATCGTTTTATACTTGAATCTGTAGGCAAGAAAGGGTCATTTTTATACTCAAGTGTCTAGGCCAAAATGGAAATTATTTATTACCTGAACTGGTTTAAGAGAAAGATTGAAAATACTTTTTCTCTTTTAGTTAAGACATTGAGATTTAGATCTAGAAAATCTGGTTTGCTGTGAAAGGCTAAAATTCCAGAAATTAGATTAAATTTCCTCTTAGACTTCATTTGAGGGGCAGGAGATTTTCAATGCCAAAAATATATTTAGCACCTCCACAAAAATCATCAGAATAGAAGTCAAGATCCTTATTTCCTGATAAATAGAAATAAAGTTCTTTTGAAAATTGATATTGGTGTCCAGCATATGGCACCAAATGTTTGGTTTGGTTTGGTTGCTTTTGTTTTACGGCATATCAACCTCAATGGGTTATTTAATGCCAACAAAATTTTCATTGTTGGTAATATTTTTTTTTCAAAAATCTATTTCTGGTAATATTTTTTTTCCTTCAAAAATCTATTTCTGGTGAGAATTTTCCTTTGCTGGTAATATTTTTTTATAAAAAAATTTATTGCTGGTAATATTTGTTTTTCAAAAATGTATTGCTGGTAATAATTTTTTTACACAAAGTATTTCTGGTATTAAAACCTATTTTTACATTTTTTCATAGTGTTTTGATCTGAGTTTGGGGGTTAACTATTTGCCCATAGCTAAGACCCTAACAGGTGCTACCACCTCGAGTTAGGGTGGACCTGGGAAGACCAGCAATTAAGAGGTGGTTCCATGCTCTTCAAAACCTCCTGATCAGAGGCCTTGCTGTTTGATGTAGTTTATTGTCTTACCCAGTATGCGGATGTAATTTATCATCATACCCAGGACGCCTATGGGAGAGGGGCTTACCCCACTGCAGAGGTGCAGTCGGCGTATTCTACAGCCCCAGTCAACAGAATGAAGTGCCAAATGTGGGTACTGATCAATTAAACTTCTAGACAAAACTGAGTACATTTTTAAATATTTTCCCGAGAACAATTTTCTGCATTCTGCTGATCTAAATTGTTTTAATATTTGGGAACTTACATTAAAATGAAGAAAAAGATTTGTATGGGGTATTTTTTTATGAGTGTTCTTTGAATTTGTAATGCTGAAGACAACAAAAGTGGGTAAACTATGGCAAAAAATTGTGTTAATTAACTGAGTTTTGTTTGGATCTAAAATCCATTTTATTTTTTAAAGAGTGTAACGTTAAATCTGTCACATTCATTGCAACTTGATTTCATTGACTTTCCTATCAAAAAAGAGGCATATAAAGCACCTATCCAGAACTGAAATGGGACACAAAATGGCATAATAAAGTCCTCAAATTACCATTGGTATATTTAAGACTTGCAGAATTATTCAGGATATTCAGCAAGCTAAAGCAAATTGTATTTAACTTTCTAACATTTTCTTTTTCTTTTACAAGTTCTGAAGTTATTAAACATTTTTTATCAACCAAACCATTCAGCCTATTTTAAAGCTTCGAACTTGCAACATGGCTATTAATTTGAGACTTTACAATTCAAGATATTTCACATTTTTTGCAGAACACTTCTGCTTTCATTCCAAATATTCATATAAATGCTGCCATAATAAACCTTCAGATTCCAATAAGTATATCGATAAAACATGAATTGGCTGATAATGTGAGACATTTTATCTGAAGTGTAATGCACATCCACAGAGAATGCTGGTTATGGTAGTCACAGATAATCTTATCAAAAAACTCCTTTTATTAAAACTAGTAAGCCCCAAACATTTTAATAAGCAAGTAATTTTTTGCTCATTTTAAATAAAGTTCCAGGTATTTGTTTTTATACAATTACATTTCACCCTAAGTATGACAATAAACTACATGCACATCTGGGGTAAGACGATAAAATACATCCAACAGCAAGGCCTCTGATCAAGAGATTTTGTGGAGCGTGAAACCACCTCTTAATTGCTGGTGTTCTCAGGTCCACTCTGACTCTGGGTAGTAGCACCTGTTAGAGTCCTAGCTATGGGAAAATAGCTAACCCCCAAGACAGTGGTCAAAACATGTAAAAATAGGTTTTAATACCAGCAATACATTTTTGTAAAAAATTATTACTGGCAATACATTATTGCCAACAATATTTTTTTTATGCAAAAATATTACCAACAATACTTTTTTGAAAAAATATTACCAGCAATACATTTTTGGAAAAAAATATTACCAGCAATAAAAATCTTGTTGGCATTTCAAACCAAACAATTACATTTATAAAAAAGAATTCAATCAATAATGTTGATGACAATATTAGCCATTTCCTTATGTGGAAACATTTGGCATTTGTTAAACGAGGAACCAGTACTGCTGTTGTTTGAAATTTTAAAAATATTTCACTTAAAACAATCTTTCAGGAAATATGTTTCTCAATTCAAGTAGCTGTTATCTTTCTAGTAGTGATGGGGCATTACTTCTTTGCCTTTTAATTGGGGTAGTGTGGAACATCAATATCTTGATTATGTCATTATTCTCTTGTTATGATCAAGAATGATGATATTTCATCATTCTAAAAACAATCTCTCCAGTAGTGATGATTGATGATAAGGATATTTCATCATCCTGGAAATAAAGATCAAATATTCCATCATTCTAAAATCTGAAACTTCATCATTCTAAAAAAACGATGCTTTCACCACAAGTAAAGTCAGTAGGGCCAGGACAGTAGAGTAGAGCAGCTGTAGCAGTAGTAAAAAGAACAACACAGACGTATCTTCTTCACTCTGTAAAAAATTCACAGTTAACGGTCTTAAACGTTACCCTTAACAACAAAGTTCTTGGGAAAAGCAAAACAAGTAAGCACAAACTTTTAAAGAAAAAAAGAGACAATAACGCTGAGAATATTCTTAACACACACAATACCAATATTGTAATTGACATCACAAAAAGAAAAGTACACATTCTTGTCATAAATGTCAACACATCTCAAAGTCTTATTGTATTATGTTATTGTTGTACATTTTATTCATGTCATTTTCAGTATAAAAGAAAAAGAAAATGTTTCCTCTATCAACTACTACAAACACAAATTATGGGGTACTCAAATTAACAATTCAAATTACACGCTATTCATATTACATGGTTTTCTCTTCAAATTATGATCTTATGCAAAAGTGTTGATTAATGCAGAAATAATTTTGTCATTTTTTGACATGTATTTATGAGTGAACTAATATTAAATGTATTCAAGTTTTGATCATCAAAAATTTAAATGCAATGTCATTTGTTATCTACTGTCTTCTTGATTACGCTTCTTCTATTTTTCTTCCTCTTTAACAATGTTTGGTTTGGTTTGTTTTGTTTTACGGCATATCAACCTCAATGGGTTATCTAATGCCGACAAAATTTTTATTGCTGGTAATATTTTGTTTTCTCAAAAATGTATAGCTGGTAATATTTTTTCCCCCAAAATGTATAGCTGGTAATATTTTTTTACAAAGTATTTCTGGTATTAAAACCTATTTTTACACTTTCATAGTGTTTTGACCCCAGTATCGGGCTTAACTATTTGTCCATAGCTGGAACCCTAACAGGGTGGATCTGAGAACACCAGCAATTAAGAGGTGGTTCCATGCTACTCAAAACCTTGCTGCTGGATGTAGTTTATTGTCTTACCCAGGATGCAGATGTAGTTTATCGTGATACCCAAGATGGCTCTTTGACAATATTTGTCTTTATTCTTACTCTTTCACAATCAGTAACCCCTTTTGCCTTAGTGGCTTTACTGCCTTGCTTGGGGTGAAGTGATTAATATATATATATATATATATATATATATATATATATATATATATATGCTTATAACCTGTTAATATCCCCATGTGTTATTCTTTTATATCCTGAATTCCTTCAGAAAATGGGCAGAGATGGCTCTCTCCATCTTCCTATACTTCATAGATCTAAACAGTATTTATTTCCTTATTATCCCTCTCAATCCATATTCTGTCATCCATTTACACAGGCAGATTACTTGCTGTTTCCCTTTATTCTTCTTGCCTTCAGTATATCCTGTGAGTGTTAAATTTTCCAAGCCTTCTTTCCTTATTATGCGCCCTAGAAATTTCAACTGTCTCTTTCTGATTCTAAGTATAAGTTCCCTTTATATTTCCATCCTGGGTATGATGATAAACTACACTCGGCAGCAAGGCCACTGATTGGG
Source organism: Acanthosepion esculentum (assembly GCA_964036315.1). Taxonomy (NCBI): domain Eukaryota; kingdom Metazoa; phylum Mollusca; class Cephalopoda; order Sepiida; family Sepiidae; genus Acanthosepion; species Acanthosepion esculentum. Next base: position 110,167,791 of record OZ038485.1, on the reverse strand, counting down.
AGATTTTGAGGAGCGTGGAACCACCACTTATTTGCTGTTGTTTCCAGGTTCACTCTGATCCATGGTGGTAGCACCTGTCAGGGTCCCAGCTATTGGCAAATAGTTAACCCCAAACTGGAGTCAAAACACTATGAAAGTATAAAAATACGTTTTTATAATAAAAATACCAGCAATACATTTTTGAAAAAAAAAAAGGAAAAAAGAATTTACCAGCAATACATTTGATTCTTGACAAAAACCCTCTCTACAAAAATACATCAATGAAACCTGATCTACAAACTGATTTCTTACAAAGAATATATATTCTAATCATATGAACCTATCCTAAAAAATCTTTTCGGCATTAAATGACCCATAAGTGTTTTCATATGCTGTAAAACAAAATAAAACAAATCAAACTCCCGACAAAAACCCTCTTTACAAAAATACATCAAAGAAACCTGATCTACAAACTGATTTCTTACAAAGAATATATATTCTAATCATATGAACCTATCCTAAAAATTCTTTTCGGCATTAAATGGCCCATATGGGTGTTGATATGCCGTAAAACAAAATAAAACGAATCAAACTCCCGACAAAAACCCTCTTTACAAAAATACATCAATGAAACCTGATCTACAAACTGATTTCTTACAAATTCTATTCATACTAAGTGGTTCTAAAAATCTTAGCATTAAATAACCCACTGAGATTGATATGTCATGAAACAAAATAAACTGAACCAAAACTTTCCATTTTCTATAAAACTTCATTGTTGCTCACATGTTTAGTCCATGGTATTCTCAGTATCTTTCTGTAGAACCACATTTCTGTTGCTCCAAGTCTCGTTTTCATCTCTGAGGAAATTGGCCAGCATTCACTGCCATACAGGAGGACTGATATCACGTAACATTTCAGTATGCTTTTCTTTGTTTCTAACATCCTTTTCCTGTTTCTTAATACTTTGCTTAGCTTTTGGAAGGCATGTTTCACTATCCTAATGTTCCTTTGGATTTTAGTGTTGCACATTCTGTCTTCTATTAAAACACTTCTCAGATATTTAAATTGTTGTATTTGCTTGATTTTGTTACCTCCAATTTGTAATTTGCATGTTTGGTTGTTCCTTTTGCGAGCAACCATACATTACGTCTTCTTGCAATTGATTAGTCCTTTATTGTTGCCTTCCTTCACGGCCTTCTGCAATTCTTAAAGTAGCTAAATAAATTGTATGTTGCAGCATAATCCTATTGACATACAGACAGTTTGTTATTGCAGTGCATGATTAAAAGTAGCTCTGTCTAAATTCCTGTGATGAGGAGTTATTATTTACATTTGGATTTTGTTGTTATTATGACGGAGGCATGGAGGAGTAATGGGTAGCAGCTCAGATTGAGGAATCGGAGAGCAGAGTTCAAATTCCAGTTGAATCCATTACATTTATTACATGCTAATACCCAGAAAGAAATGGCAACCTACTGCGGGAAAAAATCTGCCTCGTCAGGCATATATCGAAAGATACATGATCTCCTAAGCGTGTATCACGCATGGCACATAACTGACTGATTGTAATGTATTAGGAGAGAATATAATTCTAATATACTGTATTAGTACAGATTCAATAAAATATGGGTCAGTATGTAATTTGCTTAACTGATAGCAGCTCGGATTGAGGAATCAGAGAGCTGAGTTCGAATTCCAGTTGAATCCATTAAATACATTTACGTGCTGATACCCTTGGGAAAGGTATAAATCCTCTTCTTCTTCTCGTCCCAGTGATGGGCAAATACCAGGACAGATCAGGTTCTATAGCCTTGGATGGCAACTGGTCTACCGCAGAAAGAAATAGCAACCAGCTGCGGGAAAAAAATTTGCCTCGTCAGTGATGTATCGAAAGATACATGACTGCCTAAGTGTGTATCACACATGGCACATAACTGACTGACTGATATGGAATCCACACACCAAAGAGACTAACATAAAGAAACTAGTCTACTTGATTGTCGAGAATCGTTCAGCCTGAAATCTCTTGCAGAAAACATTACAAATCGCTTTTAGTACATTACATCAGTTACAGTACCTTCTTCAATTACTAATCAAAACTGTTCTCTGTGTGTAACAAGTATTTTACATTTTAAGTAGCGAATCGCACACAGAAATATGGGTCAGTAGTTAATTTGCTTAACTGATAGCGGCTCAGATTGTGGAATCGGAGAGCCAAGTTTTTAATTCCAGTCAAATCCATTACATTCATTTACATGCTAATACCCTTGGGAAAGGTATGAATCCTCTTCTTCTCCCCCCAGCTATGAGTAAATAGCAGAACAGACCGGGTTCTATAGCCTGGGATGGCAACTGGTCTACCGCAGAAAGAAATGGCAACTTACTGCGGGAAAAAAATCTGCCTCGTCTGTCACGTATCAAAAGATACATGATCGCCTAAGCATGTATCATGCATGGCATATAACTATCTGACTGTTATTATGACAATATTTGGGCCATTCTTCAGCGGTTGGCAATTCAGGTAATTTCTGATTATAATCCATATTAATTTACTATGTAAATCACATATAACTTAATATCTATCTATCTATCTATCTATGTATCTATATATATATATATATATATATATATATATATATATATATATATCTATGTATGCACAGATGAAAGCTTGTAAAAAAATAAAAAAAGACCTTATGCAACTGGAATTTATAAACAGGGATCATAACATTCATCTACAGGTTCGGGGTTAATGTCATTTATTAAATTTGTTTGTGAAGATGTACTCTCGCCATTTATATCATTAACTTCAATATCTGTTTTTTTGTATGAATGATTCATGTAATGTGTATATATATATATATATATATATATATATATATATATATATATATATGTGTGTATGTATATATATATATATATATATATATATATATATATGTGTGTGTATGTATATATATATATATATATATATATATATATATATAATATTTACATTTGGACTTTGTCATTATGACAATATTTTAGCCATGCTTCAGTGGTTGGGGATTCAGGTAATTTCTAACTGCAGTCCATATCAAGTTATTTTGTAAATCACAAAACCTTAATAACTTGAATTTGCTTTGAAAAATCTTTGTTTAATTCTAAACAATTAATTTTGACATTGAAACAAAGCTTCCTTTGATTTTTAACATAGTTTCAACATATTTTACTAAAGTTATTGGATTTATTATAAAAACTACAGTCTGAAGTTATTATGCAAAACCAAAAAATCACTTCAATAAAAAGGTAATGAAATCGTCAACAATTGATCAACACGTATAATAGAACAAAAAAAAACGTATATAAGTCTTTGAAACATTTACATTGTAATATAGTGACCCTTCTTCTAAATAACAGCCAATAATCTATTATCCACTGATCTTGTTAAATTAATTACATCAGGAGATTCATTTTCAGTGCTTGGCAGTTCAGATAATTTCTATTCTACATCATGGCTCACATGTTTCATCTAGCATATTTTCAGCATTTTTGTGTAAAACAGCATCTCTATTGCCTCATGCCTCCTCTTCATATGTGAGGAAATTGGCCAGCATTCACTGTCATATCAGAGGATTGATATGACATGTGTTGTAACCTAGGGAAGGTTACTGAATAGAATAGTCAAGCAAAGGTTGGTAATGAATGATAATATTTAGGAGAAGAAGAACACATATAAGATTCACCAGCAGTGTTTAGAAGGAGTCAACTGCTAGAAGTGAGTCAAGTGAATCCCACAATGAATCTCCAACTGCAGACCAACATACAGTATTTACTACTGTATTTATATGAATGGGGACATACCCATTATCGTTTGTAGGTATGCTACAATAACATGACAGTTTAAAACTTCTGCACTGGCTTGATTCTAATGTCTAATTTGTAGCTCGTAACTTGAATTATCTCCCTTTGCTAACTACCATATAATCTGTCTTCTTACAGTTGATAGTCCTTTCTTCTGACTTTACTACCTTTTTTTTGGAGTCCCTGCAGTTTTCATTCTGTCTGTCATCAGCATAGCGTCATCTTCATATATTAGTTTATTAAAAAAAATAATAAGCTTCTCTCTATGTGAGAAACTTATTTCCCCACATATTGACCTTGTGCCATACTAAGCTTAGCTTTCCTGTGAATAAACATTCATATCAGCCTATTTATTTAGTAAGCTTAAAATATGACAAGTATGGAGCATCCAATGAGAATCAAACTCACTACTCATTAGTAATAGACTTCACGGGAAAGCATCTTAATTTTTCACTAAGCTGAGCTTAGATCTAAGATACATAGCAACATATATGTTGGGACCAGTGAGGATCGATGTCACTACTAATGACTTACAAATATAGTTTCCTGATTAAATGACAAAAGATAATGATTAACATTTTATTTAAATTTTTGAAGGTCAATGTGATTGGAAAGCAAGAAGGCAGAAGAGAGTTCCACAAGTGGGAAGTGTGATAGAAGAAACTTATTAACATAGAACTTATGGTTACATCCAACCAATTCTACTGTAAAAGGATGAGACCAAGCTGCCAATCCAGTACTGCACTTAAATTCGTAAAGTCTAGGTAGCAAAGAGGAAAGCTCATCCGAACAATTACCATGAAAATATTTATAGAAAAGTCACAGGGAATCAACTTTATGGAGGTGGAAAAGTGACCGAAAATGGGATATATTTACATAAGCTCTGAAACTTATCACTCACCTCTCATTAATGTAGCAAATTTTAAACATTATATATATATATATATATATATATATATATATATATATATATATATATATATATAATTGTTTATTTAAAAATTATAACATAAATATGTTATAAAATCACTACAAAAATAGCCATTTTGTTTCAACACCTCCGGTGTCTTATCAAGTGATGATGTTGAATGTAGAATAAAGGGTTTTAAAAGTTTCAAATTCATTAACGATCCTTCTTAAGGGGAAACGCTGTTACATAAGCAGGAATGACCAATCAAAATACAAGTATACGGGAATTCAAAAAACTTGACAACGAAGTAAGGTTGTAATAGCTATTAAAAGCTTTAAAGTTGGGGTTTTACTAAAATAGAATTTGTTCTAACCAATAAGTATTAAATTATATGATAAAATTTGATATTAAAATTACAGGTAAAAAATTACCAATTTTAAAATCTAAATTTAATCTCTATTAAGTTTAAAATTATAAAACTACTGATGAGAAAAGAAAAAATACATATGTTATTCAATTTATTTTATTTTTTCATTGAAATTACGTTAGAACAGACGCTAATTTCAGCTGGTCTTCCTGACAAAAATGTATACATTTTAATTCCGAGTGTATGAATAGGGTGTTCACCTCTTGCGTAAAACAATATACACACTCAGATTAATATATAAGCACCCAGACATATATATATATATATATATATATATATATATATATATATATATATGTTTAATCATTTCACCCCCAGCAAAGCAATAAAGCCACTAATATGCAAGGGGTTACTGAGTGTGAGAGAATATGATGAAAAGAAAACATTAAGGAGAGAGAACAGTAAAAAAACACTGCGAAGACAGAAAATAAAACTTGACATTACAGTATTTACATTAGTCGGACTATTGTCCTCATTTCTTTCCCACTTTGCTGTAGCTACCATTGCTAATGAGGTCTTCCAGTTTTCTTGTATACTCTGATTTGTCCATCACTACAGTCGCATTACCTTTGTCAGCCGGTAGTAGGATGATGTTTTCGTTCCTCTGTAGGGATCCAATCGTCAGTCTCTCCATTTATGTTATGCTATCTCTTGTTATGCTAGACCTGGTATGAGGACAATAGTCCGACTAATGTAAATACTGTACATAATACCTCATCTCAGAAATATAGACAAACTTGACATTACATTTAATTTTTTGAAGATCAAATTTGGTTGGAAAGCAAGATGCCGGAAGAGTTTCACAAGCGAGAAGCGTCATAGAAGAAACTGTCAGTATAGCACTTACGGTTATATCTAGCCATTTCAACCGTAAAATCATGAGACCTTGCTACCAATCTAGTCAGTCAGTTAGTTATGTGCCATGCGTGATAGATGCTTAGGTTATCATGTATCTTTCAATACATGACCGATGAGGCAGATTTTTCCCACATGTCATTTCTTTCTGTGGTAGACAATTTGCCATCGAAAGCTATAGAACCCAGTCTGTCCTGCTATTTACCCATATCTGGAGGGAGGAGAAGAGGATTCATACCCTTCCCAAGGGTATTAGCATGTAAGTGAATATAATGGATTCAAGTGGAATTCGAACTCTGCTCTCCAATTTCTCAATCCGAGCCGCTATCCATGCCTCCTTATTACTGCACTTAAATCCTATTCATAAAGTCCAGGTGCTAAAAAGTATCAGAACAATTACCATGTGAATATTTATAAAAGAGGCACAGGTAAGCTATGTTATGGCGATAGGAAAATATCTGAAGCTGAGCTGCCAGATCAGGGCTAATAACATTGTAGATTCTTCTCTGGATCTTAGGAAGAATATCTAAATATATAGCAGAAGTGACAGCAATATTCAATGTATGGACAAATGGCAGACTTATAAAAATTAATAAATATTGCTTATAAAATGATTGGATTTATTTTCAGAAACTTAAATTAAAATGATTTTTTTAATATTTCCTCAATATATTTATGGCTGAATCTATTTTAATATTTTAAACTATTTACTTTTTTCATTATTTTGTTACTTTCTTGACAATTTCGAGATGTCAGTGTTTACAATTCCATATGAACTGAACAGAAAAAAACAAGAATGAAAAATTAACTTGATATTTTTTGTCGACTTTTTTCCTCTTTGTAGCGGGAAAAAGAACAAATAAATGAAATTTTGAAACTTCATTGAACCTCATTTAGAACTTTATTTTTAATACCTAAATATCTTAATCTTTCTCAATTTTTGGTTTTTAATTTTGAAAAAACAAAAATATCTTTACGTTAAACAACATTTTCTGTTCACCTCAAAAAAACGATAAAAATCTTAAATGAAAATATTTTTATTTTATTAAAAGATTAATATTCTAATTTATTTAATATACCTTAAAATAAAAGTAATTTTTATTTATACCAACGAAATAAATATTTTAATAAATTAAATTTCAGTGATAACAGTCATTTCTATGAGTTTAAAAGTATCAGCAGATGAACAAGTATTATATTTAAAATTATTATTTAAGAATTTCATTGAAAATATTTTAAAATATTTATTTCGTTAGTAAATTAAATCTGGCTTTTATTGCTGAAAGTTATTTCTTATTAAAATAATATTTCAAATGAATTCATAATGAAAAGATCGTACGTAAATGAAATAAAATACTACTAACTACTCATTTTTCTACCCACAAGGTCATTGTTTACCTGATGCTGGGTGTTAATAAGCAAGATATTGAAGTTTAGTTAATTCTAAGGCTAATATGGGATTTCTCTTTTTAAAAGAGTTTGTGGGTTATTAGACTTCGCCAAACGCCCATTAGTTGGCGCCGTTTAAGTCCTATAAAAAGACAAACATTTGCTTTCTTTTGCAACGAGCAACGAGTACATGAAGGTGTCCCCTGTGGCTATTGCTCCTTTCTCCGGTCGATTGACGATTGAACTTTTACACACACGCGTGCATCACACACAGACGGGTACAATTCTTAATAGTTAATAATAGCTAAGTTTTTAATCATTCTTTTTTTCCCTTCCAACTATGTACACATTAATGTTATTTATCTTTTTTGTTAATACATGAATTAATTGTTTGTTTGAAACCCATGTTTTCTTAATTAATTTTACCCGGACTCACATGAGTATGTCGGAGTTAGTTCCTCCTCATTTCCTTAATCCTTCAACAGAGGTCTCTCTCCCACGAGTATAAATACTGGCTGACCCTTCGCCTCTTCCTCTTTTTCGACTTAGGCCTTGGGCCGCAACCTCGCGCGGAGGCGAAGTAAAACTTTCTCTTTTTCACTTAGGCCAATATGTGACATCTCACAGATACAGCGTTTCCCATATTCTGGGAACACGCTAAGAACAATTCACGTACGTACGGACACTCAACACAACACACACACATAATTTCTCCATACAAACACTATGTAACTTTTCATGTCTTCGTGTATTAATATATTTGTTTACCCATAATATATATTTGTTTACCCATATATATATCGGTCTTGTTTGTCTTCTTTCGACTTCATTAAAGTCCAACACTCCTATGTAGCTGGACCGACTAGCAGGAAATCTTAACCCAGAGATATCTCTTCACATCTTCACCCCCAACGTCCGCTACAAGTCTGTAATCGGATTGATGTTGAGTTGTTAAATTACCACGTCGTTATATGTATTTGTAGTTGATAGAGGATTCCTTTTCTTTATTCTTTAGTGAAAATTAAATCAATAAAACGTACAACGATAACAACAATAATGTAAATGCTGGTTGTGTTGAAAAGGTTGATGTGGCTGCGTGTTGAATAACATTTAACAATTATACATTTTTGTATCAAGGAAAATCAATGGAAAACCCATTTTTGTTTCAACGATAAAATATATATTAAAATCAACAAATACAAAACATTTTTTGTAATGTGTGAAACAATAAGATAGGAAAAGTAGTTTCCCTTTATCTGTTAGCTGAAAGATTAAATGTAAATAAACAAGTTTTCTGAAAGAATGTTCAAAGTTCTGTATTAGGTAGAATGATGCTTCCAGAAGAACATGTAATAAATCAGTTGTGGATTAGATATAACTAACAGAGCTGTTGCAACTTGACTCATTACATAGAACTGATGGTGAATGATATTTAAGTTCTATGTGCGTACGTGCGTGCGTGCGTGCAGTGAGTAGAATGAATAGTCTGTGTAGACGCGTGTGAGTTGCTGAGTTCTACTGAGTTCTGCTTCTACTGTCTATTTTTGGAACGAATTCCGGTTTATATAACCATGGGTAGGCTCCTAGGACAATGGCGGGAGAAATTTCGAGAGCACACAAAAAATATCTGAGTGGATGAAAAATTACCCAATCAGTGATTTTATAACAAAAGCATGTTTGTGAATTAACAGTAGGAAAAAATCAGTGTGGTGAATGCGATCAGTAAATTGTCCTGTGATAGTTAGTATTTATTATTTGACCAATCCCAGTTGAGAAAAATGTAGGCGTGTCAAACATAGTAATAATCGCTACAATTTGAGACACGTTGATATTAAAGACAAGAATGTATTTTTTTTCGTGATGTTAATTACAATATTGGTATTGTGCGCGTTAAAAAATGTTCTCGATGTTATTGTCTCTTTTGTTTCTTTAAAAAATGCACTTAATTTGGTTTTGCTTGTTCCGAGAATTTCTTTGTTAAGAATAGTGTTTGAGACCGTCAATTGTCGATTTTTACGAAGCGATGGCAATACGTCTGTATTGTTCCTTTTTACTATAGCTACTGCTCTGCTCTACTGACCTCACCTGTGGTGGAAGGGTCAAATATCCTCACTGGTGGCAAGGCTGTTTCAGAAGGATGAAATTTAACGTTTTTATTTCTAGAATTTTTTAGATCTTTTTTATAGAATCATGAAATATCCTTATCATCAATCAACATTAGTAGAAAGTTTGCTTTTAGAATTATGAAATATTATCATTCTGGATCACATGTCCGAAAATTAAACCCACCCATCTTCGCTACAAATGTTTGGACCCTCACAACAGGTTGATCATTTTAAATTTTAAGCAAAACATAATGAGCTTGATCAATTAAGGTAATGGACACCCGGGTCATATATATATATATATATATATATATATATATATATATATTAAATTTAAAGTTTATCATATATATATATATATATATATATATATTAAATTTAAAGTTTATCATATATATATATATATATATATATATATATATATATTAAATTTAACGTTTATCATATATATATATATATATATATATATATAAATATATATATATTAAATCTAACGTTTATCATATATATATATATATATATATATATATATATAAATTTAACGTTTATCATATATATATATATATATATATATATATTAAATTTAACGTTTATCATATATATATATATATATATATATTAAATTTAAAGTTTATCATATATATATATATATATATATATATATTAAATTTAAAGTTTATCATATATTTATATATATATATATATATTAAATTTAAAGTTTATCATATATTTATATATATATATATATATATATATATATTAAATTTAAACTTTATCATATATTTATATATATATATATTAAATTTAAACTTTATCATATATTTATATATATATATATAATTTAATTTTATCATATATATATATATATAATTAATTTTATCATATATATATATATAATTAATTTTATCATATATATAATTTAATTTTATCATATATATATATAATTTAATTTTATCATATATATATATAATTTAATTTTATCATATATATATGTGTGTGTGTGATAAAATTAAGTTATTAAATAAAATGAATGAGATAATGGTTCGATGCTGACATATTAACAAATATTTACTTTGTTACTTTAATAATAATAATATAACATCATAAATCAAATAAAATATTATAAGTGAATTAAGAATAAAAATTAACAAATATTACAATTTAATTAATAATGTAACTGAACAATTTTGATGTAAACCATAAAAATAATGAATAAATAAATAAATTTAATTTCGAAGTAAAAATTAATTTCGAAGAAATTACAACTGGAAGAATAATCTACAACTGAAGAAATGAAGACATAAAGAAAAGCAAAAATTCAGGAATGTGTGAGTGTAAAAGAACGTTAAATTCAAGAATATACACAGGTACAGATTGAAAAAGACGCGGAATAAATTGAAGAAACTGGAAATATCATTTAAAAAACAGAACTCCTTGAAGAATGGTCATTACCAAGAAATGGTAATTATTAAGAAATTATTTTGAATGGTCATTACCAAGAAACTTCGAAGTCGGGGAATATAACAACAAAAAATCATATTTAAAGTTAAATAATCTTTTTATATAATATATGTAACAACGAGCTCAAAACGCACCTGTTGTGCGTTACAAATATTTTTTTTTACTAGTGTTCACCCTATAGAAGGCCCAAGAGCCACTCGAGATAATGAGTTAGTGAAGGAGTTTGTTGTGTGTGCTGTAAAAAGAAGAAGCGTAGTTTAGGAGGATATGTAGGAAAGATAATGGTTAACTCTAGACTTGAATAAGATTGCAGTGGTCGGGAAAGCATCCTCTTGGGAGGCGGTTCCATAAAGTCGCGGTTCGTGGGAAGAAGATGTCCGAGTTGAACTTCGTTCTTACTAATGGAAAACGAAGAAAATGAGGGTGGTTTTGTCTTGGTGTCCGCGGAGTGGCGGGTCCTAGCTGCGAAGGTTAGGGTTGGTGGAACTAGGAAATGTAGCTCGTGTGGCCATTTCCCATGGAGAATAGCGATAGAATAGAGAGAGGCTTACAGCACCTCGCCTGTGGGAAAGGGGTTGCAAGGTGGGAAATATTTAATCACCCGTAGGCGCTTTTCGACTAACAAGACTAGAACGTGAAGACTGAGTAGCTCCAGCCAAGATATAGCAGTAGTACAGTGTAACCCGGATATAAGAGAGCTGTCGGGACCGGAGACGAAATATCTTATATCCGGGTTTCTCTTATATCCGGGTTTGGTCTATTTTGTTTAGGTAAGTATGGCTCTAATTTGGGACCATATAAAATCTCTTATATCCGGGTCTCTTATATCCGGGTTACTCTGTACTCCATTTTCGGCCTGATCTAGCTCTTTTAAAGGTAGAACAGAGCAGGGGGAATCAAGTACTTACTGGAGTGGTACAAGGAACCGAACTTTTTTTTCTAATATATTTAGCGATAGATCATATATATGAATTCCATTTGAAATGTGGAGTGAGCTTCAGTCCCAACAGGCGTTCAAGGAAAAAGCCTTCCTGAATGAAACCACTTTAAGCTGCGTGTACTTTACCACACCTGTGGCATATGTACCTACTGTAGTGTAATGGTTAACAAGTATCTTATAGATTATTCACTCGTGTCAGGAGATCGATACCCACATCTATAGTCTTGTGACAGTCCTTAGCTTATTGTAAGGAGTGCCTACTGGAGTGCCATAGTTAGCAAACTCGTCAAAGATTATTCACTAGTGTAGGCGCTTACTTTTTGCGTCAGTCGACAAATCTAACCAGTAAATATTAAGTATGATCCTACGGTAGTGTAATGGTTAACGAGCTTGACAAACTTATCTACAAGACCATAACGAGCTAATTTCGTTAGTTCGAACCTCTCTGGGAATACCAGATGCAGTAAACATTGATGTGCGGGTGGTGTAATGGATAGCGGCTCGGAATTGGAATTCGGAGAGCCGAGTTTCAATTCTAGTCGGGTTCGTTATATTCACTTAGGCGCAAATACACGTGGGAAATGTATGAATCCACCCGTTTTGCCACAGCTATGGGTTAATTGGCAGAACTTGTATCAGTGAAAATTGTTTTTATCTCAAAAAACGCTTTCAGTTTAAAATGTTTTCTGGTTTTAAATAACCTACAAAAGGTTGATAAGCCGTAAAAACAATCGAACATCTCTGGGTGCCTCATTATGACCTTTGCACTGTTAAACCGAGTTAATATCTATAAATATTATACATTAGTGTATGGGTACGCATGCAAAAATCTAAATCCCAGAGAGCCTGGGAGCTATTCTCTTCTCTGACCTCGATGTAACAACTTATTAGGGACTGGCTTGTAACATTCAAAACCTCCCAAAACTAAGCTAGTTACGATTTATTATCACCGAGCAGACCCCGAGTTTACGCCTATCAGGAACAGTTCTACTCCAGGGTAAGCTCCTTTCCATGAACGTTTATTGGGACTAAAGTTCACCAAGAGACCTCAAGTGGAACGCATATACGGTGTGGCACAGAAAAAAAAAACGGGATTTTTACGTAGCAACAGCGCCGTGACCTCACAGCGTAGCGAGATTTCGAGACCGTCATTAAAAAGAACGATATCTCAGTAACTCTCAGGCCATTGACACACGAGGTGCATCGATCTGTCTTCAGAATATGATCGTCGAGCTGCTGTTGTGGAGAGCCTTCGCACCAGCCACAAAGGAAATCAGTGAATGGTTTAAATACTATAAAAATATAGTCTACGACATGCAATGTCAGGCCAGAACGCAAAACTCATAAGAAGCGCTCTGGCGCTACCAGGACGTCCGAGTTCGTCGCCGATGTTATCAGAGAGAATCCCAGTAAAAGCATGAAGAAAATCGTAAAGGAAATGTAGCACCAGTAGGCGAACAATCGGACGCATTGTCAAAGAAGACTTGAACTATAAATCTTATGTACTCAAGAGGCGCCACTTGCTCAGCGTACCATTGGTCGCTCGACTTATAGCCCCACTTGTCGCCATACTGCCATCCTCTCGACTATTTTGTGTGGGGCGTCTTGGAGAAAGAGGTCAGCATCAAGTGCTACAATACCAAGGAGGCTCTCACAGCAGTCATCAGGTACGCCATGACCAACATGAACACGGATGCTGTCGACAGATCCTGTTCCAGCTTCCGGTCTTGCCTGGAGATGACGGCCACTTCGAGAGATTTTTGTACCTTATATATGTGCATAACTGTGTATAAAGTTTCATTGAAATATATTAATTTTTTATGTCTGCTTTATTAGCCATTAATTTTCCCCATATTTATCTGCGCCATACTATAGTGTATACAATCTATTGCCAAAGATGCTGGTAAAATAGTCGGTTCCTTTTACCGCACCAGAAAACGTGTGACGTTGTAGGCACTGAATTAGTTTGTACCATTCACAACCTTTCCCACAGAAAGTTTGTTTGATAAAAAAATCTTTACATGGGCAAATACCGTCAAAATACTTTCGGGCGTAGTTGTAGCCCTACCATGTGTTATTTTTAACCATTAGAAATTCGAGAAAAAGATTTTCGTGAGCCAGTGTGATATTATTTTCTAACCAATCAAAACCATGTATTCAAAAAGTTTACACCTCTATGTGAAATTAGACTTTTGAATCTCCTTACGGATATAAAAATAGAAGCATACTACTTCTCGTGGTTCAAAACTATTTCGGAGGCTAGTTTGATCTACACGTGTGTACACAGGGACCCCCTCACAATGTCGCCGACTAAGCCCTTGTCTATAAACTCAAAAACATGTTAAGGTGACCGCCATAAAGTAAGTCTGTCCATACATCTCACTTCGCACCAAGAACACTTAATTACTAGATAGAACTAATTTAACTGCAAGGAAAATTGAACATTTTATTGATATTGTATATTTTTTAAAAGAATATATAAATGTTATTTCAACTGACGTTCTGTTTCTAACTTTCATCCAGAAAATAACCTTTATATGTTTCATTTAAACAATTTGCAGCAAAAACCAAGGTAGAGAAATCCCAAATATCTATATAAATATATAATATCTTACAATTCCTTAAAGAACACAAACAGTACTCCAAAATATAACTAAAAAAGGACAACATAAAACTCACGTATTACCGCCGCGAGTAATTATATCCACACAAACTTGTATTTTCGCAAAAGCTGAGTATCATCTACCATGTATTCAATTTTGAAAGTAGAATAACATATTATTTTGTATTATCTCAGAGCTGCCAAGAAAATCAAATTTCGGCATTAAATGACCCATAAGGAGTTGATATGCCGTTAAACAAATCAACCAAGCATTTTCATCTATTCGATTTCAGTCAGGTGCCATCAAGAGCAAGGATCGTCTTCCCAACCGATATTATCATGAAGCCTTCTTCTGCTGAGATTCAAACCAAGGTCACATGGTCGTGACGCTAAGTGCCCTGTAAGATGGCGATACTACCTACAATTCATATTTTTTTTTACTGTAAACTTATAAGAGTTTTGTGAACTGTAAGTAAGGAAGTTGGTCGATAGGTATTTTGTATACTTTTCTTAATCGCTTTCAGTTTCAAAATGGTTGTTGTTGCTATACTCTTGAAATAACTGGTTAAAGTGAAGATGTGCGTACAGACGTAAAAAGTGACGCAGAAATTACTTGACTTAAAAGGCTAACACATGCACACACGACATGCAACTTGAATTAGTACAATATAGTTTTTCACTTTCCAGGTATATATGGTTTAGCGGTAGGACGTAAGTATGTAGGCCGTAACTGTGTGAAGTACTAAACACTCACCTAACAGCATCGTTCCATATTTCCCAAGCATCAGCAATAAATGTCCATGCTTACTAATTTATAGGGTCAAGTGTTAAAAAGAGGACTGAAGGTCGAATAGTCGAGTTATTTGAACGAGAGAGAAAGATAGATAGATAGAGAGGTAGATAGAGAAATAGACAGGGAGAGAGAGAAAGATGGAGAAGTAGAGAGAGAGAGAGAGATAAAGAGAAAGAGAGATAGAGAATAAGAGAGAGAAAGAGAGATATATATGTAGAGATAGATAGAGAGAGAGAGAGAGAGAGAGAGAGAGAGAGAGAGAGAGAGAGAGAGAGAGAGAGAGAGAGAGAGAGAAGAGAAAGTGAGAATGTTCAATAATTTAAACCCAAATCTTTTTTTGGTTTCTTTCCTTTCCGGGTTTTTTTTAAAGTTTTAGTTTATTTTTCATTCATTTTTTCCCGAAATATTCTTTTTTTTTCATATTTTCTTCTTGCCTCATTTTTTCCTTTATATTTCATTAGCTATATTTTATTCTTTCTCCTTCCTTTAATTTACTTTTTCATTTATTCATGTTTTTCTTCTTCTGATTCATATTTCCTTCTTTTTCTTCTTCTTCTTCCCATTTTTCGCCTTAAATTTTCTTAACAAAGTTCGGTCGATTCAAACACTGTTTTGAGGCTTTGAGAAGACGTCTGGAATTCAACTTTTTGACAATTGCTGGTTTGTATTCTTGGCCATCTTCACTATCTTCATCCGGGTTTCTTTGGAAATTTTCGCCATGATTCAAGTTATAAAAGAATGCAGGAATTCAATGTCTGAATTTACCTTAAGAAAAATCGATTCTGCGGTTCTGATCCGAAAAGAAAAAAAAACAGTAAAGAGAATGTGGAGAGTTGTGTCAGAGAGACCTAGTATTTAATGACCGGAAACTTTGGAATAAAATTAAAAAAAAAACGGACTCAAGGGTATAAAATAATATATTTTTATTTATTTGATTTAGACGTAGTCCTTTGATATTATGAAAAATATAGGTTATCTCCCCTTGGTTGATAAGAAATCTGATAGGAAAGAGGAGTCCATTTATCTTATAAATAATGGGTAAGAACCAAAGGTGAGAGGCTTCAAAACCAGCGTGGTGAATGGGCGCGTTTTGGCCTACTTCAAAGACAATGCTGGCCATGAGCAAACCTGAATAATGCATAGACAAGCAGATATCGGAAGAAGAATATGATCAACATCAGATGTGTTTCAATCAATTTCAAACAGATTCATATATTTGGACTTCGTTCTCGATGCCATGACATTAACTGCTAAAGGAATATGCTTAGCAATTCTCTTTTCTCGTTCTCGTTGTATAATGTATTACTTAGATGATCAAAAGATGAGACAACTGAATAGTTTAAAAGCATACTTTATATGTTACGATTCATATTGGGAGTCGCTAATTTTCCCATAATATTCGGTGTAGCAAAATGTTTGTTTATAAGGCTCTTTGTAGCAGACGGGAGAAAATCCGTTTCGGATCGGTATTCGACATTTTAGAAGCCAGAACTTGGTAGTTACAGTCATCTGACAAATAAGCCTGCTTCCATCTACTGTGTTTTCTCGGTCCTAAGAAGGGCAGAAGACATCATTAGAAGTTGACCACTTAACTATTTCACGCATCAAGCAGGCTGGTTTCTCCGGCGGTCGCGTCTCGTGGTTTCTGTGCTGTGAGATTATATCCTTCTGACCAGGATCCCACATTACTGGCGTGAACTTTGGTTTCGGCTAACATCAAAAATTTGTTTTTGTTAATTTTTTTGATTGGCTAAAATTATTTTATTTTCCGGCTTTTCTTTCTTTTCATTTTTTTTATATAGCGGAAGTTGTGCGTGTAGCCTATGATTTTTGGTAGTTTTCAGTCACAAATATGTAAGCTTTGGTCCCGAAAACTTCCGGCGTTTTGCGGCTAGGTTCAGTCTTTTCTTCTTCCTCTTTTATTTGAGGGTTGCCAGCTCGTTAGTTGAAAGAGAAGTATATAGAGAGAAGTTTAAATGGAGATAGAAAAATAGAGATAAGGGGTTTAAAGGAAAGCACAAATAACTTATTTTAATTTAAATTCTTTATTTTGTTATATATATATATATATATATATATATATATATAATTTTTATATTTTAAATTATTTTATATTTTTATCAGGACTCAATACAAGAAAACAAAAAAAGTTCAGGTGGCTGAAGAGATTGGCACAGCCATTTTAGATGTCGTCTCCCAACGTTTTTCCTCATTCAGAACCTTTGCTAAAAATATGATAATTGGGAGTGAAAATGACTCCAATATATTCAAAGATTCATATGTAGGCAGCCCAATAAAAAATCTTCTTATGGCAATTATTAGAAATAGCCAATAATTTAAAATGGCCTAAGAATTTTTTCACGGTACTGTATAAGCATCTTTCTAGTTTTGTTTCAAGCAAATCGTCAAATATTCATTTAACCAATCAGAACGCTCAGATGTGTGTCACGTGACCTCGTCCCCTGGCGCACCAAAGCGAAAACACGTTTGCTATGCGACCCCAGATATTACGTGCAGTTTTCAATTACTGCGACGTATATGTCTTTACTCATTAACTACACGTACTTTTTCCCCCGCTTTCTTTAGTAAATAGGCATTAGAAATAGGCAACCATCTTTCATTGACATAAGAAATGTAGTGTCGTGTCTTTCTCTCTGTCTCATCTGTTATTTCGTTTGCCTCTGAAATAGATTTCATTTTAAAAATAAACTCGTTAAATGATTTGTAAATTTACAACAAATTTCAGTTCTCCATTTTTAGTTTTCTTCAATTGAACGCTTTCCATTTTCCACAGAGACGCGAAATACTTTTTCGTGTCCGGTTCTGTGTCAGGGAATATACAAGGTGAGGTTAGAATTATTTCTTCTAGAAATCCTGTTTAATTCATAACAATTTTATTTTAAGCAATTTAATAATTCCAACGTATTTAGAATTTATGAAAATGTAAACGGGCAGAAGACGAGAGAGAGAGAGAGAGAGAGAGAGAGAGAGAGAGAGAGAGAGAAGACGATAGAGAAAGAAGAAAAGACGAGAGAGGAAGAGATAAGGTGAGAGAGAAAATGGAAGAGAAAAACGAGAAAGTGAAAAAGAAAAACGAGAGAAGAGAGGAAGAGAAGAGACGAAGGAGAGAAACAATATAGAAAAAAAAGAAAAAAGTGAATTAACAGCAAAAAAGACGGAGGAGTGAAAAGACGAGAGAGAGAGAGAGAGAGAGAGAGAAACAACAAAACAAAGGAGAGAGATGCAAACAGGGAAACAAGACAAGAAAAGAGGAAAAAGTGAGAACAGAGGAAAAGACGAAGAAAAGGCGAAAGATAAATGATAGACACAGCTGAGGAGAAAAACGAGAGAAAAAATAAACAGAGAAAAAGACGGAGATAAAAAACGAGAGATAGATAGAGAGAGAGAGATAGATATATATAGAGAGATAGAGAGAGATAGATATATATATAGAGAGAGATAGAGAGAGATAGAGAGAGAGAGAGAGAGAGAGAGATAGATAGATAGAGAGAAGAGAACAGGATCAAAAATGGAGTCATGGAGTAGATGAAAACAATCGCAAGTGTGATTCAGTTAATTTTTTGAATTAACATTTTCATCATCTTAACTTAAATGCGAAAGAAATAAAAGTCTGTATTGCCCAGCCTTGTTTCTTTCAGCCACCACAATATTATATTTGACCATTTCATATTCATTACAATATTGAAAATAAAAATACTTGGTTGACTAAAAAAACGATTTCCAACTTTCTGACTACCAGAGATATTTTGTTTTTATTTTTATATTTCTAAGGAGTGTCCTCAAACTATGATAGTTTTTTTTTTCGGTCATTGACCCTGCGCAGAATACACCCACGCACAAACCGGAAACCAAACGATCTACTTACCCAAAATGACATGCGTGTTAATACACTTAGGCCGGAAGTATAAAAAAACCGACGCCTGAGTCAGATGCAAAGAAAATTTGAGATCTGAATTTGGTAAATTGAGTAACAATAATCACTTCCAAACTTGTAGATATTCAATGGCACATGTGGAGAATAATGATTCTTTATCTTGCAAGAGATTATTCAATAATCTCTTGCAAGATAAAGACTGCACTCGCCTCTACTTTTCATTCTAATAAAACTGCAAAATGACGACAACGTGCAACCTTGAGTTTGCCAAAGTAATCACTAAGGGAGAATGCAACACAGGCAAGTAATGAAGTTGGCGTATAGAAAAACACAAGGACAACTAAAACAAAGTAATTAGGATAACCGTGTGTGTATAGGTAAACAAATTGTTTGGGTGTTTGGGGTTTTATGCCATATCAACCACTATGGGTTATTTCATGCCAGATCCAGTATTTACTAAATATATCAAAAACGTATAGCTGGCAACATCATTGTTTCAAAAACGTATAGCTGGCAACATCATTGTTTCAAAAACGTATAGCTGACAACGTCATTGTTTCAAAAACGTATAGCTGGCAACATCATTGTTTAAATCTTTTTCTACTGATTGACCCTAAGCCACCGCTTTCCATTACATTTTAGGGGTAAGGTGTTAGTATATTTAGAGTAGGGTTTGGGTGGGAAAGTTAATTGTAAGTTGTGGTTGTTTTGGGATGGGTTAGATGTGATGGAGCATGACATGACCAGCCGATTGATCGGATCGACGGCCTTTTGGTTGGACGTAGTTTATCGTCATACCTAGGACGCGGACACACCTTGGGATTTCATTATTTGCCCATAGCTGGGACCCTAACAGGTGCTACCACACCGGGTTAGGTTGGACCTGGGAACATCAGCAATTAAGAGGTGGTTCCACGCTCCTCAAAACCTCCTGATCAGAGGCCTTGCTGTTGGATGTAGTTTATCGTCTTACCCTGGGATCGGATGCAGTTTAACGTCATACCCAGGACGGAGGTAAACAAAGTAACAATTCTAAAACAAATTACTATACCGACCTATATTTAATTATATATAATATATAATTAAAGACAGGCGCAGTTATTGAAGCTGTACATGGACACCGGGAGTTAAGTGAGCATTATGATGATGAGCTATTCTGGATGTCATTTCAATTTCAGGACGTAACGTAAAAAAAAAAAAAAAAAAAAAAATGAAAATTTGTAAAATGATAATTTTTACCCCCACATAGGGGGGCAAAGAATAACAGACATCGGGACACAATGTAACGTGTTGCCGGAGTATGTACGTTGGTGTTTGAGTTGTGAATCACGTGACTCCTGGAAAGTTTATCCCACAACAAAAATGGCGAACTTTTATGTGTGAGTCCGGGTAATAAAATAAAAGAAACAACTGTTGTGGAACGTCGAGAATTTAGTTAAGATGAATAATGAATAAACGGGGTTTTATTCAGAAGGCCTTGGCTGATTGTGTGTTCATTTTTTCCACAAACAATTTTAGAAGAGATGTAAAACATAATTCATGCAAGCAGAACAGAGAACGAAGAATAATGACGTCGACAATATTTGAACAAGAACAAATTCCAATTCTTTAGTTACACATATAGATACAAATTGTGAGTTGTATGTAAGATTGAATTTTGGATTGGAAGATTAGTGTTCATATGTTCGAATCAAGTTCGTTTGATCAGTTCTTCAGTCGAGATTAATACAGTGTAACCCGGATATAAGAGAGTGGTCGGGACCGGAGAAGAAGTATCTTATATCCGGGTTTCTCTTATATCAGGGTTTGGTCTATTATATATACATTAACACAGGCTCTAATTTGGGACCAGAGAAAACTCTCTTATATACGGATTTCTCTTATATCCGGGTTACACTGTATTTTGAATGAAAATTAAACTGTGACAAAACGACAATTTAATGATTGCTTTTAAGTGAAATGTGTATGTGCGTGAAAGAGGATAATAAGTCGAACAAAGTTGCATACCTTTATACGTAGAGTTAATATTTCTTCGTAGTTGATTAGAATAACAACTTTTTAAATATTATTCTCGGAACGTTCGTTGGAAATCAAGCTTCTGTTGTCGATGAGTTTGCTTTTACAGGAAAGAAGTTTTCGTCAAAGAATTCAGATTCGGCTGAATTTCTAAAGGTAGCTGGTGATGTAGTAGGTTCGAGTTTGTTTAGCAGAAGGACGGAAAGGCATGTTCGTGTCGAACGGCGATTCGCGCAAAATATCTGAATCTCGAAGAACCGCGTTCCTTGCCTGTCCAAAATTCGTATTTTGGCAGGAACATGTACCGTCCGAACTGATTGGTCGATTTACGTTCTAAGGACGTGATTCGTTGATATATGATACAGGAATAGTTCATTGTAAGATTGGGGAATCGTCAGGGTGTAGACGATCCCAATACAACTAAAACCAATATATATACACAAACAAACGATAATGTATTATTAATAAGACAAAAAGTTACATGTTGCGAGCGACAAAGACAATGATATTGTATGAAAATATTTAAAGACTAATGAATTGTTAGTGTATGTAAAATATGTGTAAAAGTCCTAAAGAAAATGAAAATGAAGTTGCGTACGTACCTGTGTTTGTGTGTTTGTGTTTCCCAATATGGGAAAAGCGTTTTCCCGATAGACCTACATGCTAGCGTGTCTAAGGAAAATAGGATAAAGAGAATGATAGAAAATATTACAGTGTATTTATAGGTTAAGAAAGCGTCCTCTAGTGGCGGTTTTTTAGGAAGGTAAGTGAAGTAGCTCCACATACGTGGCGGGGTAAATTGGAACAACTAAAATTAGCACAATGAAATCAATCTGATATCTTATTGACGCTTGAAATTCAACTTTATTTAACTTTAACAAACATTTTAAAACAGTGTAAAACGTGATAATACTGTCTCTCTATAATACACAATCTACAAAATACATTTGTCGATTTTGTATATGCTGCTCTCCTCGTTTGGATTTTGTTGATATTCAAGCGATGTAGCGAGAAAAAGAGAGTGACACTTAAAAAAATAACGCAAGAGCCCATTAGAGTGTGAAATAATAATTTAATCCCTAAATCCACGTCTTACTTTTTCATCCCCGTGTTACTTTGTGCCCCGTCCCGCTTTACTATATATATATATATATATATATATATATATATATATATATATATAGTACGGGTAAAAAATCCGTTGGTATATAATAGTCAGACTAATGGAGTAAATAAGACTGACGTACTCGGCGTCAGTTGAAATAGACAATACTGATGAGGTAATTTTGGATTTCTTTGTTGTGTAAATTTACATATATATATATATATATATATATATATATATATATATATATATCTCTCTCTATATATATATATATATGTATATGTATGTATATATATATATATATATATATATATTTTGGAGTGTGCATCTTATATTTTATATCATAAAGAAACAATTTATACAAATAATTAAATAGGAATATTAATGTGATTAATGGCGAAATCACTTCGTTAACAAGACTTAATGAGACATTAACTTTCTATCAGTTCCTTGAATAATAAGATCCTTATATTCGAGTTGTTGTCAGATGGATGACACATGCGGAGCACTTTCAACAATTTCAAATTATATATATATATATATATATATATATATATATATATATATATATATATATTCAGATACTATATGCAACAACATAAATTTAACTCAAATTAGCTGCGCACGTTTTTCTTTTTTGAGATCCTGTAGGAGAAGGATGCTAGAATTGGGCTAAACTGATTCCTAATATAAATAAATGCATCTGTTAAACGAATGGTCATCACTGCCTTAACAGTCAGAGTTATCTGCATTTTTTTGCTCTCCGATGCCTAGGATTGAAATGCTCAACTAGTTTATATTCATTTTTTTAAGAGATTTCCAATGAGAAAATAACTTGTTCATCACGAACTCCTATTTCTGTTTAAATGCTTTATTTTTTAATATGTTTCACCCAAAATTACTATCTTGTGAAAATACGTATCATAATTTTTAGATAGTATAAGACGAGAGAAAAATAGAATAGAAAAATAAAAATTATTCATAAATTGAATTTTGTTGAGTATGTGCAATCTTGGAAAGTAATTAAAAGATATAATATACAAATCTGTATACTCGCGATGCATTTTAGTATGCATATGTATATGTGATGAGAAGTTCTGAGTATATTATGGAACCTTAAAGTAATCTGTTTTTATTTAAATTATTAGCTCTGATTTATATTGAGCTCTCTGGATTCTATCCTCATTGGGTCTTCCCATACGGATTACCTAGATTTTCCTAAACTAAATATATATATATATATATTATATATATATATATATATATGTGTGTGTGTGTGTGTGTGTGTGGGTCATTCAATAAATAAGGTGAATTTTTCGGTATAAGGAATTCTAATACAGATAGAAGCTTAATCTTTTTTATTTTTTTTTGTTTTACTTCTTTTTCACATGGATTTAATTTCTTTTGCAGATTAAAAAAAAACTTTGAGAGTTTTGGCGATTAACAAAGATGGCCGACCAAGAACCATGCTCCAGGATTGAACAGCGGTCAGTTATCAAGTTTTTGGTTGCTGAAGGGTGCAAACCAGTTGGTATTCATAGGAGAATGTCAACTGTGTATGGTGCCACATGTTTCAGTCAAAAAAATGTCTACAAGTGGGCTAAATTGTTTAAAGAAGGAGGGATCAGTGTTGAGGATGAAGACAGGCCTGGGAGGCCTACAGAAGTGAGGTATCCTGAGGTGATCGAATCAGTCAATGACGTCATTCAGTCTGACAGAAGGGTGACAGTGGATGACATTGCAAGGACTTTGAGCTTATCTGTTGGGACAAACGCAGGGGTCATCAGTCAGAAGGAGTCATCTTGCATCATGACAACACAAGGCCTCACACAGCAGCTCAGACCTTGCCCCTTCAGACTTTCACCTGTTTGTTTCATTGTAAGCGTTCACGAGAGGCACGAAGTTTAAAAGTGACGATGAAGTCGAAAGTGTTGTGATCGACTGGCTGAGACATCAGTCCAAAGATTTTTACGCTGAGGGAATACGGAAGCTTATGCACAGATGGGAAAAGTGTGTGACAGTGCTGGGAGACGACGTTGAAAAATTTAAAAAAAGTAAGCTTCTATCTGTATAAGTCCTTATACTGAAAAAATCACCTTATTTATTGAATGACCCTCGTATTTCGTTGAATAAAACTGACAAGGTACTTTAAAATTTTTATTTATAATAATGAATAATAATAAAGAAAAAGACATTCATTTTCCCATGATGCAAGTAATAAAGTAACCGGAAATTGTTTTTGATCACTTGCACGATTTTATGACTTCACTGCTGGTAAGGACTGAATCGTTAAGATGTGTTTTGGCAGCTTACACCCTTGCCAAACTCATAAAAGCAACTGCTTTAGTTTTCTTTCTTTCACCACGCGGTCAGTTTTAGACCCACTGGAGTTACAGGGTGTAATCGATTTCTATTTTTCCTCAGATTAGGTCATTTGCAGTGGTGTGCAGTAACATGAATCTATTTTCGAGGTGTATGATGAACTTAGTTTGGCCTTGAAACATATTGCATCATCCGTGATTGCATCAGATATTTATCACGCCCAGACACTATTATCTCGACTGTCCTACGGCCATTGTTTGCGATGGACGTTACTCCAAGGAAGCGTACAAAAATTGTAACGCTGCACGAACACACTGATAAGCCCTACCAGTGAGCAAATCAAAGTGTTATAGACTGGTCAGGAAACTCTCCTGACTATAAATCCAATCGAGAATCTGTGGTCAATCTGAAAGGAACAACTTCGTGGAATGGACATACGAAGTACTAACAAGTGGACTTGGTTATGTTTCATTGGAAATATACGAAAAATATTAAATAATAACAGAATTATTCGTTTTATTTCAATTAATTTGCACAAAGGTGTAACTCATGAAGTAAGTTGGTTGGTTGTTTGGGGTTTTATGGCATATCAACCACTATGGGTTATTTAATGCCAGATCCAGTATTTACTAGATATATCAGAAACGTATAGCTGGCAACATCATTGTTTCAAAAACGTATGACTGGCAACATCATTGTTTCAAAAACGTATAGCTGGCAACATCATTGTTTCAAAAAAGTGTAGTTGGCAACATCATTGTTTCAATGTGCTGGAAAATACCTGGAAGTTCACTATTTTCCCATAGCTGGGACCCCAACAGGTGCTACCACCCCGGGTCAGGGTGGATCTGGGAACACCAGCAATTAAGAGGTGGTTCCAGGCTTCCTCAAAACCTCCTGATCAGAGGCCTTGCTGTTGGATGCAGTTTAACGTCGTACCCAGGACGCATGAAGTAAGTGAATTGGTCGTTCCAACTCAGCGCAAAACTGACTGGAGCTCGACCATTTTAACTGCTGTTATCCTTACTTCTGAACCAGAAACGGAGACGGACATACCCAAGAGACGTTGACAACTTTGATTCCCTACAGTCACCATAAAAATAATAAACGTCCGTAGTAGAAATCCAAATGTTTGTATGCTTCTTATTGATTGTTTACATACGAACACGCATCCACATAAAATGCATACAAACAAGCAACCTTTTAAATTCCATAATTCCGAGCACTTTCGGCTAAACCAGAACCGGTGAGTACTACCTCCGAACAACCTGACAGGATTGGGGGAAAGTTTGATTGTGGGCCGCGGGCAGTGCTTTGTGACTGTCGCTATCTTATCAGCTATATTCTATTTATATTTGTTGACGTTACAAATTAAACCTAGCACAACTGACTATTAAATGATGGAAACTTTTCGTGGATTTTGACGTCATTCCGGGGTCTTTTTTTATTGTCCAAATCCGTGAATTTGTTTTGTCTCGAAAAAACACGGAATATAAAATTCACTTTTTTTTTATCCATAATGTTGAATGTGTTAAAATTATTCAACAAGAAAATTCTCAATTTTATTTTAAAAATTACCGTAAAACATTGTTGATTTATTTAAGATGGAATGGTCTATTATGACATGTCTCTAATTTGTATTTAGATATATCGTATTTATTTGCAATTTTTCTAGTTGGATTGTTCACCTATATTGCATATGATCCATTATTGTACATAATTAGATTACAATAAAATTTCTATTTAATATGAATATACCTTATAAAATCGAGATGTACGAGAGTGGGTAGCCTCCTATCAGATATTCGGGGAGGGCCGTGTCATAGATTCGATGGAGGCCCATGAGACCGTTGCACCTGCCCTGGGCTACACTATTAGCCTTTTTCAAGGATTTTTGTTGTACTACTATAATAAATGGTTTATTTTCAATAAGCCCTTGGTGTAATGTAAGGACGACAGATAGCATCAGTTTTCGGGTTTTCCTCCTGGACCCTTTTGTTTCTGCATAACATCAGGTTCTGCAGGCCGAAACAGCAGCGTCAACGAAGAGGACTTGCAAACTGCTACAGTCGGTTTTCCTTACGTCACGGGCTTATGGAAAAATATTAATACTATATGCGGCCTATATAACCCCAGGGCAACATTTCGAAGCAGCTCTAATACACAGAGGGATTTCTGTCAAACCTAAGATATAGAAGAACATAACAGAGAACCTTTTGAAAAGTGAAACTAATCACCCCCTCTAATAGTAAGGCTAGTGTAACATCGAAAAGTGAGAGGCAATGACATCAGTGCTGGCTGATCATATAAGGAGGGTGAAGGGTAGTAAATCAACCCCTGTGCAATGAAGTAAAATTTATTAGATAGCGAGGAATACTTGAGTCAAATGTCTGAACGAATCAGAGAATATACTAGTCTATGAGGACCTTATCGGAATTAGCTCCTCCTCATTTCCTTAATTCTTCAACAGGGGTCTCTCTCTCCTGACTATAAATACTGGCTGACCCTTCTCTCTCTTTTTTTCAACTCAGGCCTTGGGCCGCTACCTCGCGCGGAGGTGAGGTAAAATCTCTCTCTTTTTCACTTAGACCAATATGTGACCTCTCACAGATACAGCGTTTCCCATATTCCGGGAACGCGCTAAGAACAATGCACGTACGTACGGACACTCAACACAACACACACACATAAGTTCTCTATACAAACACTATGTAACTTTTCATGTCTTTGTGTATTAATATATTTGTTTACCCATAATATATATTTGTTTACCCATGTATATCGGTCTTGTTTGTTTTCTTTGGGCTTAATGTCCGACATTCTCATGTAGCTGGACCGGCCAGCAGGAAAGTTTAACCTTCTGATATCTCTTCATATCTTCACCCCCACGGTCCGCTACAACCTCCTTAATAGATCTATAAATAGAAATAAATACGATATGAGAGTCATTAATAAGAAAGAAAAGAAATGATAGATGAGACAATAGAGCTTCAATCGCAGCATCAGTTGCAATTAAATTCGAGACAACAGAGCTTCAATAGCAGCATCAGTTGCAATTAAATTCGAAGTGAGTGTAGTCAAGCGTGACAAGTAGCTGCAGCAATACTGATCTGCATTCAGGTTAGGTTTAAAGATGCAGTTTCTCTACTCAGAATGGTTCCTGGCTTAAAGCTTTGGTTCACGAATTTGGTGAAATGATAATTGCGATCTTTGGACCAGGCAGTGTGTACTTGAAATCAGAGGAAATAGTGCGAGCGACAATTGAGCAGTACTAAACAAGAACTAGACGTGATATCTGTAGACATGGACTGTACAACAAGAACAATCTACCACCTATTGAGAGGAGTTAGACCAGGGGTGGGCAAACTACGGCCCGCGGGCCACATGCGGCCCGCCAAGCACAAACAGATTTTTTATTCAATACTAACATGCCCATTCTTTCTTATTTCTTCAAACAGTTACTTTATCTTTCAAATAAATAAGTTTTTCTACTTACATGGTACTTTAAAAGGTTATTTATTAAAACTATATTTTTCCTTTAAAAGCCCTTCATTTTGCCAATTTTAAATATCAATTATTTTGGTTTATATATACTATGCGGCCAAGTAAAACTATAATTTTTTAGAATGCGGCCCTTGTACTAAAATTTTGCCCACCCCTGAGTTAGACCATAGAGACAAGGAAAGTTGGAGACATGACCATTCAAACCGAGATTTGCAAAAGTGACATCACAGGGACGTGACAAAATTTGAACGTGATTCATCAATTTCTGTCATACTTCTTTGGTATAAGGAGTCATTATTTACATTATTTACATGCGGACAGTTGTCCTCATCTTTGTTGTTGTTAATATCAACGTTTCGACTATTATGCCATCCAGCCTTCATCAGGTGTTTGCTGATCCAGGTAACCTGCACGGAATTTCGAACTGAACAGTGTATACTTGAAGTCAGTGGAAACAGGGTGAGCAATAACTGGGCGATACTAAATAAGAACGTGACGTGATATCCGTAGACATGGCAAGTGGAACGAGAACAATCTGCCACGGTAGATTAAATAAAGCTTTCAGTTCAAAATTCCATTTAGTTTATCTGGATGGACAAACAACTGAAGAAGGCCGGAGGACACAACGACCGAAATATTGTGATAACAACAACCAAGATTACGACAATAGTCTGCATGTAAATCATGTAAATAATAATTCATGAAATTTCATTTTTACTTCCAAATGTTGTTTGAGCAATTGAACTTCTACTTGCCTTTTTTATTTTTTTAAAAGGCCATATCGCTTTTTGACGTGGACTATCCATGACTCACCACATATTAATTTTTAATATATGTGGATTAGCTTGCATTCGTGAGGAAAGATGATGAGGTCGTTTTCCGCTGCCTTCCTTAAATTTTCTTTCTCACATACTGGTTGCAACCGATGTCTACAGCTCAGTCTACCTTCTATTTAACCTATAGCTGGGGGGAGAAATAGAGAAGAGACGAATTTATGTTAAAATGGGGCATTTATTTTAAACACAGAATACGTTTTTTTTATTAATTTTGATTTTCACAATACCAATTTAGATTACCACAGGTGTAAAATCTGTATGAAAAAAAATACGCCTTCTAATTTTTCGAAATTTCATAAAATGAAATAAATTTAACAGACGTAAAAAAAATGCCATGATTTTCTAAAAGAAAAGATTTCTAAAATGATTTCAGCAATCTTTGAATAAATCCTGAAAGTTTCATTAAAATTCGACAATTATTTGATTTTTGAACGTATTCGCAAATTTTTCACCGCATAAAGACGCTCATAATTACTGGGATAATGAATTATCATTATTTACATGCGAACAGTTATCCTCATCTTTGTTGTTGTTATTGCAACGTTTCAACTATTATGCCATCCAGCCTTCATCAGGTGTTTGCTGATCCAGGTAACCAGCACGGAATTTCGAACTGAACAGTGTATACTTGAATTCAGTGGAAACAGGGTGAGCAATAACTGGGCGATACTAAATAAGAACGTGACGTAGACATGGGCACTGGAACGAGAACAATCTACCACGGTAAATTAAATACAGGCTTCAGTTTCCCTTGATGACAGCTGGAGGTAACAACAGCAAAAACATCGCCATAGCAACAACAAAAAAGGGGAACAACAGTCTGTGGGTAAATAATGACTGTCGATGTGTACTGTTGATTCCTGGTCCTGGGTATGACGATAAACTACATCAGGCAGCAAGGCCCCAGATCAGGAGATTGGAGGTTTTGAGGAGAGTGGGACCACCACTTAATTACTGTTGTTCCCAGGTCCACCCTAACCCTGGGTGATAGCACCTGTTAGGGTCCCAGCTATAGGCAAATAGTTACCCCCCCACCAAAAAAACAAAAGTAAAACACTCTGAAAATATAAAAATACATATAGATAGTAAAATACCGACAATACATATTTATAGCAAAATGACCAGCAGTACATTTTATCTGTACCTGAAGACATACAACTGGGTATGACGATAAACTACATCCGCGTCCTGGGTAAGACGGTAAACTACATCCAACAGCAAGGTCTTTGATCAGGAGGTTTTGAGGAGCGTGGAACCACCTCTTAATTGCTGATGTTTTTAGGTCTACCCTGACCCGGGGTGGTAGCTGCTGTTAGGGCCCCAGCTATGGGCAAATAGTTGTCCCCCGCCAAACTCTATGAAGGTGTAAAAATAGGTTTTAATACCAGCAATATGTTATTTGTAAAATAATTACCAGAAATAAATTTTTTAAGAAAAAATTATTACCAGAAATACATTTCTGATGAATGTATTACCAGTAATAACAATCTTGTCGGCATTAAATAACCCACCGAGGTTGATATACCGTAAACAAAACAAACAATATCCCCACATTTTATATATATATATATATATATATATATATATATATATATAAAGTGAACATAAAAGTCAACACTTACGTGGACATCCGTAGGGTGCCGCACAAATATACACAAACCAAAACACACCAGTCATTCTCCAGAACGCATAGCCCCATTAGACATCCCAGACACCCCGGATTAGCCCCTAGTAGACAATCAACAGCAAACACACCCAACCTTAAAAAAAACGGAATAAGCCTCCAACCAGGACACCTGGATGGGGGTATAGCATCCCTAATAGGAGACATGATGCAAGCTTTCGAGCTTTTACGAAAGAACTTCGCCATGCTTGCAAATTCAAACTTGACCCATACGGGCGAGTTATAAATTTAAGTAACAATAAATTTTCACTCAACACATTCAGGTTACTAAATAAAGGACTAAGCTTTTGCCCTAGT
>OZ038485.1:110004325-110131825 GCA_964036315.1 Acanthosepion esculentum | reverse complement strand
CTGGCAATATTTTTTCAAAAACGTATAGCTGGTAATAGATTTTTTTTTCAAAAACGTATAGCTGGTAATATTTTTTCAAAAACGTATAGCTGGTAATATTTTTTCAAAAACGTATTGCTGGTAATAGATTTTTTTTTTCAAAAACGTATAGCTGGTAATATTTTTTCAAAAACGTATAGCTGGTAATAGATTTTTTTTTCAAAAACGTATAGCTGGTAATATTTTTTCAAAAACGTATTGCTGGTAATAGATTTTTTTTCAAAAAATTATTTCTGGTAATAATATTTTACACTTTTATAATGCTTTTTGCCTCAGTTTCGAGGTTAACTATTTGCCCATAACTGGGACCCTAACAGGTGCTACCACCCCGGGTCATGGTGGACCTGGGAACACCAGCAATTAAGAGGTGGTTCCACGCTCCTCAAAGCCTCCTGATCAGAGGCCTTGCTGTTGGACGTAGTTTATCGTCTTACCTTGGGCGCGGATGCAGTTTATCGTCATACCCAGGACGCTCAAGTTGTTTGTTTCGTCCATCAAAATTTAAAGTTTTCGTTGCTCAATGTATTTGGAAACGTGTTTTTGATATCAATGTCGAAGTTGTTCGTTGATATCAGAATTCATTGTTGAAATATGAATATCAATATTCTTTAATGTGATGAACTGCGCTTCTAGGCAGACCCATCCCCAACGGTGGGATGCCCCTAACCCACAGTGTAAATGATCTGAACAAATTTTCGTGCGCTAATTCTCACATCGTAAACAATTAATAGAACACATTTCCACTGCTTGATACTGTTTAAGGTACCCTCGTAAATAATGCTGAGTAAACAAAAATCTTTCGTTGCAGATCCTAAACACGAAATTGTTTGTTTTTTTTCTAACTTTTCCCCTCATATGTGAACCAAGTAACTGTTACCCCAAACTGAGCGTTAGAATTCACATAAATGAAAATCAACATTTAACCCGAGTGGTGTACATTTTTATTACTATAAAAGTCTGTGAACGTTACTTGTGTGTTTTCCAGAAGTCATATAGAGAGAGTGTGTGAAAGAAAGATATGAATTTATTACCGTAAAGGGAGCAGGGTAGAGAAAAAAACCGCTCTTTCCACCCATCTCTCTCGCTTTTCATCTTCCCGTAGTTGCGTGCGCTTTATATTTCAGCTTTCTTTAAACAATATTTTAATTACTTTTTTTTCAACTTTCTTCAAACCGACAAGAGGAGGGGGAAGAAAAACCAAACAAAAAAAAAACACACTGCACAATGTAGGACGGGGAGGGGCTTGGGAAAAACCAGGTCCCTATCCGTCCCTGCTTCACCACAAAAAGAACAAGACGATGCTCCTATATCTAGGAGTCTCCCCACTTTACTCTCTCGTGTCCCACTCCCTCCCACCACTCCCACACATACCCACTCCTACACCTTCTGACTCATCCCCTCCCCAGTCGTTTAATTATACACTTACCCTCCCGTCCACTTCCACCCCGCCACACCCAGACAGGGAGAAAAAGAAGAAGAAATTGTTTCGAAAAACTGAGGACACATGCAAAGTGGACAGGGGGAACTTGAGAAGAACCTCTCCACTCGTAAGAGATCTCTCTTAGGTCCGCTATTTAAACTTTCCTCCATTGATGACAAATCAGTGGAGGATGCGAAGAATTTTCCTAGGGCCCCAGGGGTTATTGCTCTCATTAGGGACACTGGGAAATATCTTAGGGTATGGACCCATATGTTCGAGGCCAGGGAAGCCTTCCCAGAAATAAGGATGGTAGAGTTGGGTTCCCATGATTTAATCAAATTGCATAATTTTTGTGCAGGGAGGGTCCCGATACGTTTCGATCCCTCGTTATATAGAGTGTTAAAATTAACATACCCCACTGACGTTGGCGGGATTGTTCGGGAAGGTTGACGATGGAGTTAGGAACGGGAAGCTTCGGACAATTCGGCGGGGTCCTTACCGCTGCAGATTTCCGTCCTGTATGTGAATAGGTCTTTTCTTTTTCACCTTTTATTTTTTTCCAGGTCTAGAAGATGTCTATCAAGATAGCGACTTTGAATGTGAAGGTCTTGAGGGATAGGGTAAGGAAGCCCGACTGCTCCGGGATCTCTTGTCTTTCGGTGTGGATGTCGCCGCGATCGAAGAGACCCACTTTGTTTGCAGTTCCGATGCGTGTGTGCTGTCTAACGACTTTGTCGTTTATTCAGCATATGGGGAACGGTGTGCCAGAGGAGTTTGAAGCGGACTCTTGATGCGAAGGTGGACCATGTGCATACCGATGCCGAGGGACGGTTGATCGTGGCCGATATTGACGTGAAAGGGGTTCATTTCGGGTCGTTGCGGTTTATGCGCCCAACGACCGGGAGGAGCGGGTCTCGTTCTTTTGGCAGTTGGGGCCGTTCCTGGTGGATTCAACGCGCCTAGTTCTAATGGGGGACTGGATGCCACCCTGGACCCCAAGTTAGATCGGGGCGGGTATAGGGGCGATCGTAGCTTGGTTGATCTGATCAGCGATTTTGGTTTCGTTGATAGATACCGGGTCGATCACCGCGGGGGGATGTGACGTGGGCTCTTAACTAGCCTTGTGACAAGGTGGTTAGATACCTTGACAGAATGTTAGTTAGAGGAGCCGACATAGATTTGTTAGATTGTCCCACGTTTCACTGGGTAGGCTATACAGACCACTCGTTTGTGCCCGCATGGCGTTAGAGCGTAGGCCTAGAATGGCTGGTTACTGGAAGTTCAATCTGTCTTTACTGGACAGTCGGGACTTCCAGGAGCAGCTAACTAGCTTAGTGCAGCGGGAGCTAGTGGGGGAGGTTATCGGGAATAAGTGGTGGGATAGACTTAAGTGTAGGATTTCACCACGCATTTCAGCAAACGGCTCGCCCTAGATAGAGCTGATAAGGTGAAGACGCTTAAGGTTAGTCTTTCCCGGGCGGTGGCTCTGGGGGTCCCTTAGAGATAGCCTTAGCTAGGGAGGCCGTGGAGCGTTCGAATAGCGAGCGCTACATGGGCCAGGTAATTACAAATAGGTTAAGCAAGATGTCTTCCGAAACCGTGAACATGGGCGCAGAATTGCGCAAGGAAGAGATTCGTCAAGGTTCCGATCGTTACATTCGAGGGGCATACTCTTCGGGCCACTGATGACATGTGTGATGCGTTTCGGCGGCATTTCGAGAGCCGCTTTACCAAGGAGCCTGGTCTTCGTGACGATGTGTTTTGCAGCTATTTGGCTGACTTTCCTCAGTTTTCGCCGACTGAAGCGGCTAGCTGCGAGGGAGAGATCACGGACGGCGATTTTGTTTGTTTGTTTGTTTGGGTTTATGGCATATCAACAACTGTGGGTTACACGGACAGTGAGGTCCGCGCGGCATTGAAGAAGGTCAGCAGAGGCAAGTCGCCCGGTCTGGATGGTTTGCCCTATGAATTGTACTTGAGGCTGTCGCACATCAACAACTGGTTCCGTCAGGGGTTCCTCCTTGACCAGTTCTCCAGAGGTGTGATCACGCTGTTGAAAAAGGGCAAGGGGGAAACTAGATGATTACAGGCCCATAACACTGCTAAACACAGAGTTAAAGATTTTGGCCAAGATCCTGCTGGAGCGTTTGCAGTCAGTTGCCGAGTCTCTGTTGGGTCCGGAGCAGACTTGTTCTATGAGAGGCCGAACAATTCAGAGCAACCTGCATCTGATCCGCACGATCATAGAGGGTGTAAAAGACGACGGTGAGGCCTCGCTGATCAATTTAGATCAGTCCAGGGCATTTGATAGGGCTGACCATCGCTACCTTGCTGCTGTCCTGCAGGCCGCCGGATTAGCACCCGACTTCTGCCGCTGGATTAGCCTCCTGTATCGCTCCCCCAGTCCTGTGGTACAGGTGAACGGGAAGTTGTCGGGCCCTTTTGCGCTGTCTAGGTCGGTTCGTTAGGGTTGTCCACTGTCGCCCCTACTTTATGCTTTGGCGTTGGAGCCTCTCCTTCGCCGGCAGTTCGGCCCTACGCAGAATCGCCGTTCATGGGGGATCTCGAGCCAGGGTTTCTGCCGATGACGTATCTGCTTTCGTGTCGTCCCGCAGCGACATTGAGGCGGTACGGAAGGCGCTTGATCGGTACGAAAAGGTGACAGTAGCCAAGATTAACCGCGACAAGTCCGGCTTGCGGTTAGGTGCCTGGAAGAGGATCGATCTTCCAGGGCACTTCGGTTGGACGGACTGTCCTGTCTGCATTCTTGGAGCGTGGTTTGGACACGACATCCAGCTGGAGAAAAATTGGTCTGAAGTACGAGCAAAGGTCGACGCGGCCGGTCAGACTTGGCGTCGACGGAGGTTGTCCGTGAAGGGCAGGGCGGAGGCGTGTGCCACTTACGTTTTCCCGATTGTCCTTTATCGATTGTCCGTACTTCCTCTCTGTGACGACTACAAGAAGCCGCTCGAGAGCTCGCATTCCTTCATTTTATGGAGGGGACGCGGGAATCGGGTCGACAGACGAGTCTGTGCACAACGTCCGTGTCATGGGAGGCTGGGAATGCCACACTTGGCAAACCACAAACTCGCCTCGAGTTTGGCTTTCCTACTCCGCGCATTGACAGGAGATTCGATTACAGTGAGGATTGTCAGGGACGCGTTCCCTTTCCTTACTAACCATCCCCTCATCTCGCGGGCTGAGCGACATCGTAAACCCCGGTATCAATCGGATTTCCTTCGCGAGTGTCAGTCGGCTGTTCCTCGGTCCAGTGACCTTTCTCAGCCTAGGAAGGTCTTCTATCGTCTTTTAGTGGAGGGGGTCGCGAAAGATTCCCTACGTGAGCAGCTCGACATTTCGGAGGATGAGTTTCGCTCTTAGTGGTCTTGGGCGCCAGCGGCGGATTACCTCAGTAACCCTGAGTTTTCGCTTACCTGGCGATTGGCTCTGAATCGGCTGCCTCTCAATGACAAGGCCTTCATATGGGTCTTGCCAGACTGTGAACGGTATGGTCTTGGTTTAGAAGAAACGGCTTCGCACGCCTTCTACCATTGCCCCCGGGTTCGCCCCTTATGGGACCATGTCGGTGAGTTGACGGTTCGTCTCGTTCCCGAAAAGCTTGTGCTCATTGATCGCGCATACGCGTGTGACAATGTGTCGCTCCCGTACACTGGGGTGAAACGAATGGTGTTTCTGACGCTGCTGGCCATGGCTCGAATGGTGATTTGGACGACGCGACAGCAGGAAGTCTTGCGAGGCAATCGTCTTTCTCATCAGGATCTGATCCAATTCTTTGAGCATCAGCTCAAGATGAAGTTTAGAACTGATAGAAAACGATTGCATTCGACAGTCTTCAGCGAAAGGTGGGTGACTGAGGCGAGCTTGGTTCGATTGAATGGGGCTAGCCTTGATTTTCTCTTTTAGGTCAACCTATGTCACATCGGGGTGGTTTTCTGTGGAGCCCTCACCTTGGTTAGGTTAGACAAGCTTTTGTGTACCTAGTTAATGTGAGTAAATGTTGTTCCTGACCTGTTCCCGGCTATCTCTTTGGTTTGATCCAAGTCGAGATTCCCAACCTCCCAGTTTGTTGGCCCCCTTTTCATCTCGACTGGGTCAGCTTTTATATTTCCCCATGTCCGTCTATATTTTCTCATTTACCACTCCCTTAGCGTGAGACCTTCTTGATTTTGTTCCCTGGGCAGAATACAGCGGCCTCTCTGTTTTGGGTGTTGGACAGACCTTACTAACATCAGTTATGTTTAATTTGATTTGTGTTAATATTTTAGTTTGTTATTGGGTTCATCTCCCCCCTCTCATTTTTCATCATAGAATTTTAAGTATTTATTATCATTAAATTTTTATGGTATGGGGCGCGTTTTGTAGGTCCCCCCTTGAGAGGATGCGGTATGATGGTGTATGGAGGATTGATTGATGGACGAGTTTTTGTGGTGAATGGGAAAATTGTAACGAGTGAATGGGTCGTGAATCGGATTAGCTAGGTATAGGATAGTTAAGACCAGCCTCAATCCCCTGCCTTTTTCGGCCTTGTGCCATAATTGTATTTTTTAATACAATAGAGTCAGAAATTCTCCTTGGAGAAATGCCAAACTAATCCACGCTAGTCAAAACTTTGCGCGGGAAAAGTGTAGTTGGTCAAACTTCTCTGACTCAACAAACGCCATTTCGCTCTCCCAGGAACAATTATAATAAAGAAAGTAAAATAACACACTACTAAATAAGTATTCGTAAACATTCAATCAAACACCAAAGCAACTAAAGGTGCACAACCCTTACCAACTTTAGACATTAATTTAAACAAACATACGCATACACACTATTGACTGAACTCTCACAAAAAACATTTTTGTACACGACCAAATACACTACATAATTCAACCATTCACACTTGTCCAACAATATCTGACTTGTGTATGTTAATTTTATATAAATCAATGTTATTGTTAAACTTTTAATTATGTTGTTTTCACTTTGAGTTCTCTTGAATGATTTGCCTTCAATATTCCTGTTTCTTAATTTGTTATGGATGAATGTCTAAGAACACCAACATCACTAACCCTTCTGATAACCTAACCTTCTGATATCTTAAAATACATTCGCCAGTCTGCAACAATATTGTTGAATTTATCGCTAACATTTTTGCCGAGATTTACAAACATTACGTTTCGTTCAATTTCGTAAACCAATCGATGAAATTAGAATAAGGAAGCTGATTAGTTTGACAAAAACCCTGCTTTTAATAATTTCTTTAATTGTATAGGACTTCATGGTAAACAATATTTTAAAGAATATCTTTTTTCCCCTTGCCTTTTTTTAACAGCGAAGAATTAATTCTTAGAATTTCTTACTCTTGACGTGAGTAAAAATCTACTTCTGGAGCCAAATCCCAACTTTTTGAAGCGTTTGACCTTGTTATTTCTTTATAGGTCTCGCAAACGCAAGGCGGACTGGAAACAGGATATGGAAAAGATATGCGAAAAATAATATTGCATTTTTATTAAATAAATATTTGTCATTTTAATCATCTATTTGGAAAAATAGTGGGAGTATTTCGTGTGTTAAATAATAAAACTTAATTTTTCCCCCAAAATGAATGAAAATGGTTTTACTGGAGGTCGTAGCTTAGTACAATACAGTGTAACCCGGATATAAGAGAGTTGTCGGGACAGGAGAAGAAGTATCTTATATCAGGGTTTCTCTTATACCCGGGTTTGGTCTATTATATATACATTAACACAGGCTCTAATTTGGGACCAGATAAAATCTCTTATACACGGGTTTCTCTTATATCAGGGTCTCTTATATCCGGGTTACACTGTACAACTATACTTTGTACCCACTTAACTGTTTGCCGTTCTCCTCAAAATTTGGTTTTGATTGGTCAGTGCATGGCTATTTTAGAGAGTGTAGCGGTCGGACTAACAGAAGTCACATATTGTTATATGTAAATTCCGTATTATGTGAAATACTGTATATAAAATAATTGTTTTCTTAGAAGAAAACAATTTCACTTTTACTTACAAAACTTAGGGAAAAGCGTTTTCTAAGATTTACAAAGAGTCTTTAATACTTACTTCCGTGGTGTAGAATCAAATAGAATATTCAATTTTTCTTTCGGAAGGTACACTCAGTTTGAAGCAAAAAGGATAACAGGATTGCTCAGAGGCTGCATTTTTTCTTTAAGTTTGGTTGCTCTTTGAAAAGTAGTGTCAGCTTATTTCTTGCCGGAAGAGAGTAAAATGGAACCACAGAAAGCTAAAAAAAAAAAAAAGAGAACTTTACTAGCAACACAACAGATATTTTTTATAACTGGAATATTGTATAGATATTTATTTGTATAAATATACAAAATGTGGCACAAGGCCAAAAAGGGGATTGGGGAAGGACGGTCTTCTGTCTTAAATTTAAAACTTAGCTAGTCACAAACACTGACCCAAAATACCAATAATAGTCCTAGCACCAAAACAACACATTCTTTCCTACCTTTCTTACTACATCCACCATAATTCCTCAAATTCTCTATGAAATTCTAACTAGTCCCCATATGTACATTTCATAGTCTGTGGA
Source organism: Acanthosepion esculentum (assembly GCA_964036315.1). NCBI lineage: Eukaryota > Metazoa > Mollusca > Cephalopoda > Sepiida > Sepiidae > Acanthosepion > Acanthosepion esculentum. The sequence continues at coordinate 110,123,781 of OZ038485.1, read as the reverse complement.
GGGTGGAGGGAAAAATAACAATTTAAAAAAACCCAATGAATATTTACAATATGAATTAAAAAAATATTTACATGAAAACAAAACAAAATCAGGTTAGTATTAAAAAACCCCACAATACCTAAATGTGGCAGAAACATCAGTTAACTGGACGAAAAAATTGCGAGATTATAAAAGTATAAAAAAAACACTCATCCGTCCAAAAAGGCACTCACATAATCACGCACGACTGGAATATTGTATAGTCAGATAAATATTACCCCACACACTCATATAGCAACTACTGTTAATTTTATGAGATACTATAGTTTGGGAAGCCAGGTAGAATAATGGATAGCAGCTCGGAATTGTTAATTTGCGATCAGAGTTCGAATTCCAGTCGAGTTCATTACATTCACTTACGCGTCATATTTTGTGTTTCTTCAATATCGACACAGTCAAACCTCTGGTCTATGATAATATTATCCGTTTCCCTATAAGGAAATATTTTTCATTCATTGACCGAACAGCCAGTGCTGCTTTCGGTTGAAAGTCATAAAAAACTTTGTCTTAAAACAATTTCTCAAGAAAACAGGCTTCTCAAGTCCAATAGCTGTTATCGCTCTTTCCAGTACTCATAGTGACGCGGGGCGTGGGTCCCTTCCTCACCTTTTAGTGTGGAATGTCAACACCTTGATTATGTCGTTATTTTCCTTTCGAGTTACATGAGCTATCCATTTTAGTTGTTGCTGCTGTTGGTAGTCTACAAGTGATGTGGTTTCTCTTATTTGGCGCCTCTGTAGCGCCAGCCTACAAGTTCCAAAGGAAGATGATCTTTTCCAGCGGTTATATACAGCTGACAATTCAGATATTTCTGAACGGCTATGTCACCATGCATGACGAACATATAAAGTCTCGATCTGATAAGGCTATTTAAGAACATGACTAGTAATCAGGTTGATGTTTTAGTTTTGCAGTGATTTGCGGCATTGAGCGAAATTCTATGTTTGGTTTGGTTTATTTTACGGCATATCAACCTCAATGAGTTATTTAATGCCGACAAGATTTTTTTTATTGCTGGTAATATTTTTTATCTATCTATCTATCTCGGTATATATTGGTTTGGTTTGGTTTACGGCATATCAACCTCAATGGGTTATTTAATGCCGACAAAGTTTTTTCAGCTGATAATATATTTTTTTTCAAAAATCTATTTCTGGGAATATTTTTCTTTGAAGAAATCTATAGCTGGTCATATTTAAAAAAAAATTTATAACTGCTGGTATTTTTTTAAAGTATTGCCTTCAAAAGTATTTTCCTTCAAAAGTTATTGCTAGCAATATTTTTTTTTATTACAGAGTATTTTTGGTATTAAAACCTATTTTTACACAAGTTTGAGTGTTAACTATTTGCCCATATCTGGGACCCTAATAGGTGCTACCACCCCGGGTCAGGTTGAACCTGGGAACACCAGCAATTAAGAGGTGGTTCCACGCTCCTCAAAGCCTCCTGATCAGAGGCCTTGCTGTTGGACGTAGTTTATCGTCATACCCAGGACAAGAAATTCTATGTTCAATTTCCTTTTCTCCTACACTAAATTTGTTATAACTGATCCATACACCGACGTATTTGAAGTATTTAATATTTAATAATTCACCATCCTGAATTTTTATGATGGATCACGGTAGGTGTCATCATTGCTTTCATTCCAATTCTAAATTACAGTTTCCGTTTTAGATAGGTTTATCGAGTCCTATTTCTTGGAACACTTGGCAGAGCATGTTGATTTCCCCCTATCCTGCAATTATGCTGAATAGACATTAGTGACAGTTTCTAAGAGAGGGCGCAATATGTTGGTGTGATCAGGAGTTGAACAAGGCCATTACTTTCAAACCTTATAACATCATGCTAGCAAAACCACGGATGGCTTCCGAACAGTTACACCAGCCTATTGTCGGAGTTAACTCCTTCCTAATTGTTCAAATTGTTCACTAGGGGACGCTTTCCCTACACTATAAATACTGGGCGATTTCTTGCCTCGTGCTCTTTTTCATCTGACCGTGTTGGACGTTTTTCTAGACTCTTTGAAATAACTGTTGATTATTCTGTTAAGTTTTGTTTTATTTTTACCGTTTGTCTTACGTTCTTTTTTTACTGCATTGTGAAATTTTGATTTTTCCTTTTCAATTCCTTACCCTCCCCAATTTTATTTTTTACTTATTTTGCTATTAATCTTTTATTATTTAACATTTTAATTTTCTTTTACGTTTTATTTTTTGGATTTATTTTCTCCCCGTACCCACTTCCCATAGTTTTTCTGTTTATTTTTCATTTTCCTTTGTTTATTACGTGTTAATTTTGTTTTTTTTTTAATAACCGTTAATTTTCCGTGTTCTATCCGTCTGTAATATAATTGTTTGTAAATTTTGTGTTTAGTTTGTATTTCTGTACAATTTTTTTACTGTCCTTGTTTATCGTTTTGTTTTAGGGTTGACCGTTTTATCGGCGGCCATATTGTAAATTGTAATATTTCGGTTCGTATTTTATTTCTTTTCCGTTTATAATTGTTTGTTTAATTTGTTGCTTTCTTATCTGTTGTCCTTCTTGTACTTGTTTTAAATTTGTAGTTTCGTCTTTTGGCGAACCTTGTTTACTTGTTCGTCCAATTGTTTGTTTAAATTGTTTCGCCTTTAGGCGAACCGTGTCTAATTTGTACGCCTTCTAGCGAACCTTGTTTACTTTTTTTTTTTTTTTTTTTTAAGCGTATCACCCCAAGCAAGGCTGGGGGCCACTATCACGCAAGGAGTTATAGAAGGATTGGAGGAAGTGAAGATAGGAGTGGTAAAGGAGAGGATGTGGAGAAAGAGAAAGACAGTGGATCGATCAAGGCAAGGGGGTTACAGAAGATTTGGAGCGAGAGCAGATAGGAATGAAAGGTGAAAGGATGTGGAGAAGGGAAGTGGATAGATCAAGGCAACTGGAGATGTCGATTGACGTTACAATTAAATAGTTGAAGATTGTATTTGTCAGGGAAACAGGAATAGGGAAGGGAGTTCCACAGGCGAGATGTGCGAGACATGAAGCTATTGGAGTAGAAGAGACGTCTACATCTAACAGTTTCAACGGTGAAGGGGTGGGAACGGGATGCCAGCCTCGTAGGACGTTTAAATTCATGAGGCCTAGGGACAAGCGAAAGCAGCTCCTCGGAGCAATTACCGTGAAAGTATTTGTAAAAAAGACAGAGCGAGGCAACATCGCGTCTGTGAGAGAGCGACTGCAGACGAGATGACAGATCAGGGCCAATCACATTGCATATCCGTCTAAATTGTTTCGCCTTTAAATTGTTTCGAACCATGTCTATTTGTGTTGTCTCGCTTTTAAGCGAACCTTGTTTGTTTAATTTACCCCTCCCCCTTTATTTTTTTATTAACTATTTTTCCCCTTTTCACCCCTCCCCTTTTAAAATGGAGAAGGAAAAAAAGTACCTTCTTTCTTAGTCGTAAAAAAGAAACCCAAAATGGCTTCCTTCGGAAGATCCGTGAAGAAGCATTTGTTTAACCCCCAAAAAGACCCGCCTGATAAGGATAACACCGAGGAGTATCCAGCCTTGGCTAGGGTACCAACAAACGAAGAGATAGTAGATGCTTTAAAAAAAGCTTCCAAATCTTCAGAGGCCGAAAAGAACCTTAACGTAGAAGCCAGCAATGACGAATTAAAAGACAACCTAAGTGAGAATGCAGAGGCCGGGGTATCGCCCTCTTGTTGGAAGTCCCCCCGAAGTGTGTCATCGATATTGCGGAGTTCTTGGAGCGTGCCAAAAGTTACGCACACCTTGTCGTGAAAGGTGGGCTCTTGGAGGACCCCAAAGAACTGAAGAAAATCGAAAAACGAATGGTGTCGGTCTCCGTCGTCGATAAGCGTACGCGCAAGATTTGTCGTTCGACGAAAGACACAGTGGTAAAAACACTGGAGTCCCAGGGTTTCAAGCCACTAAGAGTTGTGAAGGGCTCGCGCATTTTCATGTGGGACATATTGCTACCCATACCAGAAGATTGCCTGAAAATAACTAGGCGTGAAATTATCACTCAAGACATTATTCTAAGAGCAGAATATGAAGGCAGGCGTAGTTTGGCGAAATTATAGGTGCTTCCTGCGATAGCTTGACCGGGTGTGTGTGGAGTTTTGACATCATGTTGGATGAAAAAGCCTTCCTCTCCATTCCCAACTGTCTGGATGTCGGGAGCCTGAAGTCATCGTGACTGGCCGCAAGCCAGTGTGTTGGAAGTGTGGAAAGCCTGGTCACCTTTCCTCTTCCTGTCCAGAAAAGAAGGCCCCTGGAGACCAGGCCCCAGTCGACCAAAATCCCCATCTGACTGCGTCTTTGAATACCGCCTAGCCTGTAATGGGCATGCCAGCCGCCGGAACCGGAGTGGAAAATCCCCCGGTCAAATTCGAAGCCCCCGTTCCCCGAAGAGCTTTCGCCCACTGCTAGTTGTGGAGAAGGGGGAGGGGAATGGATGCTTGCTGGCAAGGGCAGAGGGAATCGCCGGACAGCGGGTCCTCAGTCCCCTAAAGCCCCTGGGAAAAAAGGTACGGACAGTCCCACTCCCATTGTCAACAGTAAGGGCGACGCCGCGGCCTCCGAAACCTCGCTTCAGGATCTCAAAAAAAAAAAAAAAAAAAAAAAAAAAAAAAAAAAAAAAAAAAAAAGATTCCGGTTATGAGAAGACAGAAAAAAAAATTAGATGCACAAAAGACCCCTAAATCTAAAAAGGCTTCTTCTGATACCTCCTCTGCCCCTCAGACCTCCACTATGAAAAATGCTACTGCCTCCACATCCTCTCAAAAACAGACCTCCAAACCATCATCAACTCCTCTCAAGTCACCTACAATTCCAAAAGGCACTCCCTCCACTTCTTCCCACTCCTCAATCCTTCTCAGTAGAGACCCCAGCCCTTTCAGACAAAACTTTACTCCACGTCCCTCTCCCAGTCCTTCACCCCTTAAACCACCTCTTAATACTCCTGAAATGCCCCTCCCGTCAACAAGAGACAAAGAAGTCCAAATCAGGACTTAAATGACAAAAGAAAGAAACTACCAAAATACATATTCAATACTGGAAAAGACATCTGCCGTATTTCCCCGACCCAAGCCGAGAAAGCCAGGGATTATGGAAATAGGATTAAAGATCTCAAATACCTACTGTCCATAAAGCAATATGCTGATAAAGACATTGAGGACCCGAAAAACTTCCCTAAAGCCCAACGGGCTTTGACAGTAATAAGAACTGGCACAGGAGCGCGTCAATGTTGGGCGATGCTAAATGAGGCAAGAGCCTCTTTTAAAATGACGCCTCCAATAGCTATCGTTGAAAATGATAAACTAAAGAAGTTGAATCAATTTTGTGCTGGGAGGGTCCCTATTTTCGTTCACCCCTACCTCTATAGAGCACTAAAGTTGACGTTCCCCTGAGATATCGGCGGGCTATCCCAAGACGGCACCATCAAGACTGAGATGGGCCATGGGTCTATGTGGGAGGCGGTCGGTATCCTGTCCCCGACCATGTTTAGGCCAGCAGAGCAACCCTAATCGGTCTGATAATGTCTCTCTGGTTAGCTAGTTTGAATACCTGAGGTCCGAGTCTCGAAGGGCGAGGCTCTATCGTGACCTTCAGCGTCTCGGGGTGGATGTATGTTGTGTGCAAGAGACCCGTTTTTCTTCTCGCGATCATGACAGCATTCTGTCTAGGGGTTTTCCCCTCTTTTCAGCATGTTATGATGGACGCTCGAGGGGTGTCTCTTGAAGGCTGTGTGTGCTCTTGTCTTCGCAGATCCGGCGGGCAGACTGTGCGTGCTGGATGTTACCATAAAGGATAAGGCTCTATGTCTCATTGGGGTTTATGCGCCCAATAAGCATTTTGAGCGGCCTGCTTTGTTTCGGCAGATCGAGCCGTTCTTGGCGTCATCTCGTCGGGTAGTTTTAGCGGGGGATTGGAATGCCGTCCCTGACCCCGATATAGATCGTATAGGGTCAAAATTGGGTACTAACAACCCGGACGTGAAACCATTTCGGGACTTTATCAACAGGTTTGATTTTGTCGATAAGTACCGAAATGAACACCCTCGGGAGGTAGTGTGGACTTGGACTAATAGTGGCAGCTCGGGTACTCAGGTGCTTTCTAGCTACCTGGACCGAGTCTTAGGAGAGTCGATGTAGGGCTCTTAGGGTATCCAAGTTTCCATTATATAGTTTATTCGGATCATAGGCTAGTCCGCGTCCGGATAAACTTAGATAAGCCTACGGTTAAGATGGCTGGTTACTGGAAATTGAACTGCTCATTATTTGGGGAGCGAGATTTCCGGGACCAGCTGCTACTAATGATACAAAGGGAGCTGACGGGGGCTGTGGTGGGAAATGCCTGGTGGGATAATCTTAAATCCAAAATTAGAACGTTTGCTGCTGATTATAGTCGTCGGCTCAATCTAGATAGATTAGCGGCGCAAACGGCTTGTGAGCAAAAAGTTGATCCCATGATAGTGGAGACGTAGCCTTAGCTAAGGCGGAGTTGGCCTCCTTGCTTATCAAGAAGGATCAAGCTCTGGTAGTTAGTGCTAGGTTAAAAAGAATGTCTCCTGAGGCAACGAATATGGCCGCTGAATTGCGTGCAGAGGAGGTTCGGAATGCAACTTGGCGACATACTGCATGCGTCACATTGCCGGATAATTGGACCGTGACTACAAACGAGGGCATATGTGAGGATTTTCGTGAGTACTTTCAGGAACTTTTCACCAGGGAGCCCGGTCTGAGCCCTGCTCAGTTCGACGCCTATTTAACTGACTTTCCCTGCCTTGAGACAGCTAGGTGCGAGGATCCCATTACAGAGTCGGAAATCTGGGATGCGCTGAAAAGGGTTGGCCTTTGGCCTGGACAAATCTCCGGGATTAGATGGCCTTTCGTACGAAGTGTACTTGAGGCAGTCGCCCGTTTTTGTTCCCTTGCTGGCACTGATTTTCGGCAACTGGATGAAGCAGGGGTCTATACCCCAACGCTTCACCAGGGGCGTAATCAAGTTGTTACGTAAGGATACAGACGGTGAGGATGGGTAGATAACTTTCGCCCTTTAACTATGTTAAACACAGAGTTAAAGATTTTGGCTAAGGTCTTAGCGAGCCGCTTGCAGGCTGTCCTCTCTAGTCTGATTGACTCCGAACAGACTTGTACTTTGAAGGGCAGCACTATTCAGGACAACCTTCATATGGCACGCTTGATCATTGAGCAAGTCGACAGTGAAGCCGCGCTGATCAATTTAGATCAGTTAAAGGCTTTCGATAGGGTTGACCATCGGTTTTTGGAGGCTGTCCTTTCGGCGGCTGGTTTCGGGCCGTACTTTCGCACCTGGATCCGACTTCTGTATGTGACCCCCGGTTCGCCGGTGGAAGTGAATGGAGTACGATCGGAGCCTTTCGTATTGTCTCGTTCATTCGTCAAGGTTGTCCGCTTTCGCCTTTGCTGTACGTTCTTGCGTTGGAACCTTTCCTTCGCAAGTTAAAGACGAATCCGGTCCTACGCGGAATTTCCCTACCTGGCGCTACCAACGCGCCCAGATATTCCCTCTATGCTAATGACGTTTCGGTTCTTGTGTCGAGCAGGGCCGAGATTAACGAAGTCAGCAAAGAAATCAGTGGTTATGAGATGGTGACAGGGGCCAAGATCAACCGCGATTAGTCTGTTGGCTTGCGGTTGGATGCGTGGAAGGGAGTTTCTCTTTCCGGACCTTTCCTCTGGACGGATGGGCCGGTCAAGATTCTCAGCGTCTGGTTCGGTCCTGATCTCCAGTTGGATATGAATTGGTCGGAGGTGCAAGGGAAGGCCGAGATTGCAATTAATTTGTGGTCTTGGAGGAATCTTTCCTTGAAGGGGAGGGCGGAAGTATGTGTTTCACACATCTACCCGATTCTCCTTTACCAACTCTCTGTGCTTCCACTTACGTCTGACACTTTACTGACGTTAGTGAGGCTCTTGTTCTCCTTCTTGTGGGGAGGCAAGGCCGCCAGAGTCTCTCGGGAGATATGTTGCCTTGATCCATCTGAAGGCGGTCTAGGTATGCCTAGCATTGAGATTCGTCAATATATGCTTCGCATCGGGTTCCTGGATCGAATGTGTCACGAACCGGATGAGGTGGGCGCCTTCTGGAACGAAGACGCCCGTAAGAGTTTCCCATCACTGAGAAGTGTGCACTCGTCCGAGGAGGAGGCTCACCGTTTACCCAAAGTCGAGTGCTTCTTCGACCGTGAATGCCGTCGTGCCCTGAAACTCCTCTTACGGGCGTTGGATGGCCTCTCCAACGTCCAGACGTTGTCTCGTAAGGCATTATATCAGGTGTTAGTTAGTGGGGCCGTTCGTAATGATTTGATTGACGAGCTCGGTCTTACGAAGCAGGAGGCTCGCTCGATATGGCCTTAGGCGCCCGGGTTGAAATGTCTCAATAACAATAAGGTATCACTCACCTGGCTGGTGATGCGTGGGGCCCTGTGGGTCGCCAAAAGACTGCTCAGCGGGCTTAGAGAAATATCCAAACTGCCGCCGCTGTAGTGGGGAGGTCGAGACCATTGGTCACGCCTTTTTTCACTGCACGGTTGTAGCACCGCTGTGCAAGTATGTTAAAGGCCTCATGATTCGCATGCTGCCTGGAAAGTTCTTTGTCCTTGAGGCCGCTTCTGTTTGTAGCAATGTGGCTCTGCCGTTGACGAGGGCTGAACACTATGTGTTCTTATGCTTGCTAGGTGTTATGAGAGTCGTGATTTGGACGACACGTCAGAAGGGATTCTATGGAGGCGAGAAGTTTATCTCTTCCCAACTGATCTTGTACTTTAAACATCAGCTTAAAGTCAAGATTAGTTCGGAAAGGCGACGACTCACTTCATCTGAATTCGGCAAAAGGTGGGAGAATCTTGCGCCCTTGTGTCGTGTGAAAGGGGCTGACCTGGAGTGGCACTTTGATGCCGGTTCGGCATCAGAGAATATTACTTTAGCTGGGTTGAACACGGTCAACCCATCCCAAAATTAGGTTAGCTTAGGTTTTGTTTTTGATTCTTTAGTTTCCTTTTTCAGTAAACTTAGCTATGGTATGTATGCTCATTGGTTCCTTTTATTTCTGTCCCTATTTTTCTTTAAGTTTAATTCCCCATCCCCTCCCTCGTTAGGTGGTCAGTGACGTCAGTTCTCTCGTGGATGCGGGGTGTTTTTCGTTTCGGGTGTGATTTTTCGTATCTGTTGTTGTGTCTGAATGAGTGCATGTCTGTGTGAGTACTTGGGATGAATGAATGTTTTTAATTTTTTCTAGTCCCGCATTAATTTCGTCTAGTTAACTGATGTTTCTGCTACGTTTAATGATTGTGGGGTTTTATTACTAACACGATTTTGTTTAGTTTCTTGTAAATAGTTACTTGTCTCATATTGTAATTACTCATTGGGGTTACTTTTTAAAATTTTCAATTGTTATTTTATCCCCCCCCCCCACAGACGATAAATTGTACATATGGGGTCTAGTTAGTATTTTCATGGAGTCATTGAGGTATTATGGTGGGTGTGGTAAGAAAGGTAAGTAAGAATGTGTTGTTTTGGTGTAAGAAATATTGTTAGTATGATTGGGTCAGCGTTTGTGGCTAGCTAAGTTTAGAAGTTAAGTCAGAAGACCGACCTATTCCCCATTCCCCACTTCGGCCTTGTGCCACATTTTCTGTTAATACAGAAATAAATAATCTTTTTCATTTCTTCATTTCAGCGACTACAATGTAAGCTCTCTTAGAAGATATGCGTCTTCCCATTTGTGGGAGACGCCATGAACATTAAACACACATACACGTACGTACGAACATTCACCAAAGAACAAACACAAATGTTCACAGACACACAAATATTATTGTCTATGTCCATTGTAAAATTGTGTTGTTTAATACATATATTTGTTTATATATATATATATATATATATATATATATATATATATATATATCTCGGTCTTGTTTGTCATCTTTACATCTTCAGTTGGACTTAATTCAAGTCCGACCATTTTCTTGTAGTCGGACCTTTTTAATATTCTACCAGGAATTACACACGTGTTTCTAATGCTACAACAACACGCAAACCACCGGTCTTCTACAAATATACCTCTCACTCTCTTTCATGTACCCACACGTAAGAGGGGTGATTGAAAATAACCATGAATATTTTAAAAAATGTTCATAACTTTGTAGGTGGGGACTGTGAGCTATTTCGAAGTTTCCTCAATACTGGTAAATAGTCAAACGATTGTTCTTAAGCTTGTTTAGTGTGAGCGAGATCGTATATAGCGTCGGCATGTACACTTCCGGCCGTTCCTGCTGCCGAATAATAGCGTATAAATAGAAGGAAGTTAGAATATAACAAACGATTATTCTCTCAAATTCCAAGTGGAAATATTTTTTGAAAGTCTGTATACTTTATATAGATTTTGGTGCCAGCTGCAGGCAAAGAAAATGAAACCTGCCTTTGTTGCAAAGCAACATTCAAATCAACGTACAATGAATATTTTCAAATTATGTTTTCCACCAAAATACTTCACGAAATCCAACGAGCAAAGAACATTTTGAAATGTTCTTGTACACGTTTTAATTCCTTCGAAGATTGAACGCGCTGCTTTTATCTGGAACATTTCAAAAGGACATTTTCCAGCATGCTCGAAGATTCGTGGCAAGATTGGCAAAGTGGCCGAGAAATTCAACTTGATCTCAAATCCATTATTTCATGCTGGGGGTGTTGGGAGGGATGCGTGATCAGAAATCTCTAAGCTATACACTGTTCCTAACGTGCTACAAGCAAAGTGGTCCTTAATCCACAATGCAACTAATACTAAGTATTGTGCAAAACACTCGAAGACGGCAGAAAAAAATGTTGATACAACTAGGCTGCAGGGCACATCGAGGCGGTGTAATAGTTAGCAATTGGTTTGTTTTGTTTTACGGTATATCAACCTCGGTGAGTTATTTAATGTCGACAATTTTTATTGCTGGTAATATATTTTGTTTCAAAAATGTATTGCTGGTAATATGTTTTTCTTCAATGTTCTATTTCTGAGAATATTTTTCATCAAGGAATCTAGAGCTGGTAAATTCTTTTCCACAAAATATATAGCTGTTTGTATTGCTGGTATTTTTTTTAAAGTATTGCTGATAATAATTTTTCCCTCGAAAATTATTGCTGGTAATTTTTTTTTTACAAAGTATTTCTGCAATTAAAACTTATTTTTACACTTTCATAGTATTTTGACCCAAGTTTGGGTGTTAACTATTTGCCCATAGCTGGGACCCTAACAGGTGCTACCACCCCGGATCAGGGTGTACCTGGTAACATCAGCAATTAAGTGGTTCCACGCCCCTCAAGACCTCCTGCTCAGAGGCCTTGCTGTTGGACCTAGTTTATCGTCATACCCAGGACCGACCCTTGGAAAACTACTATAAGTAGGCTACATCAAAATTTATGTACACACTCTTCAGAACAAATTGTCTAGCTACAAAAAGACAACTTTTTTTTATTTAGGCAAAGTGAACTAGTGACAGTGGATAGCGGCTCTGATTGAGGAATCGGAGAGCCGAGTTCGATTTCCAGTCGGATCCATTACGTATGAATCCTCTTACTTCTATGGGACAGACTGGGTTCTATAGCCTTGGCTGGCAACCGGTCAAGGAGAAAGAAAATTGAATTCAATCCGGCCAGAAGAGGGTTGGGATCTTTCAGGCTATCTTGCCCAAGAAACACCACTTCTATTGCGCCTGTGGTGCATGTGGCGGCCCTACGAACCTGATGGGTCACGGGATTCGTGAACGAAACACAAAACTTTAACACGTAAGTTGCAATATGCATTATAAAATACGTAGAATTTGAAACGACTCACTTCATGATGACATCACAATTTAAAATAGTATTCAAAGTATAAATAGTATTTATACTCGTGTATAGTGCGAGTATTTATGATTAGGTTCGCACTATACACAGATAATTTTTGAAGAGGTTAATTATTTTGTTATTGCTTTGTTTTGTGGCATGCCAACCTCAATGGGTTATTTAATGCCGACAATTTTTATTGCTGGTAATATTTTTATTCCAAAAAAGTATTGCTGATAAATTTTTTTTCTTCAAAAATATATTTCTGGTAATATTTTTTTAAAAAATGTATAGTTTGTAATATGCTTTTAAAGTATTGCTGATAATTTTTCCTTAAAAATTATTGCTGGTAATAATTTATTTACAATGTATTTTTATTAAAACCTATTTTTCACTTTCATAGTATTTTGACCCAAGTTTGGGTGTTAACTATTTGCCCATAGCTGGGACCCTAACAGTTGCTACCACTCCAGGTCAGGGTGGATATGGGAACACCAGCTATTAAAAGGTGGTTTCACGTTCTTTAAAACATCCTGATCAGAGGCCTTGCGGTTCGACGTAGTTTATCGTCTTACCCAGGACGCGGATGTACGGGTCAAAGTGGACCTGGGAACAACAGCAATTAAGAGGTGCTTTCAGGCTCATCGAAACCTCGTATCTTGCTGTCGGATGTGGCTTATTGTCATACTCTGGTGTATGTAAAAATGTATTCCTGGTAATAATGTTTTTTTACAAAGTTCTGGTATCAAAATATATTTTTTAAACTTTTATAGTGTTTTGACCGCAGTTTTGGTGTTAACTATTTGCCCATAGCTGGGACCCTAAAAGGTGTTACCACCCCGGCTCAGGGTGGACCTTTGAACACCAGCAATTAAGAGGTGGTTCCAACTCCTCAAAGCCTCCTGATCAGAAGCCTTGCTGTTGAACGTAGTTTATCGGCTTACCCAGGACGCGGATGTAGTTTATCGTCATACCCAGGACGAGAAGAGGTAAAAAATCATTCATTTTCCGTGACCGGTTGCACTATACTGAGTGTAATCGTTGGTTTATTTTCTTTTTACGTCATATCAAACCCAGTGGGTTTTTTTAATGGCGAGAAAATTTTTTATTGCTGCTAATATTTTTTTCCACAAATATATTACTGCTAATATTTTTCTTTTTCAAAAATGTACTGCTGGTAATAATTTTTCCAAAAAAGTATTGGTGGTATCAAAACCTATTTTTATACTTTCATAGTGTTTTGACCCTTTTGGGGGCAATCAGTAGATAAAAATTTAAACAATGATGTTGGCAGCTATACGTTTTTGAAACAATGATGTTGCCAACTACACTTTTTTTAAACAATGATGTTGTCAGTCATACGTTTTTAAAACAATGATGTTGCCAGCTATACGTTTTTGAAACATCTAGTAAATACTGGATCTGGCATTAAATAACCCATAGTGGTTGATATGCCATAAAACCCCAAACAAACAAAACAAACAAACCTTTTTTTTGGGGGGGGGGGTTAACTATTTGCCTATAGCTCGGACCTTGACAGGTGCTACCACTCCGGATCAGGGTAGACCTGGGAACACCAGCAATTAATAGGTGGTTCGATGCCCCTCAAAAACACCTGATCAGAGGCCTTGCTGTTGAGTGTAGTTTATCGTCTTACCCAGGACGCGGATGTAGTTTATTGTCTTACCTAGGACGGGGCAAATCTTTTCTGGAGGGGGTTAACACACTTTACATGAAATCGGCATATATACGAGTATTTAATGCAACTAATTTTGAAAATTCGTGAATTTCAGGCTTTTCTTAATCTGCAGTATTAAAAAGAAACGATTCAAAGAAAGATTACTGAACTGTTACGTGATATCAGTCCTTTTATAATCTCCTCAAAAGAGACTTGAATCAACAGAAATGTGGTTCTACAGAATGATGATGAGGATTCTGAGGCCAGAATATGTGAGCAATGATGGAATTTTGGAGAAAATGGAAACAAAAAGGAAATTTATGCTTAACATCAAGAAGAAACAGTTGAAATTTCTAGGGTACATAATGAGGAAAGAGGGCTTGGAAAATCTAATACTCACAGGATAGATTGAAGGCAAGAAGGACAGAGGAAATTAACGCATAACATACTTAGTGAGTTTCAGTAAACGGATGGCGGAACAAGGTTTAGGTGAGATCACAAATAGACAAAATTTATTAAGAGCTACAAAAGACAGGCGATCATGGCTCGCCACAATTTCCTATGTCCTGAGTAGTCACGGCACGTAGAGGAATAATCTCTCTTTAGTATGTAGAATATATATATTTGTTTAATAACTTTACCTATTTATTTTCAATTTTGATTTGCACTTAGTTTATATTATCCATGTAATAAGTGTTTAATTTTCTTTCTGTACTAGCATCGACTAGTTGAAATACGTTAATATCTTTGTAAAATACAAAATGTGTTTTCTTTTAATTTTCTGTAAAACGTATTTAGCACTAAACCCACACATTTTGTTTGATAATTTTAGAAGGGCTTGAAATTCGCCTTCGTGATTCATCAAATAGTATATAAATTTGGAGACTTGTCGATTTCTCTTTCTCAAAAATGACGGGTCGATTCAGTGTGAGTTGAAGAATCGAAAAACTTCTTTTAAATATATTTTTTTTTCCTTATCGATTTCATAAAACAATATTTTAAATACTTTAAAAGTCACTGCGAAACTGGAACTATTTTTTTTTCTGTTTTCCCTGAAGCAGAGACATTGTCTCATTTTAAGGATGCTTTTATCCCAGTTGAATTAGCGGCGAGTCAGCAGAAGTAACACTATACAAGAACCGAGACTTCAGGGCGTGGACGACCATGACTCTTCACAGCTTTCTGTTGCACTCTTGTTCTCATTATTAAATCGGCGAACAGTGATATGACTCCATGCTTCCTCAAAACTTGCAATAGTTTGAAAAGGTGATTAACCCTTTCTAATAATGAACTTGTTTAAAGGCCGCCAAAAGCGGCTGTTAAGTTGAACTCACGTAATTTATTATTTATAGAATTTATATTATAATTATTTGCAAATAAAAAATACTAAGTTAGTTATTTTAATAAATTCTATTAAACCTTATTTCTATAGTAAGATATATAAAAATTATTTCTATATAAAAAAAAAGTAATATGTATAAGAAAAAGCCAACACTCAATAGCATCAAATATGAAAACGGCCACAATGTGCTGGCCGTGTTTGGAAAATAAAACATTCATTTAACTCTAGATACAGGGATAAAGCAATCCATACATTCAGTTAAAAGTAAAAGTAAAATCATCCTTCATAATGGCTAAAGGAATAGCCGAAAGCACACGGACATACAAGACATTCGGACAATTTCTACATAATTTATGTCTGGAAAAGAAAATACAAGAACACAAGAAAAATTAAATAAAATACGTAAGTAAGAGCGAGGAAACTAGCCAGTTTCATATAGAATCCGTTTAGCTTCGCTAGGTCTCACCTTGGAGATAGGAGGAGTGTCAATTTAGAGACATCAGAGGAGGAGCTTAACATTTATTTACGAAATAGCTTCTGTGACCCGGCAAGTGATCAGGATTTGGGCCCAAATGATCTGTTACTCAGGAATCCTCGAAGCATGAATTTAATACAGGGACTCCAACCTGGAAAGAAATTCAAGAAAGTCAGAGCATCGAGATCTGCATAGTCACCGGGTCCTAGTGGAGTCCATTACATCGTATACAAGCGATGCACAGGAATACTCCAATTCCCGTGGAAATTGTGAAGGGCGATCTGAAGGAGAGGCAGAATTGCCGCACAATGGAGGCAAACCGACGGGATATGGGTCCCTAAGGAAGATTCCTCAAAAGACATTGAACAATTTCGTATCATTTCTCTACTTAACACCGAGTGCAAGATCTTCTTCGGAATATTGGTCAAACGTCTTTCTTACTACTGTGTCAATGATGGTCGCAAGAAGGAAGGCGTCACTCGAATACCTGGCTGCCTGGAACACACACGAGTACTGACGCAGCTTCTGAGAGAAGCCAGAAAGAAGAAGGTCTACTTATGGTTGGAGCTCGCAAATGCTTACGGGTCGATTCCACACAAGCTCGTGGGTGAAGCTTTAGAACGGTACCACGTTCCTGGTATCATTGACTATTACAACAACTTTCAGGTGAGAGTATCATCAAGAACCACTTCGTTTGCGTGACACAGACTTGAAAGGGGTATCATAACCGGCTGTACAATATCGACAGCACTCTTCGCCTTACCTCTGAATATGCTTGTCAAGGTTTCTAGTGATTAAAAAAGGCCAGGTCACTGATAAATATAGATTTACAGTTGAGGGAACAAATATTCCAACGCTTTCAGAGAAACCAACCAAGAATTTAGGCAAGACATTCGATAGGAAACTGAACGATACCGCCCCTATCCGCCAGAATATTGAAGACCTAGACAAGGCTTTATTAAAAATTGATAAATCAGGCCTGCCAGGTCGATTTAAAGAGTAGGTATTTCAACACTCATTATTACCCAGAGTGCTATGGCCGCTCGCTACGGTGGAAACTTTGGAGAGGAAAATAACAATGCGCTTGAGAAGATGGCTTGGGTTACATAAAAGTTTAAGCAGTGCTGCGCTGTATGGTAGCACAAATGCGCTAAAGCTGCCACTTCGCAGCCTCAAAGAGGAGTTCCTAGTAAGCCGGACTAGGGAAGTCTTCCAATTCAGAGAATCTAAAGACCCGAAAGTGAGAGGAGCAGGGATAGAGACCCGAAAGTGAGAGGTTTCTACGGGCATTTTTTGGCCGAGCCTACGGGATCGGAGTACTCACATAAAACTTGGCTTTGTGCCACATCTTTCCCTCGTGGGGGGGGGGGCAAGTAAATAACGACTTGCTGTGACCTGTTCCAGCAAGACGGTCGAACTCTCTGCCTCTGAGCAGAGAGGAACCCAGACGAGGCTCTGCTGAAGGGCAGACTCTCGTTCGGGGAGGTTGACCAACTATTTTCTTCTAAGGCCTCCCTTAGAAGTATTCAGTCTTGCATGAGGGAAGGTTTTAATTTTGATACTATGAAAGGTCTTCAACTTTATTGTATTTTCTGCGTGTTTCCTATGTCCCACCTCGGCCAGTAAATTGCCATCTCCCAACTTTCTGTTTTAGGATTGATGGATAGTACTTTTTCAATCAATAAATGGGAAAGTTTTGCCAGCGGTGTTTCTTCTAGGGACGTGAGGTCGAAAAATCTTGGAAATTCGATATTAATTTCTTTTTCAAAATTAGTTGGTTTGTTTTGTTTTACGGCATATCAACCCCAATGTGTTATTTAATAATTTTTTCTGGTATTTTACGCTTTCATGGTGTTTTGACCCCAGTTTTTTTTTGGGGGGGGGGTAACTATTTGCCCATAGCTGGGACCCTAACAGGTGATACCACCCCTGGTCATGGTGAACCTCGGAACATCATCAATTAAGGTGGTTCCACGCTCCTCAAAACCTCCTGATCAGAGGCATTGCTGTTGGACGTAGTTTATCGTTTTACCCAGGATAATTTCAAAAAACTTCTTTTAGGCTTTTTATTTTGATTATTCACAATTTTTGCGTATTAAGATTCACTACCTGGGTTCTTCAGCCAACCCAGAGACCGATATTGGGACCTGTCAAGGGAGAAACTCAGTCGCCTTTACAGGTCAGGGCTACACAAACCAGTGTACTCGTATTCAAGATTGAGCACCCGTTAAACCATTTCTTGCATTTCCCAAATAAGTGTAAATACTGACATGTTCCCGGCCATGTCTCAGTCTAGAACTCTTCAAACTGAGTGACCCTCAGCCATTGCCTTCCAACGCCTATAAATTGGATAGAGATAAGATTTTATCCTGGTGTATATTTGGGATATTGTATTTAGTTATAAAGTACTCCATAAATTGATGTTGTTATAGGCGCTAGGGCTTGGCATGACCAGGCGATTGATCAGATCGGGCCTGTCTTGTCCAAGTAATGATCAAAGTGGTTTGTTGGTAATCAGAAGTAACTAACCCTGTTTCCTAAATCCCTTAACAAACAGGACACCGTCACCAGACAGTACGGTTTGTTTTGGTTTACAGCATATCAACATCTGTTATTTAATGCCGACAAGACATTGCTTTTAATATTTAAAAAAAAAAAATTATTTTTGGTAATATTTTTTTCATCAAAAATTCATTGTTGCTATTTTTTTTTTTTTTTTTTTTACAAAAATGTTTGGCTGATATTAAAACCTATTTTATGTTTTGACCCCAGTTTTGGGGGTTAACTATTTGCCCATAGCTGGAATCTTAACGGGTGTTACCACCCAGAGTCAGGGTGAAACTGAGAACAACAGTAATTAAGAGGTGGTTCCACACTCCTCAAAACCTCCTGACTAGAGGCCATGCTGTCGGATGTAGTTTATCGTCTTACCCAGGACGCCCAGACAGTACGGGTCACCACACACGGCAGACAGCTGGCCTCATTTGTGGGAGTGGGGGGTAGGTCTTAACCTTTGCAGAGATGCAGTCGGCGTATTCTGAAGTAACAGCCGACTAATATATATATATATATATATATATATATATATATATATGAGAGAGAGAGAGTAAAAGTTAGTTTTGACACAACTGTTTTAAATCTAAAAACTTCCTTTTTCGACCAGATATCTTTTTTTTGCTTGCTATTGAACATATTGACTGTTGTTTATGAGGTATTAAGCATGGATCTAATTCTTAGGGACTCTGTTGGAAAGTAAAAAGAAAAAAAAAACAAAGAAAATGAATTGATGAAGTCAAGATGCTTTTACCATTTATGACAAATGCATATATCGATTTATGAGCCGTTTACGTCAGGTTCTCTGATATTGCTTGTAGCTGTGTTCAATAAACATCATTATCACAATGTTATTTGCTGTCACGCACAGACAGACTGGAAATAATAGTAAGATAAGATTACCAGACTTATCCACGCATACAAGAAAAAGCGAAGGGTTAGATTGCCAACATGTCAGAAAATATCCCGCATTTTCTATTTTGCGAAAGGAAGGTCTGGGAAATCCTTTACACATCACCTGGAGCTCATTTTCCCCCAAATTTGGAAACGCATATGTTGTTATTGCAAAACATAAATCGAAACATTTATCAGGGCTTAGTGGACGTATTATTGAAGTACAGTCATAATTCGTTCGACTTTCCAGAAAGTTGACACATTGCGCACTGACAGGGATATATAAACAATTCTTAATGTGCAGTATACTCTGAACATTCATAGGCTCATCTCTGAGTGTTTAGAACGTTTCTTTCTTTCTATGTGCCGTGTCTCTTCAGGACGTAGGCGTTCATAGCTCTCCACCTCCCACTATCCCTTGTGCCTCTCAATAAGTTTTGCTCCTTTGCTGTTCTGTCATCCACTAAGCCCGCTAGGTATGCCATACATTGCTTTCCTTAGTAACTCTTTGTCTCTATTCGGCCTGTGAGTATCATATTCCCCAAACCCTCCTTTCTCATTACGTGTCCCAGAAACTTCAGCTGCCTCTTCTTAATAATTATAAGCTTCCTCTTTGACGGTCCTGTGTATGACGATAAACTATACCCGCGTCCTGGGTAAGACGATAAACTCCGCGTTCGTTGCGTGTTCCTAGTCCAAATCTTCCTGCTATATCTCCTGTCCTCTCCCTGCCTACTTTGGCATTTAGACTTCTTGTGATTTGCAGAGAGCCTTGGCATTGTCTAGCCTAGAGTAGAAAGATTCGATTTCTTCTTCCTTATTTTGCGCTGTCGGTGTGTACACTATTATGACGGCCATGTTGGAAGGCTTTCCTTTCAGCTTGACTACCAGAATTCTTTCGGATAGTTGGTAGTATCCCAGAACGCATTTCTTAATCAGATGACCAAACAAAGGAGATTTTGTCAGCGACTAGCACAGGATTATTTAGGTAGGCGGAGAGAAAAACGAAAAAGGAGTAGGATTGATACTAGATAAGTTTAGAACGTTACGACGTGATTTCGTCCATAAGGTTCATGTTTAAATCTCGCCAATGTCGATTTCTCTGGGAGAATTGTTTGATATGTTTTACGGCTTATCAACCCTTTGTTATTTAAAGCCGAAAAATTTAATTTTGTAAGGATTTTGTTTTTTTTAAAGCCACCAAGACACAAGCGGTTACTAGGTGTGGAAGAATTAGAGACAGAAACATTAGTAATGAATGAGAACAAAAAGAATGAGGACAGCAGATGGCGATTGACATTGCATTAAAGTTTTTGAAAATTAAAGGTGACTGGAAAGCATGGAGCCAAAATGTATTTCCGCAAACGAGAAGTGCGACAAAAGTAACTGTTGGCTGGATGTAACCATAAATGCTATGCTGACTGAACTGTAAATTGATGAGATCTCGACGCCAGTCTAGTACTGCGCTTAAATTCATAAAGTCTAGGTACCTTGGCGAAGAGTTCATCCCAACAATTATCATGAAATTATTTATAGAAAAGGTACAGGAAAGTGACTGAAGTCGAAACGCCAGATCAGGACCAATAATATTGCAGATTCATCTTTGGATTTTATCACGGAACCCGAGATAAATAGCAGGGACACCGGAACATATGTCGGAGCAATATTAAAGCAGGGACGGATGGCAAACTTATAGATATGTAGAACCTAACCATGGATTCAGTATAGACTTTCTACTTCATGGCAGCTGAGAACGTTAGGTTGGTAAGTCGCAACGAGTCACTTTCCTCGAGGTTAGTAGCATCCATACCGATGGAAGACAGTGAAGAGTCTCGCAGTTGATTAATGGAGAGCAGTTTAGGCTTAGAAGCGTTAAAATTAACAAGTCATCTTTTACACCAGTTAACAACAGACTGAAGGTCGTTTTGGGACACCGGCTGCCATTTTGTTTTATTCGACAATTTTGAGGATAAATAAATTATGTAACAATTACTTTGCTGGTAGTAAAATCTATTTGTACACTTTCATAGTGTTTTGACCCCAGCTTGGAGGTTAACTATTTGTCCATATCTGGGACCCTAACAGGTGCTACCATCCAGAATCAGGGTGGACCTGAGAACATCAGCAATTAAGAGGTGGTTCCACGCTCCTCAAAACCTCCTGATCAGAGGCCTTGCTGTTGGATGTAGTTTATCGTCATACCCAGGATGCGGATCTAGTTTATCGTCATACTCAAGAAGGACCATCGATATGTTCATCTAAAATTAATGCATTTTGTTTAATTATTCTCCCAAGAAAATATAGTGAATTGTAAGTTAATAGTCGCTCTCATTAAAGGAAATTATTTGAACTAAGTGGTTCTTGCAGATTGTGTTGAGTGAACAATATTATAAAACTGTTCAGATGAAGTTCACTCTTTAGTTGCAGAAGTTCAGACATTTACAGCTTAGACCCACCATTCTACCTTGGATCTGTCGCTATCTCCCCATTATCGCCACTATCTTCAATTTCAGTAACTGCCTATCACGTGTGGCTCTTGAGCCTTGTATTGGGCTATGATAAAAAGCAAAGACACACACACACAACTTAGTATTTCCTATTTACTTTACCCTTATTTTCTACTAGTAGGACACTAGACATATGAGTATATCGTTTACTTCAATCTCCAGGTAAAATTTCCCAGGGTCCCGTATTTGTCATCATTTCGGCCACCAAAGTTTATTTAGTTAATTCCGATTGGACCAGTATCTGTTGTCAGAAGCTTTTTAGAATATATTTGTTATGATTACATGAACCATAACATAGTGTATGCCAATGTTTTACCGCACATCATAAAATATGCCATTACGTTAAATGTATCACTTCTCGGGATGAATTGCTACTTGAGGTAGAAAAGGGCTAACCTGTCACGCAACAACCCTGGCTGAGTCAATTGGCTTGGTTTGTTTTACGGCATATCAATCTCAATGGGTTATTTAAAGCCGACAAGATTTTTATTACTGATAATATTTAAAAAAAAAAGAAAAAAGAATTGCTGCTAATATTTTTTTCTTTTGCAAGAATGTATGACTGGTAATAATTTTTTTACAAAAATGTATTGCTGGTACTAAAACCTATTTTTAAACTTTCATAGTGTTTTTACCCCATTTCGGGGTTAACTATTTGCCCATAGCTGGGACCTTAACAGGTGCTACCACCCCGGGTTAGTGTGGACTTGGGAACACTAGCAATTAAGAGATGGCCCCACGCTCCTCAAAACCTGATCTGAGGCCTTGCTGTAGGACAGAGTTTATCGTCTTACCCAGGACGCGGATGTAATTTATCGTCATACCCAGGACAGTTGTTTGGAGTAGGAACAAATTAGTAATTTTGCAGATCTTCAGAAAAAAAAGCACCTTCCCTAGAGCTATTTTGGCAGTTCAGTTTTATAGGTGCCTACTGTAAGCTATCGATTTCGCTCAGCAACGTGAAGGAAGTTTTGCATGATATTAATAAAATCTGTCTTAGAGTTTTTGATTAAAGAAAGCTTAGGATTTCTCAGAGGCATCTAAAACTATCAGGAATAGAAAAAGAAAGAAGAATCAGACAGGATTTTGTTCGTCTTCCCACCGATTCACCTTTTCGACTTAAATATTTTCAAATCCGTCTTCTCACCTGCCTCTAATAAAAAGGAGTAAGTAACCCTGACTGATAACGATTCGTTATTCGAGCTGGATTTTGCACGCGTCGCGTGTCGTCTTTGTTGCGTTTACCAGCGAAGCTTGAAAAGATATACGGAGCAGTCGGGGGTGAAATGTGTTGATATTAGCAGGTTCGGTCCTGGAATATCGAAATAAGGACACAGAATTAAAGGCGAAAAATCAAAGTTAACACATGAAACACTAGCAGGCATCGCCCGATCGCTATCGCTTCGCAAAGTAAGATATATTAACTACTTGAATTGACTTGTTATATTTAAGGAAAGTTTTAGATGACAACTTATTGAAGGACAAGTAAAATGCAAGCATTTTTCTGCACTGTATAAGACAATATTCCTAAATATAACTATTTTTTATATGAAAATCCAGACAATAATTTTTTTCGAGATAATGATTTACTGATACACCTTCTGATTAACCCATAGCTGTGGGGAGATAAGTTGGATCCATATCTTTCCCCAAAGGGTATTTGCTGTACAACGAACCCGACTAGAATTGGAACTCAGATCTCCGATTCCCAATTCCGAGCCCTTCTCGATTATATCAGCCGCACGATTACAGCACTTGGTATTCCCAAGTGGTCACCCATCTAAGTAGTAACCAGGCTCGACCTTGCTTAAATTCGGTGATGGTATGAGAACCGGCGTTTCAACCTGAGATAGCCGTATTTCCATACGGGGAAGAATGCTACTAGTCCCTCAAAAATTACACTCAGACATGTCCACTGTTTAAAGAAAACTTGATAGATTTCAACAAACAGTAAAGCTAACATTTCTTATGTATGTACGGAAACGGTTGAACACACCCTCCTTTATAACTGAGGAAAGCTAATCTTTCAAGCGGGAAGACGTTGACAGAAGCTTTCGTTTGTTTTACGGCATATCAACTTCAATGAGTTATTTAATGACGACAAGATTTTTTTTTTCTGGTAATATTTAAAAAAAAAATAATGTATTGCTGCTAATATTATCCCCCCCCCCAAATGTATTGCTGGTAATAATTTTTTCTTCAAAAAACTCATTGCCGGTAATAATTATTTCCCAAAATGTATTGCTCGTACAAAAATCTACTTTTACACTTTCATAGTGTTTTGACCCCAGTTTGGGAGTTAACTATTTGCCCATAGCTGGGACCCGAATAGGTGCTACCACCCCGGGTCAGGGTGAACTTGGGAACACCAGCAATTAAGAGGTGCTTCCACGCTCCTCAAAACCTCCTGATCAGAGGCCTTGCTGTTGGATATAGTTTATCGTCTTACCCAGGACGCAGATGTAGTTTTTAGTCTTACGGCATTGACAAAGGAGAGGGAGAAGGAATGGAGAAGGCTGTAAAACTTAAGACTGAAAGAAAACCAGACGAAAAAAAAAAATAAAAGGTCCATGTGTTGGGATTGAAATATGGTCATTACAATAGTAGGCCGAAGAGTTTTCAGCCGAACCGAAAAAGGACTAAAGATGTTGATAGAACCATATCTGCGCCTTCAATGTTCTTCAAACCACAAATCTCAATTCCAATTTCCTTTGAATGATTCTTGTTAAGTTTTAAACAATTTAGTCATCGAAACAAAGCTTGATTTCACCCATTACCTGCCATGAGCCACATTTGGGGATATGTTAAAATTAAACTCACTACATGTTATTCCTTGTATTTACATTTAAGTGCTTACATACATTGCATTTGCAGAGGTATATTTTACAACACTTAACCTTTAAAGTTTTTATTATTAGCCGTAAGAAGACACTTTCTGTAATAATTTTATATTTCACAAGTAGAAAAATAATGACTATTTTGAAAAGTATTTTTTTATTATTTCTAATCAATATTATTTTTTGATGTTTTATACACATATATATTTGATGTTCTCGTTTCTATAAAACCGACAATGGTAACTACTGAAATTAAACATAGGGAATAAATAAACTCCGAAGACACCCGTCTGGGCCAAAAATGTGCATTAAAAAAATTGGCAGTTAATGGGTTAAATTAAATTAAGTTGCAGCGTATTTATTGAGATTATCGCATTTTAAACTGCAGTCTGAAGTTATGTAAATCCATAAAATCACTTTATTTCAATGACAATGTAATAAACTCAATCAACACCTATAATAGAACAAACATATGTATATATACATATGTATATATTACATACAAACATATATAAGTATCCGTCTATATGTCCGAGATGAATTTTTATGATTACTTGCATTATTTGGACTGTTATCTTCAACGCCATATTCACAACGTTTCCGCCGTTGTACGCTCCGGCCTTCTTCTGTTGATTGGAATTTCTAATCGAACATTTTATTTCGCCTACCGGGGGGGGGGGGGGGTTAGATTTTTCTACTTCCACGTGCCATGCCTCTCCGGATGTCTCAGTTATTTCCCTTTAACTAAGCTCTCCAAGTTTTGGTTAACCACAGCTTGGTATTGAATTCACAACTCTTCACTGGATTTAACCAACATCTTTATCCACTGGGCCGTGTCCTTGAGGACATCTGTGGAAGAATTTTCAGGACTTATAAACTGAATGTCTCAGCAACTATTTTTTTTACCAGTGCTCATATTGCAATTTTTATTCAGATTGCGATATTCACAACGTACGTTGTGAATATGGCAATGGAAATGCGGATAACAGTCCGAATAATATAAATAATGCAAGTAATATATAAGTCTTTGAAGAATTTACATCGAAACATAGTGACCCTTAACAAACAGAAATATATTATTCATTGATTTTGTTAAGATCTTTTACTTTAACGGGTTCAGTTTCCGACATAGTTTATTAGATTTCAGGTGCCTTAAACTAATTTTAGTTTAATCTGCACAATAACTTCAGACTGCCGTTTCAATAAAAATTCCCAGAACGTTAATAAAACATGTTGAAACTACCTAAAAATTGAATTCAAGCTTTGTTATGATGTCTAAATTAATCGATTAACATCTGACATTTTTCTAATGCAAATTCTGACTAATTTGCTTTGAAAAAAATTGAAATTCATGTGATTTGCATAATAACTTCAGACAGATTGTATATCTGTGTACCGTGTCCCTTCAAGACGTGGGTGATCATGGCTCTCCACAATTCACTGTACTTTGTAGCTTTTAATAAGATTTGTGTCTTATCTCTCTTAATTCCTTTTTCTGCTAATTAAGCAGGTTAAGCGCCGATTTCCTCTTTCCCTTAATATTTACTGCGAGTGTCAAATTTTGCAATCCTTCATTCTTCGTTATGTGCCTTAAAAATTTCAATTATCTCTTTCTGTTGATAAATCTAAGTGTTCTTTCCGTTTCCGTTTTCTTTAAAACTTCGTCATTATTTTTTCTTAAAGAATATTTGCATAATAATTTCAGACGGACTATGGATATTATCAATGTAAAACATTGGTTTGGTTCGTTTTGTTTTACGGTATATCAACCTCAATGATTTATTTAATGCCGACAAAAATGTATTTCTGGTAATATTTTTTCCTTCAATCTGTTGCTGGTAATAATGTATTGCTTGTAATAATTTTTTTTACAAAAAAGTATTTCTGGTATTGAAACCTATTTTTACATTTTCATGTTTGTTTGTTTGTTTGTTTGTTTGGGGTTTTATGGCATATCAACCACTATGGGTTATTTAATGCCAGATCCAGTATTTATTAAATATATCAAAAACGTGTAGCTGGCAACATCATTGTTTCAAAAACTGGCAACATCATTGTTTCAAAAAAGTGTAGTTGTCAACATCATTGTTTCAATGTGCTGGAAAAGACCTGGAAGTTCACTATTTTCCCATAGCTGGGACCCCAACAGGTGCTACCACCCCTGGTGAGGGTGGACCTGGGAACACCAGCAATTAAGAGGTGGTTCCACGCTTCCTCAAAACCTCCTGATCATCGGCCTTCCTGTTGGATGCAGTTTAACGTCGTACCCAGGACGTTTTTACATTTTCATAATGTTTTGACCCCAGTTTGGGGTTAACTATTTGCCCATAGCTGGGGCCCTAACTAATGCTACCACCCCGGGTCAAGCTGGATTTGGGAACACCAGCAATTAAGAGGTGGTTCAAATGCTTTAAAAAAATTGTTTCTAGAGGCAATTTTAGATGCCTTATCTCCTTGCTCAGTATCTGTTATGAGCTCTAGTCATAAGAAATAAAATTATCAGTTTTTAACAGCTAAGTAACCTGTTTATTAGTTTAGTCATGGGGTTCATCAAGAGATTAGTTTGCACCGAGGTACTTTGGCAGCGTTAGGAAGATAGAAAACATTAATATATCTCCTTTTGTAGCTCAGTAGATCAATAACACACACATTATATATATATATATATATATATATATATGAGAGAGAGAGAAGGTTGATTTTGTTTAGCAACATCAATCTATATAGGTTATTTAATGCCAAAATCTAAAAATTCTGGACACAATTTTATTTGTTTTTTTAATGGCATATCAACCTCAATGGGTTATTTGATGCAGACAAGATTTTATTGCTGTTAATATTTTTCCCAAAAATCTATTGCACGTAATATTTTTTTTCTTCAAAAATATATTGCTGGTAATGTTTTTCTTTCCAAAAATTCATTGCAGGCAAATTTTTTTACAAAAATGTATTGCTGGTATTAAAACCCATTCTTACGCTTTCATAGTATTTTGACCCCAGGTTGAAGTTAACTATTTGTCCATAGCACTAAAAGGGTGCTACCACTCCAGATCAGAGTGTACCTGGGAATACCAGCAATTAAGAGGTGGTTCCACGCTGATGAAAACCTCCTGATCAGAGGCCTTGCTGTTGGATATAGTTTATCGTCTTACTCAGGACGGCACAGTTTTATGGCTTCTACTAAATATTTTGAACCTAAGTGTATGATGAAAATAAAGGAACGAGAAGAAGGGGAGAGGGATAGGACAGAGAGGAAGAGAGTTATTAGTTCAATCGATATTCCCCGGCTTGTAGCTTTATGTTGTAGATTGTCAGCAAATATGGTGTGTGTGAGAATCCTCATACATTGTCCAAATCATGTTCGCTTTGAACACAGAGATCGTGAAGCAGTTCTTGCATACGTGATTCTTTCATAATTTAGCTTCTGACACACGCTAGTCACTGCATTCACGAAAGAAAAAAAAAAGATTAATACGTAAAACCAAAAGTAACGTGCAATCGAACGAATTGATTTAATTTTAAAATCCCACAAATATTTTCTGTACGCAAATTACATTTATAATGGCATATTGGCGTCAACTCGTTCGAGCATAACATTAATAGCCATAAAGAAAACCAACAAAAACGTATATGCTTGGACCAATTTTGTAATTGGAATCTTCGCTTATTTCACGTTTGGAATCAATGGACCGTATTCAGGCCCAGTTACAAGATCCCTCTTTGTTTCTCAGTTTGGCTTTATGTTAGTATCAATGCGTTTGAACACTTGCTGAACAGCTATACAATTCTTTTATGTACCCTGTTCCTCCAGGATGTTGGCAAATTCTCTCCGTTGTAGCTCTTAGTAAAGTCTGCCCTTTTCGTTATTTCTCCTAAACTCTGCCCTTCCATCTATTTACAAAAGCTCGTTCGGTAGTCTATGCACCTTTTTAATCCCTGTGAGTGTCAAATGTTGCGAGCCCTAGTCCTCATTAGGTGTTCTAGAAGTGTCAACTATTTCTTTCTGACGTTAAGTATAGGTGTTTCGTTTCCATTTTTTCTAAAACTTCCTCTTTGCTTGGATGTCCATTCCAATGAATTCTCAACATTTTTCTGTAGAGTCACATTTGTTTTCTCAAGTCACATCTGTTTGTGTTGGATTGGTTTATTTTACGTCATATCAACCTCAATGGGTTATTTGATGCCGACAAAATTGTTATTGCTGGTAATATTTTTTCTTCCAAAAATGTATTGTTGGTACATTTTTTTCTACAAAAATTCATTGCTGGTAATAATTAATTTTTTACAAAAATGTATTGCTTTCATAGTGTTTTGACTCCAGTTTTGGGTTTAACTATTTACCCATAGCTGGGACCCCTAACAGGTGCTACCACCCCGGGTCAGGGTGGACCAATTTTGTTTGTTTGTTTGGGGTTTTATGGCATATCAAACACTATGGGTTATTTAATGCCAGATCCAGTATTTACTAGATATATCAAAAACGTATAGCTGGCAACATCATTGTTTCAAAAACGTATAGCTGGTAACATCATTGTTTAAATTTTTTTCTACTGATTGACCCTAAGCCACCGCTTTCCATCACATTTTAGTATATTTAGTGTAGGGTTTGGGTGGGAAAGTTAATTGTAAGTTGTAGTTGTTTTGGGATGGGTTAGATGTGATGGGGCATGACATGACCAGCCGATTGATCAGATTGACGGCCTTTTTGTTGGACGTAGTTTATCGTCATACCCAGGACGTGGACACACCTTGGGATTTCACTATTTTCCCATAGCTGGGACCCTAACAGGTGCTACCACCCCGGTCAGGATGGACCTGGGAACATCAGCAATTAAGAGGTGGTTCCACACTTCTCAAAACCTCCTGATCAGAGGCCTTGCTGTCGGATGTAGTTTATCGTCTTATATAGAAGAATAAAACTCTACGGCGCATTAACCGTATTGAGTATAAGCTGTTATGGTCCAGGTTCCTTGTACCACGGGGATGGTCCAAGGTAGAACCAATGAAGAATAACTCGAACACAGGTATGGAATAACACAGATATATTACAAACAGAAATATGAACAAAGAAGTAGAAGTGTTAGTAATGACTATCAGATTTGGTTAGACTCTGAACTGAACTCTGATCGCTGCTCCCTCTTGAGGCGCAGTATTTATGATGTCGGGAATAGTCCATTATTATTATGGGTAAGTTCCCATAACACTCTCTATTGGGGATATCCTGAAATCCCTGAATAATAATGATGGTCATTTTTAGGTACGTCTTTCTGGCTTTCCGAAACTAGCGATCTGTATAATTTGATCAATGGATCTGATCCGCATTCAGTGTCGGCCACTACACGCAGAAGTTGTACGGCTTTGCTACATTTTGTTTTGAAATATAGAAATGAACGTTAATTTTTTTTATCGAAGTTAATGACAAGAAACTTAAGTTGTTCTACTACTGGAATTTTCGCTCTGTCTAATTTTAAACATGGGTCATTATGCAATTATCTTGATTGGCAGAAATGTAGGCACTTGCGTTTTAATTTTGGTAAACGTAAACCCATTTTCTGTGGCCCATTTACGTATTTTATTGTGACATTGTTAGAATTGTCCTTCAATGGTATTCATATGTTGAGATGAGTGCATAATTAGAAAATCTTAGACATATTCAGAACTTTTCACGCCTGGGGTTTTAAGTTTGGAATCTATTTTTACGCAAAACAGGGTCACCGAAAGAAAGCTTCCTTTTGGGACCTCTTCTTGATAACGTACTTCCTATACGGACTTGAAACGTCCAGTCTTTCAGGAAATCCCCTATGAATTGAATCGGCCTTTCTTTTAGACCCAGTTCATGCAGATTGTAGGATCGTACTCCATTTCTAATTCAAAAAAGATTGCTGTGAGATGTTCTTTCTTAATGAAGACTTCCCTAACAAAAGTTCCGAGGCGTATTAAATGATCCATGGTAATTCGTTTTTGTTTTTCTAAAAGCGCATTGGTAGTCACTTTTTAGGCCGTCAGTTTCCAGTCAGCAAGTCAATCTGTTGTTGACCATTCTCTGCATAGTTTTACATAGGCAGCTCGAACAGTTGTAATGATTTGTTGGTCAACAGTTTTATGAATTGATAGTAGATATCATCTGGTGCCACAGCTGTATTGTGGGCTTTCTTTAAAGATTCATTTAGTTACTCTATAATGAATGGTAGATTATGGCTCTCAGTGTTATTTGATTGAAAGTTTAATTTTTGTTTTACCGCTTTTTGTTTGAGCTTCAAAAATTCTTGGCTACCAATCTTGGCAGAGGAGCTTTTGGAGATTGTTTTGGCTAATTGATCAGCGATAACTTTTTTGCTGGTTATTTTACAGTTATTTATCAAGAGATGTTTTATTGCGTTAGTATGATGTTTACTAGATATTGTCCTTATGTCCCATAGTGATTTTGTTTTTGTAGCAGAATTAAGTCTGATGACGTCATTTTCCCAACATTTTGCTTTCTTTAATTATTTTCCGTGCTTTTGCTCCAAGTTGCTTAAATTGTAACAAATTAGAGGTTGTTTGTTAAAATCTCGCAAAGCCCTTCTGAGACAGAGCGTCCTTACACTCTTCATTGAACCAAGGTCTAAATTTTGAAATGCATTCCATTGCTATAGATATAAGGATTTCTGTCTTGTCTGGTTGATACTGTTCAATTGAGTGATAAGCCAAGATCTGTCTTACGTGGATTTTGATGGACGGATAGGAAATCTTTGACTTTTGTTTAGTAAGTGGTTTTGTATTTTTCGTAGGAATGGTTTGTGTTTGAGCTGTCGTTTTGCCTTCAGCTAATTTATCAGAAAATTGTATTTTTTTTTAATTCGTCCCAGTTCGTTCCACCTAATTACCAACTGTTCAGAATTTTTCAAAACGATTTGCAAGTGATCACTACCGCATTTTCCCGCCATAACCGTTCAAGAGAAATCCATATAGATTGATGGATCACATTGATTAATCTATTGCAGTGGATTTATGTAAGTTAGTTTTATCATTATAAATACATAAATCATTGTTGTTTATAATTGTTTCTAAAATCCTTACCTTTTGGTTTGGTTCGTTGTTTGGGGTTTTATGGCATATCAACCACTATGGGTTATTTAATGCCAGATCAGGTATTTACTAAATATATCAAAAACGTATAGCTGGCAACATCGTTGTTTCAAAAACGTATAGCTGGCAACATCAGTGTTTCAATGTGCTGGAAAAGACCTGGAAGTTAATTATTTTCCCATAGCTGGGACCCCAACAGGTGCTACCATCCCGGGTCAGGGTGGACCTGGGAACACCAGCAGTTAAGAGGTGGTTCCTCGCTTCCTCAAAACCTCCTGATCAGAGGCCTTGCTGTTGCATGCAGTTTAACGTCGTGCCCATGACGCTTTTGGTTTGTGTCTTTACAGCCCCATATGGTGCTGTGACAGTTAATGTCCCCTTGTATCATAAAGAGTGCAGGGGCATGCCGTATAATTTCATGAATTTCGGCTTCATTTACTCGTTCATTAGGCGGAGTATATACCGAGCAAATGGTTATTGGCCTATGTAGGGTTATTTTAACCACAATCGCCTGTAAAGTAGTTGTCAAATTCATTTTACTTTCGCCCTGCTGGCGGGGCATCAGAATACATCAACTGCCCCCCTGCAGAGGGTAAAAGTCTCTCAATAGGGCCACCTGTTGTGATACCTGGGGATAGGGTCCTGGTGTTTGAGCAGGTCATGACCCAAGTATAAAGTGGTCACAACCCTGCAGCACACCACTTTGGCCCTTACCTGGGCTAGATGGGCGGTCGGAGAAGCCCGATCCGATCAATTGGCTGGTCATGTCATGCCCCATCACATCTAACCCATCCCCAAAACAACTACAACTTACAATTAACTTTCACACCCAAACCCTACACTAAATATACTAACACCTTACCCCTAAAATGTGATGGAAAGCGGTGGCTTAGGGTCAATCACTAGAAATTTTTTTTTGAAACAATGATGTTGCCAGCTATACGTTTTTGAAACAATGATGTTGCCAGCTATACGTTTTTGATATATTTAGTTAATATTGGATCTGGCATTAAATAACCCATAGTGGTTGATATGCCATAAAACCCTAAACAAACAAACAAATTCATTTTACTTTGGGGTACATTATTCCTAACTAGGGTAGATGTACCGCCAGATGCACGAAGCCCAGTGTCATGCATATGGTTGTATTGCTGGTATTCTTTTATATTCATTTTGTCACCTTGCTCAAGGAATCAACTACTGCTGCTGACAGATCTGTTATTAACAGAAGCAGTTCATTTATATTTGCCTTTATTCCATGGCAGTTCTATTGAATTATCTTATGTACGGCTGTTTAAACGTTTTCGGCCGTTAGCTTATGTGGCATTAATTTCGTTCTCCGAGGTTTCAATTTTGGAGGTTTACGCTCTTTGAGGGTTCTGGCTTTCCATCTCCATCATTTCTAGTTCGTTAAATCGGTTCTGCGTAGGAATTTTGGTCGTTTCCGATTTCCGGCTTTAGACTGGTTGATACTGTTCTTTTGGGTGATAAGCCAAGATATGTCTTTCTTGGATTTTGGTGGATGGATAGGAAATCTTTGACCTTTGTTTAGTAAGTGGTTTGGTATTTTTGGTAGGAATGGTTTGTGTTTGAGCTGTCGTTTTGCCATTTGTTTTTTGTGTATTATTTCAGTTTTTTTAAATTGTCCCTTTGCGGTTCAGTCAGCACCATTTCCTTTGAGGTTTGAAATTTGGGCTAGTCATTTGCTCCAAAGTATACGAAATTCTCAGTGAGGGCTCTGTATTTGTCAGGCTGACCAGCGTTATTTGTAAACTTATTTTCTGTTATTTTTGCGTAGGAAGATCCTTTCATGTAACCTACGACTTGCCTTGCTTCTGAAAATAAGATATTTCTTCTATATTTTATTCAACAATTTCCCTTTTCTTTTTCTAGAACTCGCATGTTCTCGAGTATGCTGGATGGCTTTCCAGGCAGTTAGCACATCTTATTTCATAGTGTCATTCTTCTTCCGAATGGTCTTAATACCTTTGGCCACATTATCCACAGGCTGGGCGACTACTGCACCTATCCATATGATGTTCAAATTTTTGTTTTGTTTTGTTTTACGGAATATCAACCTAAGTTGGTTATTTAATGCCGACAATTTTTATTGCTGGTAATTTAAAAAAAAATGTATTGCTGGTAAGAATTAAAACCTATTTTTACACTTTCATAATGATTTGACTCCAGTTTGTGGGTTAAGTATTTACTCATAGCTAGGACCCCGGGTCACGGTGTATCTAGGAACACCAGCAATTAAGAGGTGGTTCAACGCTCCTCAAAACCTGATGAGAGGCCTTGCTGTCGGACGTAGTTGATCTCAATATCAGGACATCTCAATTGGTGAGGTTATACCCCTCTGCAGAGGTGCAGTCGGCGTATTCTGAATCCCCAGCCGACAGGGCATAGGAAACATTTGTCATTCATTGATCAAACGGTGTTATTGTCGGCTGTAATTTATTAAATCTTACACTTAAACAGTTTTTTTTTAAATGGCAAATAGGTTTGTTTTATGGCATATCAACCTCAATGGGTTATTTAATGGAGACAATTTTTATTGCTGGTAATATTTTTTTTCAAAAATCTATTGCAGGTAATTTTTTTTCAAAAAAAAGTATTGCTGGTATTAAAACCTATTTTTATACTTTCATAGTGTTTAGCCCTTTGCGGGTGGTTAACTATTTGTACATAGCGGGGACCCTGACTGGTGCTACCACCCCGGGTCATTTGGTTGTTTGGGGTTTTATGGCATATCAACCACTATGGGTTATTTAATGCCAGATCCAGTATTTACTAAATATATAAAAAACGTGTAGCTGGCAACATTGTTTCAAAAAACGTATAGCTGGCAACATCATTGTTTCAAAAAAGTGTAGTTGTCAACATCATTGTTTCAATGTGCTGGAAAAGACCTGGAAGTTCACTATTTTCCCATAGCTGGGACCCCAACAGGTGCTACCACCCCTGGTGAGGGTGGACCTGGGAACACCAGCAATTAAGAGGTGGTTCCACGCTTCCTCAAAACCTCCTGATCAGAGGCCTTGCTGTTGGATGCAGTTTAACGTCGTACCCAGGACGACCCGGGTCAGGGGGAACACCAGCAATTAAGGTGGCTCCACGCTCCTCAAAGCCTCCTGATGAGAAGACTTGCTGTTGGATGTAATTTATCGTCTTACCCAGGACGTTGGAAAATAGGTCTCTCAAGTCTGGTGGCTGTTCTAGTACGATAATAGTTATTATACAATATAATCATTTAATTGTTCTGATGGTAGTTTCATTCAATGTGGAAAGTCAACATCTTGACTATATAATTATTTTCTTTTAGTTACGTGCTATCGATTTTAGTTGTTACTACTATTGGAACTCTTCAAATGATGTGGTCTTTGGCGATACAGAATCAATTATCTTTGCCAACTGACAGTATGGGATCCGATGATGTGCAGCCCACCTCAAGACCCTCAGAGCTCATTTTCTTTTAGACATTTCTAAACTATTTCGACGCTATGCATGATAACCGAGTCAGGATCTGACGAGTACATTTAAGAACATTTCGCATTCTTAGGTTACCATTTTGGTTTGGGAGGATTTTGAAAAGGTCAAAGCTAATCTACCACACTCCATTTGAGTTGCTGTGAACCCTTTTAGTCTTCGATGGAGATAAAAAGAACGCGAAACGAAAACTGATCAGCATTTCTTTGCCTTTTCGGATTTCCGTCTACGGTATTTGTGAAAAAATGCCTCTAATGACAGATAAATACGCAAGTTAAAAGCTCCGTATAAAAACAAAAACTCATACCATTCAATCCTTATTTACATTGTTCGGACTGTTGTCCTAAACCTTCTTCTGGTGATTGGAATTTCGAAATGGACCTTTTAGCTCGTCCACCGGGGTAGGTTGTTCTAGTTCCACGTGTCACGCCTCTTCCTGATTTCTCAGTTATCTCCCGTTAACACATCTCTCCAAATTTTTTGGTTCACCACTGCTGTGACCACGTATTGAACTCACAACTCGTTGGGTCAAGTCACTGGTTTCAACAAACGCTTTTAACCACTGGGCCATCTGTCCTTGAGGCCGAAACATCGTGAATATTGGTTTGTTTGTTTGTTTTAGTTTAACGGCATATAAACATCAATGGGTTACTTAATGTCGACAACATTTTTATTGCTGGTAATATTTTGTTTTGTCAAAAATCTATTTACACTTTCATAATGCTTTTTACCTCAGTTTCGGGGTTAATTATTTGCCCATAGCTGGGACCCTGACAGGTCCTACCATCTTAGGAACACCAGGAATTAAGAGGTAGTTCCACGCTCTGCAAAACCTCCTGATGAGAGCCCTTGCTGCTGAACGTAGTTTATCGTCATACCCAGGACGACATCGTGAATATGGCAATGAAGAATGGAGACAACAGTTCAAAATGTATAAAAAGTGTAAATAATTACAATACCTCATCTCAGAAATATATAAACAATCCTTATTTAAGAGAATGGTTCAGTTTTAGATAACATATCAGACTGAATTTAAACAACGACTTATTCAACAATGTATTTATTAAGATTTGTTTTTCTTTTGCGAGAAGAAAGAGAATTGCCCCCAAGGAAAGGCGAATATGTCAGAAATCGATTTTCGATATCGGGCCAGTTCCCATCAGCGAAACAGATGGCGCAGCCCAGTCGAGAGACCAATCATTGATGCACCCCTGGAGGCATTATCGAGGGTGAGGAGAGAATATCTGGCACCAATCTTCAAAGCTCTGCTTCCATTTATTGTGATGGAACGCAACATTCTCGCCCAAGGAACTAATTTACAGGATATTAAGATCTTTTCCGTACCTTAAGACTTAAGAGATTGGACACATGTCAGTAAAATATTTGTCTGGAACTCACTAAAAAGTTATAGACTATAGACATTTGTTAAATTTTCTAAGATGGAGCAACCTAAACCACTGATATAACGACAAAGAACTTAGTTTCGTTTGTTGGTTTATTCATTTATTTTGTTTTATGGTATATCAACCTCAATGGGTCATTTAATGCTGCCAAGGTTTTTAGGATAAGTTCTTACGAATTGAATATTTGTAAGAAATCAGTTTGTAGATCAGGTTTCATTGACGTATTTTTGTAAAGAAGGTTTTTGTCGATAATCAAATGTATTGCTGGAATTTTAAAAAAAATGTATTGTTTTTTTTTTTTACTATAAAAATCTATGTTTATATTTTCATAGGATCTTATTATTACCCAATTATTTGCTCATAGTGGAGGCTCTAACAGGTTCTACCACCCCGGCCAGACCTGGTTTGGTTTACGGCATATCAACCTCAATGGGTTATTTAATGCCGACACATTTTTATTGTGGGTAATATTTTTTCAAAAATGTATTGCTGGTAATAATTTTTTCTTCAAACATTCATTGTTGGTAATTTTCTTACAAAAATATATTGCTGGTATTAAAAGCTATTTTTACGCTTTCATAGTGTTTTGCCCCGAGTTTTGGGGGTTAACTATTTTCCCATAGTTGGGACCCAAAAAGGTGCTACCACCACGGGTCGGGGTGGACCAGGGAACACCAGCAATTAAGAGGAGGTTCCACGATTCTCAAAATCTGATCAGATACCTTCCTGTTGGATGTAGTTTATCGTCTTACTCAGGACGTAGTTTTTTTTTGTAAATTTAAACTCATTCTCCGTCGTCCATTTGTTAATTTTATTAAGACACAACTGGAGCTGTGATTCTATAGTGTGCATATGTTTTGATCTATAATACAGTGTGCCCCTACAACAAATAGGAAATTTGGTACAGTTTATTTGTTGGAATTTTTGTTACAGTTATTTGGTTTGGTTTGGTCTATTTTGTTTTACGGTATATCAACCTCAATAGGTTATTTAATGCCGATAACATTTTTAGGATAGATTCGTATGAATAGAATATGTATACTTTGGTTTAGATTGGTTTGGTTTATTTTGTTTTATGGCATATCAACCTGAATGGGTTGTTTAATACTGTGGAAATTCATTATTGGTAATATTTTTTTCCAAAAATCTATTTCTGGTTGGTTAGTTTGTTTGTTTGTTTGGGGTTTTATGGCATATCAACCACTATAGGTTATTTAATGCCTGATCCAGTATTTACTAAATATATCAAAAACGTATAGCTGGCAACATCATTGTTTCAATGTGCTGGAAAAGACCTGGAAGTTCACTATTTTCCCATAGCTGGGACCCCAACAGGTGCTACCACCCCGGGTCAGGGTGGACCTGGGAATACCAGCAATTAAGAGGTGGTTCCACGCTTCCTCAAAACCTCCTGATCAGAGGCTTTGCTGTTGGATGCAGTTTAACGACGTACCCGGGACGAGTGGTTGGTTGGTTGGTCATTTTGTTTTATGGCCTATCAACCTTAGTGGGTCATTTAATGCCAACAAAATTTTGAAATAGATTCATAGCAATGCTAACAATTTTTGTTGCTGGTAATATTTTTTTCCCTTCATAAATCTATTTTTGGTAATATTTTTTTTCAAAAATGTACTCCTGGCAATAATTTAAAAAAAAAATTCTGGTATTAGAATCTATTTTTACACTTTCATAGTGTTTTGACCCTAGTTTGGGGGTTAACTATTTGTCCATAGCTGTGACCCTAACAGGTACTATCACCCTGGGTTAGGGTGGACCTGGGAACACCAGCAATTAAGAGGTGATTCCACACTCCTCAAAATATCCTGATCAGAGGCCTTGCTGTTGGACGTAGATTATCGTCTTTCCCAGGGCGGTACAGTTATTTGAAACAACAGCAAAGGATAGACATTTTTTTCAGGTTAGAACAAAAATCAAAAATGGTAGATACGACGTTCCAAGCATATAGTAAATCTAAAATTTCCTGGATTTTTGTGGGACACCCTGTAGATCAAAAATCATCCAACTAGGGCACAATCTGTTCCTGTATTTGTTTTTGAAGTGTCATAGGCCTTGCTGCGGGGTGTAGTCAATCGTCACATTATATTTCACGGGTTTGGTTTGTGATGTAATGGAATAACCTGCCACCCCCATGAGTGACTAAACTATACGAAGTAACAACCTATAAGTCTCTAAGTCAACGGACTACAGAGTCTTGCTGGGATCTGTTACTCAGATCTTATCTGTTGTTGAACTCTCTGACTTGGGGCAGAGAGGAACCCGGACAAGGCTATGCCAAAGGGCAGAGTCTCGTCCGGGGAGGTAGACAGACCTGAACCCGTTTATGCGGGGTCTACGGGGATTTTTGGCCGAGCCTACGGGTTCGGGAACCCCACATTAAATTCGGCCTTGTGCCACATGTGACTGCGTGGGGCAGTTGCTAGATACCGTCTTGCTGGGATCTGTTAACTTAGTGGATTTTCGTCTATTTTGTCCAGCAAAAGTTTGGAATTGCCTTTGAAAGTGAACTGTTAAGTTTTATTTTTCTAATTTTTGCAAACTTGAATTTTTTGGTTTTTCCTTTTTTATTCGTTTTCAGTTCTGCACTTCTTTTTTTGTTTATTTCCTTATTGTATTTTACCCTCCCCCGTTTTCGTTTGAATTGCTGTTTTTACATTGTTTAAAAAAAATAGGAGGCGAACTTTCATTTGTTAAGTCGTGGTGGGTTATAACGCCATGGCGGAAAAACAGTGCAAACGGAAAATATGGCACCGTCAAAATCATCTGCCTGGGTAGAAAACAGGACAAAAAGAAAAAGAAAAGAAAGATGCAGCATACTATGAAGAACAAAAAGCCAAATATGAGAAATCTCAGAGAGACTGAATTCTTAACAATTCCAGAAGCATTAGATGCTGTGAATTCAAGAATAATTTCCCTGCTGACCTCCGACGTAAAGAGTCGGAAATTAATTGGAGTCAGCAGGGAAACGATTGAAGAGAGCTTAAAAAATGCTCAATATTGTGCCGAAAGTCTTGGTTAGGATGACCAATGCCGTTTGGGACATTCTCCTGGGTACAGAGCAGGAAGCAAAACAACTAGCCGGAAGTGTCCCTGCAACCGTAACTTTACGACTTCAGACGGAATATATGGGCACCCGGCGTACCAAA
This sequence comes from Acanthosepion esculentum, assembly GCA_964036315.1. Classification (NCBI taxonomy): domain Eukaryota; kingdom Metazoa; phylum Mollusca; class Cephalopoda; order Sepiida; family Sepiidae; genus Acanthosepion; species Acanthosepion esculentum. The sequence continues at coordinate 110,084,473 of OZ038485.1, read as the reverse complement.
ATCACTGTGCATTAGGTTCCCTTGGCCATTTGCCCAGACCGAATAGGGGCCTTTTTCGCCAAATATGGGCCAGCGAAGGAGGTAACCTCTATAATCAGCAAGACTGGAATCGCAACCGGTGACATGGCTTTGCAGGTGACTAACCAGACAAGCCCTTGGGGAAATCCCAAATGTCTTATGCCGGGACAGGCGTGTGGTGGTGGTGGTTGAGGGACGCCGGTCATACTGCTGGTCTTGCGGAGTATCGGGGCATATGTCCAAGGCATGCCCAGGTAAGAATTCGCAACCTTCATCCACTGGATGCGAGGCTGGAGATCGTGGCTGATATTGCCGTGAAATGGGGTTCGTTCCTAGTCGTTGCGGTTTATGCACTCAACGACCAGGAGAGCGGATCTCGTTTTTTTCGGCGATTGGGGCCGTTCCTGGTGAATTCAACGTGCCTAGTCTTAATGGGGGACTGGATGCCATCCTGGACCCCAAGTTAGATAGGAGGTGGGAGCTACAGGGAGTAGGGGGCGATCGTAGCTTGGTTGAACTGATCGAAGAGTGTGATCTCGTCGATAGATACCGGGTCGATCTCCCCGGGGGAAAGATGTGGACGTGGGCCCTTAATTGACCGTCTACCCAGGTGGTTAGCTACTTGGATAGAATGTGAGTTAGAACAGCCGACGTAGACTTGCTAGATTGACCCACGTTCCACTGGTTAGGCTATCGGACCACAAACTTTTTTGTGCCCGGATGGCGTTAGATTGTAGGCCTAGAATGGCTAGCTACTGGAAGTTCAATCTGTCTTTACTGGACAGGCGGGACTTCCAGGAACCGCTAATTAGCCTAGTGCAGTAGGAACTAATGGGGGTGGTTATCGGGAATAGAATAGAAGCTTAATAGGATTATGTCCTTCACCACCGAGTTTAGCAAACGGCTCGCCTAGTGAGCGCTATATAGGACAGGTAATTAGACATAGGTTAAGCAAGACGTCTTCCGAAGCTGTGAATGTGGGCGCAGAAATGCGCAAAGACGAGATCCGTCAAGGTTCCGGTCGGTACATTCGTGAGGTCAAAACCCCCGGAGGGGCATACTCTTCGGGTCACTGACGACATGTGCGAAGCGTTTCAGTGGCATTTCGAGAGCCGGTTTTCCAAGGAGCCTGGACACTGTGATGAATAGTTTCGTAACTATTTGGCTGATTTTCCTCGGCTTTTCGACTGAAGCGGCTAGCTGCGAAGGAGAGATGACGGCGGTCGAAGTCTATGCGGCATTGAAGAAGGTCGGAAGAGGCAAGTCACCTGGTCTGTATGGGACCTTTACTCATATTGTACTGGTTTGTTACAATAAACCTTTACTTATTTTATTCACCTTGTTTTTTTAAGTATTTATTCCTATTAGCACGGAATAGGACAGTGTCGTTTGGCTCGTTTTACGGCATATCGCCCTCAATGGGTTATTTAATGCCGACAAGATTTTTATCCCAAAATGCATTGCTGGTAATATTTTCTTTCCTTATTTAAAAAAAAAAACAAAAGAAAAAAAAAAACAAGTAGTTGGTAATGATGTATTACTGGTAATAATTTTTTCTTCAAATATTTATTGCTGGTAATAATTTTCTTATAAAGTATTGCTGGTATTAAAACATTTTTACACCTTCATAGTGTTTTGACCCCTGTTTGTGTGTTAATTATTTTCCCATAGCAGGGACCCTAACAGGTGCTACCACCCCGAGTCACGGTGGACCTGGGAACAGCCGCAATTAAGTGGTGATTCCACGCTCCTCAAAACCTCCTGATAGAGGCCTTGCTGTTGGATGTAGTTTATCGTCTTACCCAGGACGATATATTTCACAGGTATCACATTAAGCGTCTGAAAGGATTCTTCATGCGTCATCGCTTTTCCGACGTATTGTTATATGTATACTGAGAAGAGTTTTAAAAACATCTGGGTAGGAAAAAGACTTCGCATTTCTGTAGACGTTAGCCACGCTAAGAATATGTCTTAAACAATGACCTCAGAGGTGGTTAGGGTTCAATGAAGTTATTCGAACCGAAACATTTTCAGCGCCCAAACGTCAGATTCCGGTTGGAATCGAATGGCATATCTTGGAAACTAATCCGGATGAGAACATCATCGAGTAATTGATACTGCGCTGTTAAGTGCGGTAGAATATGAGAGAATAGTAACTGGATATGGAAGGTTCGATTGATGCAACTCTTCTCTTCTTTCGCCTATTTCATACGTACACCACCTATTTCACTTGTAAGTGGGTGATATTTGAAACGTACGTATAAAAATAGGGCACTCTCTCTCTTTGTGATCATACAATTTTTACAATTAGAAAGTAGAATTTGTCCTGGGTTTGTGCTTGCCAAAATAACGCTGACTCCGGGAAATTTGGATCGATTCAAAAATACTTATTTGTTTGACACTAATCTTTTTGCTTCAGCCTTTTTTCAAGTGAAAACATTAGCAATACCTTGAAGTAAAACGATTTACTAACATACAGGAGGCTGAAAGTATGTAGTTTTGAGTTAAAAGCACAGACATTCAAAGATTTGGTTTGATTTATTTTACGGTATATCAACCTCAATGGGTTATTTAATGCCGACAAGATTTTTATTGTTGGTAATATTTTTCTTTTTCAAAAATATACTGCTGGTAATTATGTTTCCAAAAAGGTATTGCTAGCATTAAAACCTTTTTTTTTATACTTTCATAGTGTTTTGACCACTTTTGGGTGGGGTTAACTATTTGCCCATAGTTGGGACCTTGACAGGTGCTACCTTTCCTGGTCAGGATGACCTGAGAACACCAGCAATTAACAGGTGCTTCTATGCTCCTCAAAATACTTGATCAAAGGCCTTGCTGTCGGATGTAGTTTATCGCCTTAGCCAGGACGCGGATGTAGTTGGTTTAGTTTGATGTACGGTAAAACAACCTCAATGGATTATTACCGACAAGGTTTTTTTTAGGGAATCTTTGTATGAATACAGTTTGTATTTTGTTTTTAAATATGTATTGATGGAATTTTTACTATAAAAATCTATTTTTATACTTTCATAGTGTTTTGACCCCAGGTCAGGGTGGACCTGGGAACACGAGAAATTAAGAGCGATCTTGCAGCCTGATGAAGTTTATCGTCATAATCAGGATCCTCATAAGGGGATTACCCGTCTGTAGAGATGCAGTCTGCGTATTCTGAAGCCCCAGCCGATGGGCTTTATTCACTTGGAAGCATATTTAAACACGATACGTGTTCCAGCAAAGAGAAGGTTTTCTTGTATTGTATTATGGACTTCTGACTTAGAAAATAAAAAAATAAAGCAAAAAAAAAAATGAGTTGTAAATAATTTAAATATCTTCAAAGTTAAATTAGTTTCATTTGAAAGATAATAGCCTAAAGTCAGCTCGTAAAATAATTATTGTCTAAAGATTTTTGTAGAAAAAAAAAATTGAAGACCACTTCCGACCAGTTCGATTAGCTAATTTGATGGGTTCCAATAAAAAATCAGAATACAAATATGTCGGTTATTTCTGGTAAAGAAAAATTGTACATTCAAGGATTAATTAACTAAATTTCCCAGCAGAGTATATATTAGTTTAACACTTTCAAAGCTCAAAACGTTGTTATACAACCATGGCCATGCTTAAATAAATAAATGTAGACAATGTAGACGCTGAAGAGCAGAACCAACCACATTCAAGAAAGTAGAGTCCTTTGAAGAAAAGAAAAAAAGCATTAAAACATGCAAGTCTGAATAAATAAATGTTGAATTTATTTCACTGAAAGAAAAAAAGAGCTGGGAAAACGAGAAAAAGAAAAGGACAACGATTAAATATAGGGTGATTCAAAATCAACTTCCTATGTATGATGCACTCTCCCGTTTAACTATAATTTTTACAAGACTGGTGACTTAGTCATGCATAAAATAGGATGTTATAATTACTTAACTCCAGTAAAAGTATTTCGATTGTTTGTTTGGGGTTTTATGGTATATCAACCACTATGGGTGATTTAATGCCAGATCCAGTTTCCACAGTGTAACCTGGATATAAGAGAGTTGTCGGGACCGGAGAAGAAGTCTCTTATATCCGGGTTTGGTCTATTATATATACATTAACACAGGCTCTAATTTGGGACCAGAGAAACTCTTATATCCGGGTTAAACTGTATTTACTAAATATATATACTTTGCAAACGTAATTTAAGAATAACGTTAGCAACATTATTGTTTCAAAAACTGGCAACATCATTGTTTCAAAAACGTATAGCTGGCAACATCATTGTTTCAAAAACGTATAGCTGGCAACATCATTGTTTCAATGTGCTGGAAAAGACCTGGAAGTTCACTATTTTCCCATAGCTGGGACCCCAACCTGGGAACACCAGCAATTAAGAGGTGGTTCCACGCTTCCTCAAAACTTCCTGATCAGAGGCCTTGCTGTTGGATGCAGTTTAACTTCGTACCCAGGACGAAGTATTTCGACAGTTAACTATTGATGCATAAGTATTTCATTGGACACAACCAGCTTTTTAATTTTCATAAAAAAAAAAAAAAAAATTAAAATTGATAAAGATATTGAATTGATCGATAATTTACCTTTTAATCCTTTTCGCCAATAATATCCTAAAACGTGTGACACTTCCAAACCTTATGCACTTTTTAACATGAACATTAAGAATGTATATATAAAATTCTGTCACATCCTCCAAAATCGCCATATATTGACCAATCGAAACCAAAATTTTGCAAACAGGTAAGCGGATACAAAGTACAGTTGAATTTACTAGTGTGTTGCTTCGAACAATAAATTTTCATTAATACTTATTTTAAAAATTTTTTTTCATTTAATATTACAAAATACCGCAACGATTTTAACAATTTAATCATTAAAATAACATTTAATAAAAATGGAGTATTATTTTTTGCATATCTTAATTTTTATATATAAGAATTCAGTTTCCAGTTCGAGAACTATAAATTAATCACGAGGCCAAACGGTTTGGCTCGAGAAAGAAATATGTATGCATTGCTAGCTGTATGTAGCAGGCTCAAGAGTAAGAAATCTTTAGAATTTATTCGCTGAAAAGGAGAGAAAAAAAATTCTTAATATTATTTTCCAAGGTTTGGTTCGTTTTACGGCGGCATATCAACCTCAATGGGTTATTTAATGCCGACAAGATTTTTATTGCTCGTAATGTTTTTTCATTTAATGCCAACAACTTTTTTCCTGGTAATATTTTTTTCCCTCGAAAATGTGTAGCTGGTAATATGTTAAAAAATATATTGCTGGTAATTTTTTTTTTTTTTTAAAGTATTTCTGGTAATATTTTTTTTCCTTCAAAAATTTATTTCGGGTAATAATTTTTTTACAAAGTATTTCTGGTATTAAAACCTATTTTTACTCTTTTATAATGCTTTTTACCTCAGTTTCGGGGTTAACTATTTACCCGTAGCTGATACCCTAACAGGTGCTACCACCCAGGGTTAGGATTGACCTGGGAACACCAGCAATTAAGAGGTGGTTCCACGCTCCTCAAAGCCTCCTGATGAGAGACCTTGTTGTTGGACGTAGTTTATCGTCTTAACCTGGACGCAAATGTAGTTTATCGTCATACCCAGGACGGTTACTTTTCTTAAAGAAAAAAAAAAAGTCTTTTTTTTTTTTTTTTTTTACAAAGAATTTCTGGTATTAAAACCTATTTTTTCACTTTCATAATGTTTTGAGCCCGTTTTGGGAGATAATATTTGCCCATATCTGGGACCCTAACAGGTGCCACCACCCTGGAACACCAGCAATTAAGAGGTGGTTCCACGCTCTTCAAAACTTCCTGATGTGAGGCCTTGCTGTTGGGCGTAGTTTACCGTCTTACTCAGGACGCTTGGTTGCCAAGAGCTATGGAATTAAAAATATATATTAAACCAAAATCAGGGTTTTTGTCAAAGTATTTTTCCAAACAAATCAGTTTATTCTAATTTCATCGATTGGTTTACGAAATTGAACGAAACGTAGTGTTTGTAAATGCCGACAAAAATGCTCGCGATAATTTCAGCAATACTAAATTCTTTGAGGATTTCAACACCCATCTGCTGGTTGGAAACAAATTTTTCGGTGTGGCAAAAATCAGAATTATCCGATGTTAATGATAGGTTCCTTACTTAATTTTTTGATGGGACATATGTTATTCGTCATAACTATATGGGAATATTTTTTCTCAGTTACGAATCTTTGAATTATTACACGATATGCAAGTAATTTTATGTTTAATGGATTTCTGACATTAAGCAGGTGAAAAATACTATTAGCAACATTGGATCAGGCAAAACTTTCGATTTTTTAGGGCCCTGAAACGTTGTCTTTTGGACTGCTACTTTTCCGTCATCTTCCTCATAGCACTGGTCAATGTGGTTTGGTTTACAGCATGTAAACCTCATTGGGTTATTTAATGCCGACAATTTTTATTGCTGGTAATGTTTTTCTGCAAAAATCTATTTCTGGGAATATTTGTCATTGAAATCTATTTCTGGGAATATTTTTCCAAAGAATGTATAACTGTATGTATTGCTGTTCTTTTTAAATATTGCTGATAATTTTTGAAGGAAAAATCATTCCTGGTAATTTTTTTATTACAAAGTATTTCTGGTATTAAAATCTATTTTTAAACAAGTTTGGGTGTTAACTATTTGCCCATAGCTGGGATCCTAACAGGTGCTACCACCCCATGTATTGCTGGTAATAGTTTGTATTTTTTCAAAAAATTATTTCTGGTAATAATTTTTTACGAAGTATTTCTGGTATTAAAAACCTATTTTTACACTTTTATAATGCTTTTTACCCCTGTTTCGGGGTAAACTATTTGCTCATAGCTGGGACTAACAGCTACCACCCCGGGTCAGAGTGGACCTGGAAACACCAGCAATGAAGAGGTGGTTCCACGATCCTCAAAACTTCCTGATCCGAGGCCTTGTTGTTGGACGTAGTTTATCGTCTTACCCAGGACGATAATCACTGGTCAAGGCATATAATTCAGAATTTAAAGTTTTGGTCATCCGTAGAATCAGAAATTAAACAGTTGCAAAATAGAAAATGTTTTTTCAAACTGATCTGAGAAACTAGCTTAATTGTTTCGTGATGGGACCCAACCACGATGCACTAGTTGTGAGCAATGACCTCTTGTGGGTAAATATGCGTGCATTGGAAACAGCCGGATGTAGAGAAGCAAGAGGCCTTTCTTATACATCACAAACAGAAGGTATGGTCCACTTATCGGACAAGGATTCTGTGGAGACGCACCACACACACTGGTTGAGAGTAACCGGTGAACAGTTGCATAAGTCATTTTGTCTGCACGCCCACTTCATTGTATGTCGATGCTATGGGTCTGCTTGAGAAGGGGGCAGTTTGAGAATGACTAGTTAACTGCCTTAAAGAAGATACCAAACTTCCGTGGAAAAAAAACAAAAAAAACAAAAAAAACAAAAACAAAAAACAACTCCGCACTGACCAGTTTTCAAAGGCGACCAATGTATTACCAAAATCACATGCATTTTAAAACATTTTCCGTGAATGGATATTTCCTAACTTCTAGTGGTCAATATTTAAGAGGGGGTCGTATTAATTGGGACCTACAGGGTGTGATGGATAAACTGACTAAATTACGCAAAATGAAAAAACTGACATCTCATTTTAACATATTTAATAAAATCGCCATTGGTTTCAACCACGGCCTCCAGGCGACTTTGGAATCTCCTGAAACTCTTCTGGATGATCTCCTTGTTTAACTTGGTGAATTCTGCCATAATCGTTGCTTTCAGTCATCTTTGGTGCTACAACGAGTTTTGTCGGTCTCCTGCTCAACTGCGCCCCACAGGTCGCAGAAATTGTCTGACAGCCATGACTGGGTTCTGCTTGTGTGGCATGGTGCAGGGTCCTGTTGTCAGGCGCAGGGACTTCCAGCTGCCACCCTCCTGACCCAGAGCAACACTATCTCAAGGCACTTGATGTCGGCCTCCGCGTGTTGAGTCTGTAGCCTTCACCAACAAATTCGGCAGTTCTTTTCTCATCAGAACGATCAGAGTGAGTGTTCTCAGTTGTCGTACCTTCGTAATCACTAATTAGACTAATCGACTCTTTCCGAATCCTCAGATTGACACCCAAACACTGAAAAGTTCGTATTGGAGTTTCCGGCACGAATTCCATGCATGACAGCATGCCGTTCCCAAATTTCGGGCAGAGTGAATTGCGTCATGGTGCTCTTTTTCTCACAGACGGTGCCCAGCTGACCATACTGTAGATGACAACAAAACAAACACGCATGGCCGAAATATAAAATAGCGGCAATTTACTAATCGCACCACCCTGTACTTTGAGAAGTATATGGAATATTTGACAAAATTCTGATGAAAGTGAAAATCAGTTCTAATTCTCTTCAAAGATTGACAATTCGGATTTAGAAACTGCTGAATAACTGATAGGTTGACAAAATAAACCCACCAGTTGTCCCGTCTATATTGTGAATCTTGGGTTTGATTGCTTTTGTTTTACCGCATATCAACCTCAATGGGTTATTTAATGCCGACAAGATTTTTATTGTTGGTAATTATGTTTGCGAAAATGTATTGCTGGTAATAAGTTAAAAAAAAAAAAAAAAAAAAAAAGTATTTCTGGTAATAAATTTTTTTTTTTTGTTACACTTTCATAATATTTTGACCCCAGTTTGGGGTTAACTATTTACCCAAGGTTGGGACCGTAAAAAGTGCTACCAATCCAGGTCAGTTTGGTTTGGTGGGTTTACGCTATATCAACCTCAATGGGTTATTTAATGCCGACAACTTTTTTCCTGGTAATATTTTGTTTTGTCAAATCTTTTTATGGTAATATTTTTTCCTCAAAAATGTATAGCTGGTAATATTTTCTCTTCAAAAAATTATTTCTGGCAATAATTTTTTTACAAAAAGTATTTCTAGTATTAAAACTTATTTTCACACTTTTATAATGCTTTTTACCTCAGTTTCGAGGTTAACTATTTGTGCATAGCTTGGACCCTAACATGTGCTACCACACCGGATGATACTTCATGTCCCTCAACCCTTCGCTCCAGAGTGAAGCCTTCTCTGGCCACCCCTTCCACTTCTCGTGCCCAGTCCCAAATCCTTCTCAGTAGAGACCCCAGCCCTTTTAGACAACTCAGTACTCCTCGCCACACTCCCAGTCCTTCACCCTCTAAATCTTCCAAATTACCCCCTCCAGTTACCAAAAGACCCAGAAGCCCTACTCAAGATGCTGCTGATAAGAAGAAACCAAAACACATTTTTAATCCAGGCACTGGCATATGCAAAATATCTCCCCTACAAGCGGAAAAGGCGAGAGACTATGGAAACAGAATCAAAAGCCTTAAATACCTCTTATCCATTAAGCAATTTGGGAAGAAAGACATAGAAGATCCCGGAAACTTCCCTAATGTCCAAATGGTATTAACTGTGATTAGATCGGAAGCGGGTGCTAAATCAATTTGGTCTATGGTGGACGAAGCTATTACATCGTTCAACATGACCCCGCCAATAGCCATAGTGCAAAATGAGAAGCTGAAGAAGATGAAGCAATTTTGTGCAAGGAGGGTCCCGGTTTTTGTTCACCCCCTCCCTTTATAGAGCTCTAAAACTGACTTTCCCGTGGGATATCGGCGGAATCTCCGAAGACGGTACCATCAAGAATGAGATGGGCCATGGGTCTATGGGAGAGGCTGTCGGTATCCTAACCCCAGCCATGTTCAAAGCAGATAAACAACCCTAATCAGTATTGAATATGGCTCTCTGGTTAGCTAGTTTAAATGTCCTGGGTCTGAGGTTGGAGTCTCGCAGGGCGAGGCTCTCTCGTGACCTTCAGCGCCTCGGGGTGAATATCTGTTGCGTGCAGGAGACCTGGTTTTCTTCTCATGATCGTGAGGACGTGCTGTCTACTGGGTTCGCCCTTTATTCAGCATGTTTTGATGGTCGTTCGAGGGGTGTCTCTTGGCTAGTGAGCAGGTCTTTAGACGCTGTATGTACTCTTGTCTTCGCAGATCCGGCGGGCAGGCTTTGTGTGCTGGACGTTACCATAAAAGGTAAGGCTTTGCGTCTCATTGGCGTTTATGCGCCCAATATCCATGCTGAGCGACCTGGTCTGTTTCGGCAGATCGAGCCGTTTTTGACGACATCTCGTCGGGTAGTTTTAGCGGGCGATTGGAATGCCGTCCTTGACCCCGATATAGATCGTATGGGGCAAAAACTGGGTACTAACAATCCTGATGTGAAACCATTTCGGGACTTTATCGACGGGTTTGATCTCGTCGATAAGTACCGGAATGAGCATCCTCGGGATGTAGCTTGGACTTGGACTAATAGTGGCAACTCGGCTCCTGGGACGCTTGCGAGCTACCTCGACTGAGTCTTAGTTAAGAGAGTCGATGTAGGCCTCTTAGGTTGTCCAAGTTTCCATTATATAGTTTATTCGGATCATAGGCTTGTCCGGGTCCGTGTAAACTTAGATAAGCCTAAGGTTAGGTTGGCTGGTTACTGGAAATTCAACTATTCACTTTTTGGTGAGCAGGGATTTCGGGACCAGCTGCTACTAATGCTACAACGGGAATTGTCGGGAGCGGTTTTTGGAAACGCCTGGTGGGTTAAATTAAAATCAAAAATTAGATCGTTTGCTGCCGATTTTAGTCGTCGACTCAATCGAGATAGATTAGCGGCGCAAACTGCTTTAGAAGAAAAAGTTGATCGGGCAGTGAAATCCCTTGTTAGTGGGGATATAGCCTTAGCTAAGGCAAAGTTGGCCTCCTTACTTATCAAGAAGGATCAAGCTCTGGTAGTTAGGGCTAGGTTAAAAAGAATGTCCTCTGAGGCGACGAATATGGCCGCTGAATTACGTGCAGAGGAGAGTAGGAGTGCGTCTCGGCGACATATCGCGTGCGTCACATTACCGGATAATCGGACCGTGACTACAAACGCGGGCATATGTGAGGTCTTTCGAGATTACTTTCAGGATCTTTTCACCAGGGAGCCCGGTCTGAGCTCTGCTCAGTTCGACTCCTATTTAGCCGACTTTCCCTGCCTCGAGGCAGCTGAAGCGGCTGGGTGCGAGGGTCCCATAACAGAGTCTGAGATCTGGGAAGCGCTGAAGCAGGTTGGCCTGGATAAATCTCCGGGACTCGATGGTCTTCCCTACGAAGTGTACTTGAGGCTGTCGCACGTTTTTGTTCATTTGCTGGAGCTGATTTTCAACCACTGGATGAAGCAGGGGTCTATACCTCAACGCTTCACCAGGGGTGTGATCAAGTTGCTGCGTAAGAACAAGAACGGTGGGGATGGGTTAGGGAACTTTCGCCCTTTAACCATGTTAAACACTGAGTTAAAGATTTTGGCGAAGATCTTAGCCAACCGTTTGCAGCTTGTCCTGTCTAGTCTGATTGGCCCCGAACAGACCTGTGCTGTGAAGGGCAGGACTATTCAGGATAACCTGCATATGGTACGCTTGATCTTAGAACAAGTCGACGGTGAAGCCGCGCTGATCAATTTAGATCAGTCCAAGGCCTTCGATAGGGTTGACCATCGTTTTCTGGAGGCTGTCCTTTCGGCCGTCGGTTTCGGAGCCGACTTTCGCTCCTGGATCCGACTCTTGTATGCGACCCCCGGTGCGCTGGTGGAAGTGAATGGAGTAAGATCGAAGCCTTTCGTATTGTCTCGCTCTATTCGTCAGGGTTGTCCGCTCTCGCCTTTGCTTTACGTTCTTGCGTTGGAACCTTTCCTTCGCAAGTTAAAGGCGAATCCGGTCCTGCGTGGAATATCTCTGCCTGGGGCTATCACCCCAGCAAAGTATTCTGCCTATGCTGACGACGTTTCGGTTCTTGTGTCGAGCAGAGCCGAGATTGACGAAGTCAGCAAAGAGGTCAGTGGTTATGAGATGGTGACAGGGGCCAAGATCAACCGTGATAAGTCTGTTGGCTTGCGGTTGGGTGCGTGGAAGGGAGTTTCTCTTCCCGGACCTTTCCTCTGGACGGATGGGCCGATCAAGATACTCGGCGTCTGGTTCGGTCCGGATCTCCAGTTGGAAATGAATTGGTCGGAGGTACGAGGGAAGGCCGAGATCGCGGATAATCTGTGGTCTCGGAGGAGGCTTTCCCTGAAGGGAAAGGCGGAAGTATGTGTTTCACACATATATCCAATTCTCGTGTACCGACTCTCTGTACTCCCGCTTCCGTTTACCGCACTAATTTTATTAGTAAGGCTCTTGTTCTCTTTCTTGTGGAGAAGCAAGGCCGCTATGGTATCTCGGGAGATCTGTTGCCTTCATACCGCTGAGGGCGGCCTGGGTATGCCAAGCATTGAGACTCGTCAACATATGCTTCGCATTGCATTCCTAGACCGATTGTGTCGCGAACCGGACGAGGTGGGAGCCTTCTGGAAGGAAGACGCCCGGAAAAATTTCCGGTCCCTGAGAAGTGTGCACTCGTGCGAGGGGGAGGCCCGCCGTAGACCCCGAGCCGAAAGCTCCTTCTATCATGAATGTCGTCGCGCTCTGAAATGCCTCTTACGGGCGTCGGAAGGCCTCTCCAACGTCCAGGCGTTGTCTCGTAGGGCATTGTATCAAGTGTTAGTTCGGGGGGTCCGTTCAAGATGGTTTGATTAGCGAGCTCGGTCTTACGAAGCAGCAGGCTCGCTCAATATGGCCTTGGGCGCCGGGGTTGAAATGCCTCACTAACGATGAGGTATCACTCACCTGGCGAGTGATTCGTAGAGCCCTCTGGGTCGGCAAAAGACTGTGCAGCGGGCTTGGAGAATTCTCCAAACTGCCGCCGCTGTGTTGGGGAAGTCGAGACCATTGGTCACGCCTTCTTTCAGTGCACGGTGGTAGTGCCGTTGTGCAAGTTTGTTGAAGGCCTCATGGTTCGCGTACTGCGGAGAAAGTACTTTGTCCTGGATGCCGTTTCTGTTTGTAGCAATGTGGTGCCGCAGATGTCGAAGGATGAACATTATGTGTTCTGTTGCTTACTAGGCGTTATGAGAGTCGTGATTTGGACGACGCGTCAGAAGGAATTCTATGGTGGCGAGAAGTTTGTTTCTTCCGAACTGATCTTGTTCCTTAGGCATCAGCTTAAAGTCAAGATTAGGACGGAAAGGCGGCGGCTCACATCATCAGAATTTGGCAAAAGGTGGGTGAGTCTTGCGCGTTTGTGCCGTGTGAAAGGGGCTGACCTTGAGTGGCATTTTGATGCCGGTTAGGCATAGGATATTGTTTACCTGGGTTGAACTTGGGCAACCCATCCATGCTTAGGCTAGAGTAGTTTTTTGGTGTTAATTTTTAGTTTCTTTGCATTTATGTAAACTTAGCTAAGGTGTGTTTGCTCATTGGCCCCTTTTTTTTCTGTCCCCTTTTCTTTTCCTTTAGTTTAACTCCCCATCCCTCCCCTCTTTAGGTGCTTATTGATTTCAGTTCTCTGGAGGATGCGGGACGCCTTTCGTTTTCGTGTGTGTGAGCTTTTTCGTATGGTGGAGTCTGAATCAGTGCGTGTTTGTGTGAGTGGTTGGGATGGATAAATGTTTATCTATATTTTTTAAAGTCCCGTGTCGATTTCGCCCAGTTAATTGATTTTACTGTCACATTTAGGACTTGGGAAAGGGAGGTCATCAATTGTCTTAAATTTAAACTTAGCTAAATAAAAAATATTACTAACATGATTTTGTTTAGTTTGATGTAAATATTTGTATTCATATTGTATATATTCATTGGGGATTCTTTTATTGTTAAATTTTTACTCCCGCCCCTCCACAGACTTTATTGTACATATGGGGTTATTTAGGATTTTCATAGAGACAATGAGGTATTTTGGTGGTTGTAGCAAGAAAGGTAAGTATGAATGTGGTGTTTTGGTGGAAGGAATATTGTTTTGTATGCTTGGGTCAGTGCTTGTGACTAGCTAAGTTTAAATTTAAGACAAGTGATGACCTCCCTTTCCCAACCCCCATTTTTGGCCTTGTGCCACATTTACTGTTAATTTTTTTTTAAGTCCCTGAAATATTGCGCCACATAAGAGTTCTTTAGTTCCAATATTAGGTCGGACACTATGTTTTAAGATTGTTGCTAGACATTTAACCTTTACAACAATCCAAGTACTGGTAGCTATATGGGATTGATTATTTTACGTCTTAATCATTTGCCGCTTATTTAATGCCGAAATATTAATTTATAGAAGATTTGTTCTTTTTGCGAATGAATATTGTATCAAAATAAATTTTTTGGTTTGTTTTACGGCATATCAACCTCAATGGGTTATTTAATGGCGACAATTTTTATTGCTGGTAATATATTTCCTTCAAAAATGTATAGCTGGTAATTTTTTCAAAAATTCACTACTATTTATTGAAGAGGTTTTAACCCAGCATAGTTGGGACCCTAACAGGTGCTACCACCCCGGGTCAGAGTGGATCTGGGAACACTAGCAATTAACAGGTGGTTTCTCGCTCCTCGAAACCTCCTGATTAGAGGCCTTGCTAGTAATTTTTCCTTTCAATTCAAAAATGTATTGCTTGAAAAAAAGTTTTTTTAAACAAAGTATTTGTGGTATTAAGACATATTTTTACACTTTTATAGTGTTTTGACTGCAGTTTGGGGGTTAACTATTTCGCCATAGCTGAGACCTTGACAGGTGCTACCACCCCGGGTCGGGTTGAACCTGGGAACACCAGCAATTAAGAGGTGGTTCCACGCTCCTCAAAATCAGAGGCCTTGCTTTTGGATGTATTTTATCGTCTTACTCAGGACGGTTCTCCGCCTTGTAGAGTCACATCTTTGGAATGCGGATTGAGTGATATTCACTTTGCGAAATAATGAACCAGGCAGCGAATTCAAAGAACATCCTTTGTAAACTAAGGCATCTAACAGCAATATTTTTGTAAGATGTTTTGACCATAAAAAAGCCTTTATATACCGTATGGACAGTTTACCCTCACTATTCAAAACAATGGAATGGTTTGGTCTATTCTGTTTTACGGCATATCAGTCTCAATGGGTTATTTAATGTCGACAATTTTTATTGCTGGTAATAATTTATTTTGCCAAAAATCTATTTCTAGTAATAATTTTGTCCTTCAAAAATGAATTGCTGGTAATAGTTTTTCTTCAAAAATTTACTGCTGATAAATTTTTTTTTTTTTACAAAGTATTTCTGGTATTAAAACCTATTTTTACACTTTCATAGTGTTTTTACTGCAGTTTCGGGGGTTATCTGTTTGCCTAGCTGGGACCCTAACAGGTGCTACCACTCCGGGTCAGGGCGGACATGGGAACACCAGCAATTAAGAGGTGTTTCCACGCTACTCAAAACCTCCTGATCAGAGACCTTGCTGCTGGAGGTAGTATATCGTCTTACCCAGGACGCCCCATTTGGGGAGGGGGTCTTACCTCTCTGCAGTGGTGCAGTCGGCGTATTCTACAGCCACTGCCGACAAAACAATGGAAGAAATAAAAATATACACAACGACTAAATTTTCTAAATGAGGATAAGATATACTCAAGCAATGTATATCACAAGTAGATTCTTGATTAAGATGAGTGTATTAAGGGCTGGTTGTGAAGAAAAGAGAAAGAGAGAGAGAGAAAAAAAAGGGATAATGTTTTGACCGAGGTCACAGTGCTCCTTATGGTCTGCAAACGCCGGCCATTGAAATCCGTCGACATACTTGGCGCTTGCAATTCCTTGACCGGAAGTGTACATAGGACAATAATGGCGACTTGTAGACGGAAGATGTAAAGCGTTAAGGACCGCCGTTAAGTGAATGCCGACATTTTCTGAACATACTTATATGTGAAAGCGTAGGAGAACCATTAAATATAACACTTTCGTACTAGCTGACAAGCTTCGAAGTGAGACTTAAAAGCTAAGTTACAGCTGCGGACAAACCTTAACATTCTAGCAGGTAAAAAATATTTCAGCATTTTTTCCAACAGTAAGAATTGCTACAAGTGGTTTCCGATAGCGAAGTAGGTTTTACTTGTTCAAACTTCGTAATTTAAGTTTCTGAAGATTTATTGAAAACTTCAGATTATGTGATACAGAAAATATGTACCTCATGTTCAAGACCTGATTGGTACTGTAAACATTTACTGCGTTGGCCTAAGTTTAATACAGTAATCAAAGAATGAGTAGGAACTGCCGTATAGATCTTTGGTAAGTCTTTCAAATCACGAAACCTTTATAGAGAAAACAAATATAGAAACATTTTTGGTTTATTGAGGAACCATTTTTCTAAATCCCTGAATTTTCAACAGTAACAGATGTACTGGAAATTTAAGCATTACAAAAAGGCAAAATGCGAGGAATTTAGATATGGATATGACAAAAAAGTGAAGGCAGCGAGTTATATAACTGCAGAAAAAAGAAAAAGTCCCCTTTGAACGGGGCCTGATGCATTAAGGATGTGATTTACCAAGCCGAGGTTGAGGATGACAATGGCCAAAAGAAAGTTTATATTGGATGTACTGAAGACACTTTCAAGAAGTGCTGATACGACCATGCTTCTTTTAGCTGGGAGATGTTTCATCAAAGCATGCATTGTGACTGGAAATCTTGTCCTGCATATCACAATGACTCGCAAAGACTTTAATGGCATCCGACATTTTACCTTATAGTTGCCGTTCCAACTGCTGGTCCTGTGGGAAATTGCAAAGACGTACCCCAAGAAGAATCCGGCTCCACCACCAACGCAACACCTAAACCAGTAGTATTTGAAGAAGCAGTAGGGCGGAAATGTTCGTCCAAACCCCCATCAGCTCCAGTTAATGGAAAGAAGTTGTGAGGAAGACAATGCAAATACTGCAATACTTCGCGTTTTCTTACTAGCAGTTAACGCTAATCGGGTTTTTGTAATTATAAATTATGAAAGAATCACGCACTGGGTATAGAACGGCGGAATTTGAGTTGTGTGTAGAGACAAAATCATCTCGCTAAACTTCCGAGACCTTCCGGCATGGGAAGGTATTAGTTTCAATATTGTGAACTGTGATCGAATGACTGGGTTTCACTTAAAGTGACTAGTGGGACTCTTAAAATGGGACTCAATCTGGATCTGTAAACCTACACCTACTGTCCCCGCTCTGGTTTGGTTTGTGGCATATCAACCTCAATGGGTTATTTAATGCAGACATGATTTTTATTACGGGTAATGTTTTTTTTCAAAAATTTATTACTGGTAATAATTTTTTTGCAAAGTATTTCTGTATTAAAACCTATTTTTAGACTTTAATAGTGTTTTGATCCCAGTTTGGGGGTTAACTATTTGCCCATAGCTGGGACCATAACAATCAGGATGGACCTGGGAACACAAGCAATTAAGAGGTGGTTCCACACTCCTCAAAACCTCCTGATCAGAAGTTTTGCTGTTGGACGTAGTTTATCGTCTTACCCAGGACGGGTCCCCGCTTTGGAGATTGGAAGTCTTAGGCCAATCATAGGATGAAGATTGACCGGGATCTTGATCATTGAGGAAATAGTAAGATGGTCATGGCTCAGAATTAAAAAGACAATCTTAATAATTGTAAAGACTTAAAGAGTAAAATGAATGTAGTAAGAAAAAGTTAGACTTGTTCACGTTTTAAACATACAACTTTTCCTGCCTGAGCTTTTAGGAACAGCTCAAGTGTGTTTTTAGTCTAAAGCTTCAGGAAGGAAATAAAAGGATTGTTTTCGATATTCTGTGGAGTCTCGCCAAAGTGTTCTGGTTCAGAGGTGCTTAGTATTACGTAAAATCCTAAAAGTTAAACCAGCATCTGTGACCGATGTAATAAGTAGTAGTAACTGAAGATTCCACAATAAACCAGAGATACAAAATGCTATCAGTCTATGAGATACTAATCAAGTATATAATGTGATTTATTAGTGAAACTGCCTCAGGATTTAACTGCAAAATAATACGGGGATGGGTAACAGCGTGCCCTATCCGTAAAAGATTTTTGGTGGATAACCGAGCCAGCCGACAGTTGACATTAAAGAGAAATTCTGATTTGCATGTTAGGATAACATAATCAAAGAAATGTTTAGGAATGTCTAGTGCAAATACCTTCAGTTAACTAATCTGGCAGTAGGCGACACAGTCAAGGAGGCAGTATGATAAACTAATTTTTAATTTGAAAAATCAAATTTACGACAGACTAAGATTTTCAGCGATCATTAAATATTTCAGTTTCGGTCTGTGGTAAAGTTGGCCGAAATCTTATTAGAACCGATAGAGCTCTTAGTCTAAATCGTTGCCTAGAAAAAGAAAAGTGACCAGTTAAAAAAAAAAAACAAACAAACAAATTGCGCGCTACCTGTATCATGTGTAGATTAGAAAGAATTGGAGAAGGCGTAGAAATATTTTAGTTCTTTAAGCACTGAATTTAAATAAAAATGGACACAGGAAGGAAAAAATACAAACTCGAAGTCAGTTAATCTACAAAGAGACCGAGGGAAATCTTTCCACAAACAACAGGGGCTCAGAAAAAATTATGGAGAATGATTTGCGTAGAAGTTTTCAATGACAGCAATTTTTTCGAATTACGTATACAATGTTTGTTTTGTTTTTTTTTTTTTTTGTTTTTTTTCAGAGAACCGGAAGTTGGCGCTTCAGAGTCTGAAATCTGATAAAATCTAATCATCATCCTTTCTGGTCAGAACGGATATTCAGACCAACACGTAAATCGACGAATCAAAAGATTTAGAATTAAGTACTGAGAAACGACTAGCCTCCGAGCATGTTTCGGTATAGGCCTGAGTAGGCGAAAAATTTATTTTTCAGAATGAAAAGGAAGGAAGGAAATTTAGAGTTAAAGTCTTTGGTAATAAACACTTAAGTTGCTCATCCAATCCGCTTGACTTTTTTTTGTTGCTGTACACAGAATTTGAATTTTTATCGTTTAAAATAAAATTTCAAAAGCTTTATAAAATAAAGTCCATGTCATATTTGGACGCGTTTGGTGTACAACGAAAGTAAAACTGAATTTTATCCTAGTTCATCTCGAATTGCCACGTTTATGGAATTCAGCCACAGAATCCAACTGTAACTGACTTCGAATGTCTGTAGTTTAAAAAGAGACCAAAATAGTTTCAGTAAGTAAAGTTCAGGGAGGGGGGTTCTAGGAGTTGAAGTAGTCATACTTCAAGACACTATACATTGACTAAGCGGAGATGTGTGTAGGGGGGGGGGGCATTACAATGCCAAAATCGAAAATGAGCTTCCGTATTTTCACAATGTTTTATATTTAATGCTAGTGTCAAATACTTAGATTCAAATTTGTTATCAGTTTAAGAATTGATTTTTAAAAGCCCCTTACCGTAAGTTTTCGTACGACAAATGAATCTGAAATGCCAGTTGAAACTGGTATAAATTAGCAAGGCCCACTAAATTCAGTAACTAGAGTTTCGCTTTCTCGTTAATAGTTTAGTAGGATGTGTGGGAAAGAGATTAAATTTAATAGTTGAGGCGCTAGAACAAGTTTATGGTCTTTCATTCACCCCCCCGCCCCCCCCCAAAAGACCATAGATATGCGAGACGAATAAGGTTCCGTTTTATTTAATGCCGACAAGATTTTCAGGATGGGTTCGTATTTGTAGGAAATCAGTTTGTAGATCAGGTTTCATTGACGGTTTTTGTCGAGAGTTGAAAGCATTGCTGGTAAGATTTATTGTTAAAAAAAAAAAAGGTATTGGTGGTATTTTTACTATAAAAATACAGTGTAACCCGGATATGAGTTGTCGGGACCGGAGTAGTCTTATATCCGGGTTACACTGTATTTTTATACTTTCGTAGTGTTGACATCAGTGTGTATCGGGGGGGGGGGGTAACAATTTTCCCATAGCTGAGACTGTATCAGGTGCTACCACCCCGGGTCAGTATGGACCTTGGAACAAGAGCAATTGAGAAGTGGGTCCACGCGCTTCCAAAGCTCCCGATTAAAAGCCTTGCTGCCGGATGTAGTTTGTCATACCCAGGACGTGTCACGAATACGGCTATATCAGTAAATAAAGCTCAACTAGACTAACAAGCACCCACGAGAACCAAATCCTTTGATTAGAAGTCTGAACATACTAGTGTTATAGGCATTAATAGCGTATCAAGGTTAAACTAACGTGGTATACAGTCGCAAAATGTTGGAAGGTTTTAGAAACATTATTGTAGTACTAAAAAAAAAAAAAAAAGCCAAATACGTTCTGGGCGAGGTTTTAGCGGGAACAGCTTTACTTATATGGAAATTAAACCAAAAGGAAGTAAGTTTAAAAGCAATAGCACGAACTTGATTTGTTGAATAAAGCCCAGTATCAAATGTTTGTTTGTTTGGGGTTTTATGGCATATCAACCACTATGGGTTATTTAATGCCAGATCCATTATTTACTAGATATATTAAAAACGTATAGTTGGCAACATCATTGTTTCAATGTGCTGGAAAAGACCTGGAAGTTCACTATTTTCCCATAACTGGGACCCCAACAGGTGCTACCACCCCGGGTCAGGGTGGACCTGGGAATACCAGCAATTAAGAGGTGGTTCCACGCTTCCTCAAAACCTCCTGATCAGAGGCCTTGCTGTTGGATGCAGTTTAACGTTGTACCCAGGACGTAGTTTTTCTAAGCCTAGCTTAGATGTGGCACAAGGCCGAAGGTATGGGGGCACCCAATGAGGATCGGACTCACTACTCAGTCGCAATTGTTCTAGCAATATAAGCTTGCTAAACATTACGCCACGCTGAGGTGCCCATCAAAGGAGTAGTCTTTCAGAGCGACATATTCTAAGGAGTGAAATAATTATATACTTGCTGGACTTAACAGCTAATTAATGTTCCACACTAAACACCGCCAATTTCAAGCAGAAATCGAAAAACCAATTATATTACGAAATGTTAGCGAATTTCGTCCACGTGATCATTATTAACTAACATCCGGGTTAGTCACATCTGTCTTCAGAAGAAATCTTGCCCTGCCTTTAGCGAGCGAGTTTCTTGATTCTGCTCATTGGCTGAATGCAATGGCCGCTCTTATTATTTTCTGTGGGGTGGACGGGTATTACTAACACAGTTTTGTTTTTGTTTGAATGTTTTAGTCTAATTTTAGTTTTGTTATCGGGTTCATATTTAAAAAAAAAAAAAAAAAAAAAAAAAAAAAAAAGACAATTTGTATATTATCAAATTTTTACGTCGTGTGTGTTTTGGTTTGGTTTAGTTGGTAATATTTTGCTTTGTCAGAACTATTTCTGGTAATATTTTTCCTTCAAAATTGTATTGCTTGTAATAATTTTTTTCAAAAAAGTATTGCTGGTAATAGCTAACTATTTGCCCATAGCTGGGACCCTAACAGGTACTACCACCCTGGGTCAGGGTGGAACTGGGAACACCAGCAATTAAGAGGTGGTTCCACGCTCTTCCCGATCAGAGGCCTTGCTGCTGGATGTAGTTTAACGTCTTACCCAGGACGATCGTGTGTGTTTTCACAGAATCCCTGTGAATAAGCGGCATTGTGGTGGTTGAGTTCTTGTGGTGAATGAATAAATTGTAATGAATGAATGGGTTGCGATTCAGATTAACTAGTTTTATGATAGTCAGGTATAACTAGCCTCACTCCACTTCCCTTTCGGCCGTATGCCACAACTGTAATCATATTACAATAAACAGTCTTCAGAAGAAAGTAGGTAGCCTTGAAAAACGTTGGTGAAGTGTTCCAATGATCAACTTTGCTAAGCCAACCCAGCCGTGTCTTTTTTTAAAATATTTCTTTGATTCGTGTACATCCCATAACTCATCGTATATAACTTATTTTTAAATGATTTTCTTTTTTGTTAATAATGACCTTTTTTTTTTGTAATCAGTTGTAGAACTTATTAGAGAAATACATCAAAGTTTAATTTTTACTCTAATAATGATTATGTAAAAGCACACACACGCACACAATCAGCATATTTCGGAAAGAGGAAGAAAAACAAAACAGCATTTCCCAATACTTAGCGTTGATCATTTTCTCAACAATTAAACTAAATTTTGGCAAAAGAGAAAAAAAAAAAGTTGATCAATTTTTTACTTAAAATTGCTTTCAGTAAATTACCACATTTGAATTCAAAGTTACGCATTGAAAAAGGGATTATCAATGGTCAGGAATTAATGTAAGATTAATGGTTTGAAAAATACATTTTTTTCTCTGTTCCAAACGTAAGATAATTCCATAGAGACACCTTTTTCAAGAATTACCTCTTTATGGAACAGATTCCCGTGTGGACGCTTTATGAACGCTACAATCTTAACTTTTTCAAGAGAAGGATCAATATTTATATATTGTCTTTATCCTTTTCTTTATCTTGACATCTTACAACCTCCTCTTTCATTCACATCTCCTCATTCAGTAACACTCTACCTCGAGTACTTCTCGAACCTTATATTGGGTGAATTTCAGTATTAAAAATTAACAAAAATAATGTGGTATAGAGAATTCATATTCCGGATTGTGTTTGTGCGAATTAATGCCCCAAATCTTAGGCTTTCTACCATACTGAACTAATGAGCACCTACTGTAGTGTAGGTACCACCAAAGATTCGCTAAAAAATGAGCATAAATGATAAAAAATACCCCAAACGTTATAAAAACAAAGGTTTAGCGTCAAAATCTTTATTATTAAGAGGAAAGATCAAAGGATTTTTGCGTCCTGGGTTAGACGATAAACTACATCCGGCAGCTCCGGTTTTGAGGAGCGTGAAATCACCTCTTAATTGCTGGTATTACCAGGTCCACCCTGACTCGGGGTGGTAGCACCTGTTAGTGTCCTAACTATGGGCAAATATTTAACCCCCCAAACTGGGGTTAAAACATTACGAAAGTGTAAAAAGAGGTTTTAATACCAGCAATACATTTTTGAAAAAAAAATATTACCAGCAATAAAAATCTTGTCGGCATTAGATAACCCATGGAGGTTGAGATGCCGTAAAACAAAACAAACCAACCCAAAGGATGTAAGAATTACTTTTTAAATTCCTTTTTAGAACCTTCGAAATTTTGTTTAAAATCTTTTTCTCCGGTGTCAACTACGATTCTAGGACATTTGTATCGCGAGCAATTGCTTCCTGGACATTTGCGTCGCTAGACAAATGCGTATCTGGTTAATTGCGTACCTCTGATAATTTTTTGAAGCTTTTAAAGGCAATTATCATAAATGTTGAAAAAAAGAATTGGTACTAATCATAATTTTTTAAAAAAGGAATTAAAGGAAAATTAAAAGTTAATTTCTGTTTAAAATGTAATGACAGATTAATAATGTTGCAAGATCACTACACATCACCAGTATGGTTTTGTTTCATCGGCGTTTTTCTTATAGTGGTAGCTGTAATTTTCCTTGTCTACAAATATTTTTCCACCAGTGTTTGATTTTCGGAACTTCGCCATGGGTTCCAAATAAAAACAATCTATAAAATCCAGAATCTATTAGATGTTTGTAGTACGCTCTGCTGGTGTGAACTGAAATTGCTAGCTTAATTTTCTCTTCCTTTAAAAAAGAAGTTTTTTTCTCTTTTTATTTATGGCAACTACTTTTCTGCTTGTTTAGAGTACTGTATTGGTGTTCAAATTTCTATATTAAACAACACTTTTAAAAAAATGATGATTTCAAAAACTTAAAGATACGCAATTATCCATAGACGTATTTGTCTAGGGACGCAACTTTTCAGGATTGGTTTGGTTTGTTTTACGGCATATCAACCTCAATGGGTCATTTAATGCCGAAAAATAATTTTTATTTCTGTTTTTTTTTTCTTCAAGAATGTGAGCTGGTAACGTCTTTTTTCCTCAAAAATGTATAGCTGGTAATATTATTTTTTTTCAAAAACGTATAGCTGGTAATTTTTTTCAAATATGTATAGCCGGAAACACTATTCTTTCTTAAAAAAAAAAAAAAAAAAAAAAAAAAAAAAAAAAATATAGCCGGCAATATTTTTCCAAAATTGTATTATCAGACGCCCTGCTGTTGGACGTAGTTTATCATCATACCCAGGACGCGGATGTAGCTTATCGTCATACCCAGGACATGGGCACACCCTGGGAGTTAACTATTTGCCCATAGCTGGAACCCTAACAGGTGCTACCACCCCGGGTCAGGGTGGACCTGGGAACACTAGCAATTAAGAGGTGGTTCCACGCTCCTCAAAACCTCCTGATCAGAGGCCTTGCTGTTGGATGCAGTTTAACGTCATACCAATGGACGCGGATGCAGTTTACTGTCATACCTAGGACGAACTTTTCAGGAACGCAATTGTCCGGGACGCAAATGTCCAGTAAGCAACTGTTCATCGACCGTCAAGGTTGTACCATGAATTATTATGGGAAAATTTAGCGTCTTTTTGCAGTGCAGAACACATTGATTTTGAAATTCTGACAAAAATCAAATAATTGTCGGATTTTAATGAAACTTTCAGTACTTATTCACAAATGAATGTAATTATTTTTTAATGTTTCTTTTTTGGGAAAATCTTAGTAAACATTTTTTTCTTTTGCATCTGTTAACCTCCACTTATTTAATCTCGTGAAATTTAGAGAAAATATTTTATATGGCGCTTAATGTGTATACTAGTTATAAGGACAAGTCCTCGGAGAATGAAAACCATCAGATTTTGCGGGGCAAGCAGGACCTTCAGGTAGAGAATATCTGCTCTTAATCGTAAAATAAGAAAATGCAATGAAGCTAAGACATTATTTAATTAGAGAACTTTTCGATTGATTTTATGTATTGTCTTAAGAAAAAAAATGCGATGAATAACGAATTTTTACAATAATTAGAATAATTTATAAACTTTTAAATCTTAAAATTCTGTATTTATCTGTAACAGTCAAGTGATATAATTATGAAATTAAAACTGTATTTAATATTCATAAACGGAAAAGCCGACTACAATTCAATGACACCCAACATTTAAAAAAGATTATTACTTTATTTTATGTGTGTATAAATGTGTCGATTTTTTTGTAAATACAGAGCGGTAGTTTCAATAAGCATCTTCGTAAGTTAGACTATAAAGTTAAAGTACCTAAAAGTCAATAAAAAGTTAGATTGCTTAGAATATTTTAAATTTTTAAGCTTACTGACTAGTTAAAAATAAAAAAATAAATAAATAAAGGCGTTCACGTTATTTTCGTCAAGTAATTGTTATAATTATGGCCCACTTAGAAAAAATTACCAAGTCTATCGAGTGAGTTGTCAACACCTCACAAAACAACCACCGCCACGTTAAAAATGTTTTTTTTTCTGTGATGCTTTAAATTAATCCAAGTAATATTTTTTTCAAATCATTAAACTTTAAATCAGTTAATATTCAAATAAATTTTTAAGAAAGTATATTTTAGTTTTGAAAGATTTATTAATAAAAAGAATTACGTTACTGACAGATTTGTTATTATGGACGATTTTATAAAAATCACATTTAAATTAATCAGTTTGAAATACAGCAACGTATTTGCTTATTGGAAATATTAAATTTAATCTATTAGCTTGGAATTAAAACTAAAATAAAAGGTTGAAGGATTTTTCATTTTTAAAAATGCATTTTAAACTTTTCTTTGGAGGGAACGAGAATGTCACGTAAAGCTTAGTTAGTATATTGCGCTTGTATTCAGGGGACGCTACTCTTTCTATTTCTTTAGACAGTTATTTCCCTTGTTCGTGTAACTCCCAGAAGATATAAATATGGAAAGCCACACATAACGTGTATTAAAATATTTTCATTTTGTTAAAATTCACATGTTTCGAAAGGGATTTGTACACTTTGTTTCATTAACCCCTTCAAAACTTAATTCTGCTACGCCTTAAATTGGATAAGGTTTGTTAATGTCTATGAAACAAGTTTTTCTAACAAACACTATTTTTAATGCTCAGCACGTTAACCTTATGCCATACATAACTAAGTTTAGTAAATGAAATAAAAATTTAGTAAACATTTGATAACTATGGTGGTCTTTAACATCCCGATACCACTTGCTTATCAATGTCAAATTTTGTACAAATCTGTGCAAAAAGGGGATCAAAGAGCTAACCCTCTTCATACATATTTTCAGGAAATCTCAACTTCTAATTGGTCAATAAATACACAAGTGGGCGTTGCAATCCACCCACGTACAAGTCTTTTTCCAACGCGTGACCAAGTCAAGTTTTCCCGCTTATTTTCCAGGAGCCAGTCACGTGATTACGTTAATTATAAATATCAGACACAAATTTGTTCTTTCTCTTTTCTTTCTTGATTTCATTCGCCTACGAAAATGTAACCTTAAAGGAAGCTGCGTTGCGACCCCATTGCGGTCGAACGCTGAAAACATTCACACACGCAATTTTCCAAACTACATTACAAACATACGAAACATTTCAAAACCAGTAACAAGAACTTTTCTCTTTAAAATACTCTAATCAAGCTTTCGCGTACATCTTTACTGTTGAGGGGTCTTCCCCTTTTTACACAAATGGACTCACCCAAGGTATACATATACTACTGCTAGTGGATACCCGAGTGAACGACAGACAAAGAGAGAGGTCGAACGGAACGAGCGTACGAACGTAGCGGCAAGAGTCACAGTAACGAACACGTAGACTCAGTAAGAAGTCATACAGCGATACGTCGATATCAAAGACTATGTATTTTCCTACTAACCGGCATTCCTGGAACTACTAACCTGTATTACCAGTTTGTATTATTACGTTAATACATTTATATTCCTATATTCATTCTTGGTGTTTGTTATTTGCTACCGGATTTCATCCCGGAATCCACAATATTTACAAATCAAAATTGTAATATTCTACATATAAAAATATATTTGTTGTTCAAAACATATCCTTTTTGTCGTAATTGACATTTGATTTTTTATTTAAATTTGTTTGTGAATGTTACACGTTTCATTTACAGCGAAACGTTAAAATATTCACGCAGCCTTAGATCCACTACAGTCTTCTCGCTTTTCAAGATTTTCACGAAATCTACCAATTTGATTTTTTTTTATATTTCTTGTAACAAATGAGGACAAATAAAAAAATTTGTTCGAGAATTTATAAAAATACCCGAATTTGAAAATCATTTTTTCTCCTTAGAGAGAATGAGAGAAGAAAAAACGTCTCCATAACTATCCCAAACATTAACAAAGGTGTGTAGGAATATTATTATTACTATAAAAAATAAAATATAAAATAATAACGATGAATATTATAAATAAAATATAATAAAACAATAACATAAAAATGTCGTATTAGATAGATTAAATAAGAATTAAAAATAATAAAAAAATACTCCTAGCATGAAAAAAAAAAACAAAACAAAAAAAAAAAAAACGTTTCCAGCCGGAAATACGGACATCCCGCCAAAAACCTTAAATTCACTCTTCACCTCAAACCTTGGAACGGGCAACACGTGTTCAACTTCTCTCTAACATTTGGGTGCTGCCTTGGCTCGCTTCAACTTCTGTAGTTACACTCTTCGGCATTTGGTTATGTTTTACATTGTAAAACTGCATTCTTGAATTTCTTATTGATCATTATGCAGTCGATTTGCTTTTTACTTTCGCCTCCTGATCTACTCCATGCTCACAAACCTCTTTGGTGTTGCTGAATCCACGTGTTGTTTATGACTTGATCGTTCACGATACGTAATTGGAGAAGTTTTTCTCCACGTTCATTACGGGTTTACCAATTATTTCATCATCTTGGTCTACTTTGGCATTCAGGTCTCCCATGTCGCGTCCTGGGTAAGACGATAAACTATGGCCAACAGCAAGGCCTTTGATCAAGAGGTTTTGAGGAGCGTTAGACCACCACTTAATTGCTGGTGTTCCCAGGTTCACCCTGACCTGGTGTGGTGGTGTACGGTAAATATGTCCAATTTCTTCTTCCATACTCGGTGTTGTCGGTGCATAGACGATTTCGGCATAGACAAGATCACAGAAATAATAAATTAAATTTACAACAGTGATAATTTACTAAAAGACCTAAGTAGATCTATTTTCCTAGCACTGTCTCAGAAGCCAGCTGGAAACAAATGTCAAAACCATCGGACAATCAGCTTAATGAGCCACATAACGAAACTGATCATCCGAATTCTGATGAATAGAGTGCGCAGCAGAATCAGATCGGAGATAGGACAAGAACAGTGCGGGTTCGTCAAAGACACTGAAACAAGAAACGCGATATTTATGCCCAGAATGTTATCAGAAAGTGCAATACAAATGCAGAACGACGTTTACTCGGGTTTCATAGATTACAGAAAGCGTACACCACAAAGATCTGTTGGAAATGCTCAGCAACTTTGATATATTTGGGAAAGATTATTAGAATAATCATGAATCTATACTGGCAGCAAACGGCCTGCATACGGATAGAAAACGAGTTCAGCAGATGTACAAAAATAGAAAGAAGGTGTAAGACAAGCATGTGTCTTCTCACTCAACCTATACAGCAAGGCGATTCTAAGAGAACTAGAACTATCAGGATCCATTATTGGAGGCACAATCTTAACAACATAAGGTATGTAGATGACACAGTGTTGATAGCAAACACAGAAAGTGTTGTGGGGCAGACACTTTTACACAAGATGGACTCGTACAAAGTATACTTATACTGACAGAGAGAATACCTGCGGGTTGAGATACGTTGAGTCAGAGTGAGAGATACGGAGACAGGGTGTTCACAGAGTTATACGAGAGTCCAGCGAGAGAGATAATTACGGCTTTACTTACAGAGACTTGTACATATACTTTCTACTAACCCGCATTCCTGGACTACTAATCTTCACTTCAAGTCTGTATTCTTACGTTTAATACACTTATTTTTCTATCTCAATTACTGGTGTTTATTTATTTGTACAGGATTCCATTCCCGGAATCCACAACAGAAAGAAAGCTACAAAAACACCTACAGAAGGTAATGAAGAAAAGCGAGAAGAAAGGATTAAATATCAACTGCAAGAAAACAGAATACATGGTTGTTAGAAAAAGGATGAGCGTAAAGTGCGACTTGCCAATCGGAGATACCAAAATCAAACAAGTGCGGAAATTTAAATATATTAGAAGTGTTGCAATAGAGGACGGAATGCATGACACTGAAATCCGAAGGCGTATTAGGAGAGCCAAGGAAGCATTCCAAAAGCTAAGTTGATTGTTTGGGGTTTTATGGCATATCAACCACTACGGGTTATTTAATGCCAGATCCAGTATTTACTAAATATATCAAAAACGTATAGCTGGCAACATCATTGTTTCAAAAACGTATAGCTGGCAACATCATTGTTTAATTTTTTTCTACCGATTGACCCTAAGCCACCGCTTTCCATCACATTTTAGGGGTAAGGTGTTAGTGTAGGGTTTGGGTGGGAAAGTTAATTGTAAGTTGTAGTTGTTTTGGGATGGGTTAGATGTGATGGGGCATGACATGACCAGCCGATTGATCGGATCGACGGCCTTTTGGTTGGATGTAGTTTATCGTCATACCCAGGACGCGGATGTAGTTTATCGTCATACCCAGGAAGCAAGCTAAGTAGAGCATTGAGAAATAGGAAAAATTCGCTAGAGGTAAGGATAAGAGTACCAAACTCTTATATGATATCTGTCCTCCTGTATGGCAGTGAGTGCTGGACAATCTCCTCAAAGATGAAGAAGAGACTTGGAGCAACAGAAATGTGGTTCTACAGACGGATGCTGAAGATACCATGGACCGAACATGTGAGCAACGATAGCGTTTTAGAGAAAATGGAAACAAAAATTAAACATACATGACACCAGGAAGAGATAGTTGAGGTTTGCGCGTAAGTGAATATAACAAACCCGACTGGAATTAGAACTCGGTTCTTATCTGTACAACTTCCTGTCGAGGTCAAATTATGAAGGCGACATAACGGTATCTCAGCCATACTGTTGGCGTCAGAGGAAATCTTCATATTGTTATTTTCCTTTCTAGTTACGTGTGCTATCCATTTTAATTATTGCTGCTATTTGGAAGTCTTCAAGGATAACATTTTATAATTATTTCAGGTTTGATTTTATTCATACAAGCGGGGCAAAAATTCATGAAATATTTTTTTATTCGCCCCCCCCCCCTACAGAATGTAGTGAGGGGAAAGCGAGAAGAAAGAATTTAACATCAACTACAAGAAAACAGACTGCATGGTTGTTAGCAAAAGGATGAGCCCAAAGTGTGAATTGCCAATTATAGATACCAAAATCAAACAAGTGCGGAAATTTAAATATCTGGGAAGTGGTTTCACAGAGGTCGGAAAGAGCGATACTGAGATCCGGAGGCGGATTGGGATAACCAAAGATGCATTCCAAACGCTAAGCAGAGTACTAAGTAACAGGAAATTTCACCAGAAACTCGGAAAAGTTTACTAAACTATTTGATGTCTGTATGGCAATGTGTGTTGGACGATCTCCTCACAGATGAAGAGGAGATTTGAAGCAACAAATGTGGTTATACAGGACGATGCTGAGGATGCTGAGGACCGAACATGTGAGTAACGACGAAGTTTTGAGGAAAATAGAAACAAAAAGGAAACTAATATTTAACATCAGGAAGAGACAGTTGAGATTACTGGGGCATATCATGAGCTTGGAAATTCTGATACTCACGGGGCAGAGAGAGAGAAAGAAGGACAGAGGAAAACAACGCATCACATACTTAATGAGCTTGAGTAAATGGATGGTGGAATAGGGTTTACCAGAAGTAACACTAAGATAAAGTTTATTAATATTGACAAGGGACAGGAAGTTGTGGAAAACCATGATCGCCTATGTCCAGAAGGGACACGGCACAAAGATATTAAAAGGTTTCCCTTTTAGTCTAACTACAAGAATTCTATCAGATAGTATACCAGGACATATTTCGTCAAGTCTTGGTATTGCACGAGTCCTATTTTTCTTTCTCTCTTCCTCGATATATAATGTGTCTGACAGTGTCGTAGTCTCCATTGTTTGCAAAACCTACATTCGCATACGTCTAAAATATCAACGTTTAACGTCTATTCATTTCTTACTATACATTTTCGAACTGGTTGTATCCTGACCTTCCATATAATCTAATCAATTGTTTGTTTGATTCGAACAGTCGCTGGATGAAGCGTGAAGTCGGGGTAAAAACAAGGAAAGAACATCAGAATAATTACGGTGAAAATATTTATAGAACAGACAAAAGGAAGCTAAGTTATGGCGGTAGAAAAAAAAAAACAATGAGTGAAACCGAGATGCCAGCTCAAGACCCAAAATGTTGCCGATTCTTCTTTGGATCTTTTCATGACTATTTAGATATATACGATAAATTAAAATCAAAATTAAGTAATAATGTTTTTGTTGTGGATTCCGAGATGAAATCCGATATCAATGAATAACAAACGCCAGGAATGGATAAGGAAAATAAATGTATTAACTAATAATACTAACTGGTAATACGGGTTAGTAGATCCAGGAATGCGGGTTAGTAGCAATAATATATATAGAATCTTGGTATTGAAGTATCGCGGTATGACTCCTTACTGGGTCTAGGTGCGCGTGACGGTACTACCCTCCTCTAATACTACTCTCATACAGACTTCTCAACTGTCTTAACGTACTGCCGGCAGTATTTATTGTCCCCCCCCCCACACACACGAGGGATAGATGTGGCACAAGGCCGGGTTTAAAGTGGGGTATTCCCGAGTCCGTAGGCTCGGCCAAAAAATGCCCGTAGATCCCGTATAAACGGGATCGGGTTGGTCAACCTCCCCGAACGAGGCTCTGCCTTTCGGTAGAGCCTCGTCCGGGTTCCTCTCCGCTCAGAGGCACAGAGTTCGACCGTCCAGAACTTAACGTGCTGCCGACTCTCCGGGTATTCGCTGGTAGTACCTCGGTTGAGTCCATTTGGGTAAAAAGGGGAGACCCCTTAAGTTTTGCTGGTCGATTGTAAGTGATTAATACCAACCGTTCTATTTGGTGTGGCGTAGCTATTAATGCGTCATAGTTAAAAACCTACAATTGATACCAGATTTTTTTTTTTTATAAAATCTATAATTTCTTTCAGGATTTCCTTATAATTAATTCGAATTTTTTTGAGAAACCTATAATTAATATCGGGTTGTTATTGTTTTTTGTGTTTTTTTTCATAATTATGGATTTTATGTTAGGCCTTAGTACATTATTAATGGGTGATTAACGACTCGGAACGATAAGTCAGCGAGCCGTGTTCGAATTCCTGTCGAGTTCGTTACATTCATTTTCCTTGGGAAAGATATGAATCCATCTCTTCTCCATCAGCTATGGGTCAAATAGTACCACTTATATCTAGAAAAATACATTCTGCATGTACTTGTTAACACCACGATGACAAATTTTCTCCATTTTCAGAAGTCGCTACTAGTTACTTTTGAAGTCTTCTTTGAACAGTCAGGTGTCAGTTTACCTGAAAAGAAACAATGTCGTTATTGATAAGAAGAGTTGAAATGAATGCACGCAAGATTTCACAGTTCTAGCATCATTCCTTCATAGTCAGCCTATGAGCTTTTCAGCCCGTCCTTGTAAGTCGGGATTCTTATTGATTAAAGTGGTTCTTTCGGACGATAAAGAATTATTATAATCCTTTAAATTTTACGAAAGTGGCAATTTCATCGAATCTGTTAAAAAGATATTTAGCCCAATGGTTACCGGCTCGCAAGGAGAAATTGGTGAGCAGAGTTCGAATTCCAGTCGAGTCCGTTACAATCACTTTTGAACAAACACCGTTAGCAAAGTCATGAATCTATCTTTTCGCTCCGTAGTTATGGGTTAACTTACAGAGCAAACTCGGCTCTCTGGCTATGGTTGGCTACCAGCCTAGGAGAAGAACGAGTATGAATTCAAAATTCAGCAACCTGAAACTGTACAAAGATAGTACAGCTATCAAAATATGCGTCATTTTAAAAAAAATATGGATAACTAAGCCGTTGTGCTTATTGATTTAAGTGATTGTTTCGAATTCCAGTGCAAATACCCTTGGGAAGGGCGTGAATCAAACCCTTCTCCCCCCAACTTATGGGCTAAACACTAGACAGGATTTGATTCTCCAGAAATGGAAACCAGTCTAAGACAACTCCGAATTCCGTTGGTCATGGAGTTAGCAACTCCACCTCGTAAAACACTACTTGCAATGGAAACCACAGCAGGAAACAGCTGAAAGGTATGGGCGCCATACTCTTTGTGATGTCTATGGAAATTGAGAGAGTTATTTGATAGATTAAATAGTTTCACAACTGTTCAGTCCCTTCGTTGTTCGTTGCGAAAGATACAAGACATTCAGGTACGAATTCACTACATAAGTAATGGCCGATAACACTATCAGGCTAAGTCTATTTACTTCGTCCATCTCACGAAGGTAAGATTGACTTCAGGTCACAATTAATGTAGAGTCCAGCATAACGAGACCCACACGCGCATCTAAGAATCGTGCTAGAAATTCTCCAATTCTCTCGAAACTTCATTTTGCAATGGCTCAGAGTTTAACGGTGAATTACACCGTCTAAAAATAAATTTGGCTAATTTTCATTTCGGGGCTGAGAAGAGATATTTTTATTCGAAAGCTCAGTGGAACGGAGTGTGACAAAAAGCCGAGTTTAAAGTGAGGAGCCCTAGATATTTCATTAATTGTTTTCGTATATTTTGCTATTTTAATGGTGATTGTTCGTCTTGAAGTCATACAATGATAAACCGACATTCTATTACCATTGAAAGGAATTTGCCAAACAAACATATCAATTCGCTTTTAAATGTAAACAAATTACAAGGGAAACAATCCTGTTTTAAATTAATGGAGTTTATTCCCTTACAAAATAACATTAAAACTGAAACAGGAAAGTACAAAATAGACGGCAAAAAATATCCCATGAAATTCTTTTGTGAAATATCTAAAAAGCTCAGTAAAAAGATCATATCAAAATGATAGTGTAGCGATATCAATGTCAGCCGATATCTTGTTGAATGAAAACACCTGAAAGCACCAAATGGGAAATTTTAATGCAGAATATGTGCATTACGATAAAGATACAATTTGTGCATGTTAGAAAAACTGTCAATATTGTAAGTGATAAGGACGGGATGCAAAAATGTTGAGTAAAATCAAAGAGTTTATATCTGCATGCAAATATAGAAATAAATCTATCTATAAAAGGCAGGATGTGTGTGTGTGTGGCGAATGCTGTGTGTGTGTGGCGAATGCACGGCCGCAATTTTCGACGGATTTTCAAAATTTACATGCACAGGCTCCGAGTTAGCGGGAAGGCCAAGACCGACTTTGCATTTCCCAACTCTCATCGATAGTGGAAATAATCGATTTTTGCATGCTTCTACGGCAGTTTTCGTGTAGTTTGCGGCCATTTTCTACTGGCCAGAGTGAGAGCCTATAGCTGGCTGCCACGAATATTCTATTGGCCAGCGTGAGAGCCAACAGCTGACTAACACGAATGTTAACTAGCATGCAAAAAAAAAAAAAAAAAAAAAAAAATCGATAGCTGCATTCGTCACAAGTAGGAAAAATTTAAATCTGCATGGCACTTTACTCCAATTGGCTCATTCGCTTGCTTAAACTCAACGTTGATTCTGATTCTGCAGAACTGGGTTTGGTGTGAAAAAGTATTTGTTGTTAACATTCTTTTTTCATTTGGTTTTTCCAGTTACGAGTCCTTTTTTAAAGCTGATTGTTTTGTGTTCATTTTGTTTAGTCCTTTTTTTCGTAACAGATTTAATGTTTAGTATAGAGGTTAGAAAAATTCGCAATGTGAGATAGGCAAGGCAAGAAGTAAGGCGTGTAGCAACATCAACACGGCAAAGGGCACTCCTTTAAAGGCAAGGAAGGGCAAAAATATTTTAAGTCAAGTGATAGCGATTGCTGTACGAGTCGTACAATTTTTGAATCAAGCACGGGCAACGCCGGGCCATGCTGCTAGTTTCTGATAAATAATATGGGTGTGAGAATTTCTAATCTAGTTATTCTTCTCCTCTTGCCTTTCAGTCTGCCTGGGCAACTTGAGAAATATGCCTTATTTTTTATTATTTTTTTTTACAGTAAGGTTCACACTTTACAAAGATCGGGGGCCACTCGAGATAGCGGTTTACGTTAGGAGATAGTTTATCTGGATAGGAGGAAAAGATAGCGGTTGGCTCAAGACTTGAACAGCTTAAGTTTGTTTGTTTGGGGTTTTATGGCATATCAACCACTATGGGTTATTTAATGTCATATCCAGTATTTACTAGATATATCAAAAACGTATAGCTGGCAACAACATAGCTGGGAGCTAATACGTGCTAACAGCCTGGGTCAACGTGGATTTTGGAATAGCGAATATGATGTGGTTCCACGCTCCTCAAAACCTCCCAATCTGAGGCCTTGCTGCCGGATGTAGTTTATCGTCATACCCAGGACGCGAATGTATGGAACTACTCGAATTCGAAATCTCTTCAGTTTCTCATTCGAGGCACAATCCATTGATTATATAAGTGGAAAAATTAATGAGCAAGTGTGGAAGGGATTATTGAGGAATGTCAGTGTTAGTTTAGAGAAGGAAATTGTATCATTTGAAAAGTGGTTTCAAGATGAAGCTATGTACAGGTTTGTATTGGAGGATGTCATTTAAGTTAAAACGTAATTGATAGTGTAACTAAAGCAGCGATGAAAATGAAATGAAGAATCTTATTTCTCAAAACCTGTCGGTATTTTTAATTAATGTTTGAAGACAGAGGAAGATAAGTTTTATGGTCCTTATGTAGGATTCTGATGTAATGGAATAACTTGTCACGCCCAAGAGAAACAAACTATAAGTATCTGTAAGCCAACGGACTACAGAGTGTAGCCGAAATCTTTTTCGGCTACACAGTCGAACTCTGCCTTCGGGCAGAGAGGAACCCGGACGAGGCTTCGCCGAAGGGCAGAGTCTCGTTCGGGGTGGTAGATGACCCTGAACCCGTTTCTGCTCATGAACTTCACATTAAATTCGGCCTTGTGCCACATGTGACTGCGTGGGGAAGTTGCTAGATACACTAGCTAAAAATCTTTCAGCTGTACTGTCGAACTGTCTGCCTTCGGACAGAGAGGATACCCAGACGAGGTTATGTCGAAGGGCAGAGTCTCGTCTCAGGAACCATTACCCGACGCCGTTTTATACGTGGTCTACGGGGAAATTTTAGCAAAGTCTACGGGTTCGGATACCCCACATTAAACTCGGCCTTGTGCCACCTCCTGCGGAGGCTGTTAAGTAGCGACGAGCTGGGATCTGTTAATCAGCTCTTAGCTGTTGTCAAACTCCCTGCTTTCGGGTCGAGAGGAACCCGGAGAGGGCGATGCCGAAGGGTAGAATGTCGTTCGGGGACGTAAACAGACACGAACCCGTTTATGCGGAGTTACGGGGAATTTTGGACTGAGCTTACGCGCTCGGATTGCCCCAAATTAAATTCGGCCTTGTGCCACATTTTACCACGGGGGTGGGGGAATAATCCTAGCTGAGATCTGTTGAGTAGAACTACCGCCCTTCCAATACCAGCACTCACGACGACCTTGTGTATAACTCTTACCTTTATTCTTATTGTACTGATTTGTTACAATAAACCTGTACCTAGTTTATCCACCTTGTTTTCGAAGTATATATTCCTATTAGAACGTAATAGGACAGATTTATTTTAGCCATTCGAATTAGTATCTATTTTTGTAATTCTTAGTCAAATTATTCTATTGGACTTAAAAAAAAAGAAAAAGAAAAAAAAAGACCCTTTTCTCCAATTAACGGAAATACTGTTGGACATTATCATTTACGAGGTGGAAAATGACTTCGATAAAAATGTAATATTTCATTTTCGAATCCATTTAACAGCTCAATGAGGTAACGTTTGTGAAATTATAAAACCATAAGATATTATTGCAGTGATTTGTCTAGCTGAGTATGGAATACAATTATCAAGGCTGGGTGTTGCCTTCCCAGACCCCACATAATAGAATGTAGAAAGGTATTAATAGAATGTAGAAAGGTATTCTTCGAAAGTGCTTGTAATAAAAGAATACTTTGAAGAACGCGTTTTTGTATATTTCAGGCAACACACAAATTCTATGCATCAATGTTTTGTTTGAAGTGTTGGACGAAAAAGGTCCTTTTAAAAGAAGGCGTTCCCTCATTTTCAGACCCATACATAGGGTGAGAAAAAGATATCAAGGCTGCGTCAGTATAAATGAACACGCGACCGCCACTTGTCAGAAGGCTTATATTTCTGCGTGTCCTTGGAAACAATTATGAATTTATGTGCTTATATAAGTCAGTAAATTTCAAAATAACTTATTCCAAAATTCGCTTGAATATATATGTTTGTGTGTAAATATGTATATAAAGATATATAGACCCTCAAATTTTGATTTTATTCATATAAAAATTTATATATATTATATATATATATAAAATAATAATATATATATATATATATATGAAAATAAACATATCTAAACAAATATTATATATATAAATTTTTATACGAGTAAAATCTACGACTGACAGCCGGGTTTCGATACTAGCTAGAGGTAACCGGACGTCTAGCCACACTGACGAGCTGTGATACAGCGAAACTGTCTGTGGATGACATATATATATATATATATATATATATATATATAAATGAAATTATATATTACACTGATCTTTTTCCTCATTTTCAAAGCCATATACAGCGCGAAAAAAAAAAATATTCAAGACTGAAGTATAGAAGCGTTATTTCGCAGAACCAAGAAAAATGCGAGATTTTCTCAACGGAGAAACGTTCAGAAATTTGATCCCTAAGTGCCTAGGCTCGGTGAAAATGTCCACTGGTCAGTGAAAAGACATCGATGGCCGCATTGATGCTGCCAGTGTAGCGTTGTGTCAGCTTAGGACTCGTGTAGATCAGAGATCAAAATCAACACAAAAGTTCATATCTACCGGCGTCTGGTCAGAACTTTTCTTCTCTACAGATGAGAGGCGTGGCCAGTGAAATTTGGAACGGGTGAGGGCGGGGGGGGGGCTTCATATGCTCAAGGTACTCAATCGCTTCTGCAGAAACACCATTTCTGTTGTTGTTTGGGGTTTTACGGCATATCAACCACTATGGGTTATTTAATGCCACATCCAGTATTTACTAAATATATCACAAACGTATAGCTGGCAACATCATTGTTTCAAAAACGTATAGCTGGAAACATCATTGTTTCAATGTGCTGGAAAAGACCTGAAAGTTCACTATTTTCCCATATCTGGGACCCTAACAGGTGCTACTACCCCAGGTCAGGGTGGACCTGGAACACCAGCAATTAAGAGGTGGTTCCACGCTTCCTCAAAACCTCCTGATCAGAGTCCTAGCTGTTGGATGCAGTTTAACGTCGTACCCAGGACGACACCATTTCTGACACCGCCGTCCGCACTAGCTGCAAAATTGGCTCTGACTGGGTCTCTTTCTCTCTCTAACAAGTCATTTTTACAAGGCGACTTTGGTGGTTTAGCCACACTTCATCGGCAACCGGGCGAATTCATCCATGACGTTATCGTTTCGGGCATGATTAGCTTGGGTTCTGAATGCGGCAATTTCATGTGACAGAGCCGGCTCAACTAATCCCGAGGAAAATGCGCAACAAGATTTATGCCGATGTAGTTCAGAAGGCGAACACAATTATCAGCAAATGATAACGAAACGAACAGAGTTAATCGAACGGTTGGTGAAGATAGGACCAGATGACTGACCAAAGTCCCAAGAGACAACAGAAAAGTTACATGCACGGCTGTTAAGTAAATCTTGCAACGATTAACTAGGTATGGAGTATTGCCAACGCATCAGCGGCAGTGTCGTTACGCAGAAACTGACATCATTTAAGATTGTGATTTTAGTGTTCACGAACTGTTGGTTCTACTGTTATGAATCGAACTCAATTTGGTTGAAGTGTATAAATTGAATTTATGTTCATAAGAGTAGAGTAACCAAGGATTTCCTGAAGGAAAATAACTGGCCATATGGAAGCTAAGCTGTTTGCTTTACAGCATATCTAACTCGGATCTGAAGAACAGCAATTAAGGTGGTTCCACTTAAATCTTCAGGAACTTATATATAAGGAGTGTAGTACCGATTTGGGTAATATCAACTTATATCGACACAGAATTATCAGCGAATAACTGGGTTCAGAGAAAATTCAAAGTTTCAAAATCAACACGAGTGTTCCTTTTCCAGGGTCTGATCAGGACGATCTTCTTCTACGACCGAGAGACGTGGACTGCGAAAGTTGGAAATGGGCGATATTCACACGCTAGATGTATTCAATCGCTTCTGCATAAATACCATTTCTAAGCCCGATGCCATCTCTCGCTGCAAAATTAGCTCTTTCCAACAAGTGGCGTTCACAAGGCGACTTTGGTGGTATAGCTGTAGCCTTCTTCGATAGCCGGGCGAATTCATCCATGACGGACATGCTCGGCTGTTACATAATGTTTGCAGCGTTTTCCTAGATAAGGAGTCTTCCCAACACGCCAGAGGAAAAGTTGTTACGCAGAAACTGATTTCGTCCAAGATGGAATGTCATTTTACTGTTCTAGAACGGTAGGTGCAATTGCCATGAATTAAACCCAATTTGGTTGGGGTGCAAAATTTGCCTTTATGTCCACAAGACTAGAATGATCAAGGACTTCCGGAAGAACACTAAGACCATGTTGAAGGCAAGCGGGTTGGTTTGTTTTACTGCAAATCAACCTCAATGGGTTATTTAATGCCACCGAAATGTTTTAATCTATTTTTATACTTTTATAGTGCTTTGACAGCAGTTTCGGGGTTAACTATTTGCCCATAGTTGGGACCCTTATATTTGCTCAGTGGACCTGATAACAGCAATTAAGTGGTGGTTCCAGGCTCCTCAAAAGATCCAATCTTGCACTAATAGGCATTACTGCCGGTTGTAATTTATCGCCATACCCAAAACTGATTTAGAGTTTTGCTACTGACATGTACGTACAAGTTTTACAAAAGGTAAACTTAATTCAAGAGATCTGTCTTCCATCAAAAAGCTTAATTTACACGTGCAAAAGTTACAACCAATCCGGGAAAAATATTTATGTTATGTCCATTAAGGCTAAGAGGGGAATTTCCCATTACCAAGCTAAAGATGCGAGCTGTGATGATGACGGCTCAGGAGAATGGCATTAAGCCAATTAACGATAATGGCATTGTAGTACTGATCTAGGTACTGACACAGAAATATTAGAGAGTAATTGGGTTCAGAAAATTAATTCAAAGTATTTACGTATCAGAAACCGGAAGTCACATTAAAATCAGGCAACTCATGTTAAGACGAAAGGACGGAGAAATTAAGATGCCAGTTGGGTTAAATGGATGAAAAAGAGAGAAGAAATAAAATCGTTTAAAAACTATTATACGAAGAAGACATTTTGGTAAATTTTTGAAAAAAAATGACAAAAAAAAAAAATTAAAGCTTTTTTTTCTGGCCTGTCAAAGCTTAATAGCTAATTAAATGACAAGATTTAGATTAAATTCGTATAAATTGAAAATGTATTCTTTGCAAGACATCAATTTGTAGATCAGGTTTAAATGACGTATTTTTTCAAATATATCTTCCTGTATTTT
The DNA here is from genome assembly GCA_964036315.1 of Acanthosepion esculentum. Taxonomy (NCBI): domain Eukaryota; kingdom Metazoa; phylum Mollusca; class Cephalopoda; order Sepiida; family Sepiidae; genus Acanthosepion; species Acanthosepion esculentum. The sequence goes on along the minus strand of OZ038485.1, from coordinate 110,043,839 downwards.
ACTATAAAGGTCTATTTTTATACTTTCATATTGGAACAAGAATTAAGAGCCGATTCCAGTATCCCCAAAACCTCATGATCAGATGTTTTGCTGCCGGATGGAGTTTATCGTCATACCCAGGGCGTGGATAGTTTGAGGTAGATTCAAAAGGAGGAATAATTGACATTTTCAGTATGAGCAACATTAATAGTTGTTTCTACGATGAATCAAATCCCATCTGTTTGAAATACGTGTCGCCCGCGTCATTTTCCAAAGATGAAAGTTAATAGGCTTCTGATGGAGAAATTTCTGTTCATTGCAGAGTTTTAAATTCTTACCTTAAAAATTTACATGAGTAGAAGCTGGTATCGGTTTTGGCTTATTGCTTTATGGCATGTCAACCTCAGTGGGTTTTTTTAATGCTGACAAGATTTCTTTTAAGTGTTTCGAATGAATATAATGTATTTGTAAGAAATCAATTTGTAGATCACATTTCATTGACATTTTTATAAAGAGGGTTTTTCAACATTCAAATTTATCGCCGGTCTATGTAACTAGAACCTTAATAGAGGGTACTAACCCGAATCATGCTGGACTTGGGAACAAGAACATTTCCCAGTTGGTTCGGGACTTCTCAAAACCTCTTGGTGAGAGGTCTTGCTGCAGGATGTAGTTTATCGTCATATACAGGACAAACCGATCTCAGTTCACGAACAGATTATACTTCTATGAATCGAACACAATCTGATCTCATCTGTTGACCAAGGACAAATCCAGAAGACTGGAGATTTCAGGAAGTAAACAATCAAATGTTGATTTGTTTGAGCCGAGTCCTTTTGAAGGACACGGCTTCTATTTATGCTTCTGCTAATGATCGATTGGTATTTTGCCAAGATTGGATTTCTTCAGTTCAGGAGGCGAAAGTTACAAATGCACCCACTGGATATCAGAAAAATTCTAAACCGTGGAGATATTGGTGAATGATCCAATGAAATGAGGTTGACAGATTTATTTAACCGCGCATTTTTGATTTGTTAACGGTAGATAAGAATATCGACAAATATCAAGCTACTTTTGATTGATGTAAGAGGAAAAATGAAGCGATGTCGACTTTCCACACTACCCTAAAGTTAGAAAACTGTTCTAACGCTGTTCCCAAATATTTGGTTGTCCTGGAAATCCAGACTCATGAAGCGAAAAGAAACCATTGATCTACCTGGTGGAATTTCCATGGAGTACTATATATCGAGCTTGTTCCACACGGTTGCGCAATCAACGCTTAACTGTATTGTCATCAAGTAGACCGCGTGTATGACGAACTAAAGTATCCAGATTTGGTCAATCGAGGTTGGACTGTTTCAAAAAAAAGACAACGTAAGGCCACACCACCGGGTTGTCGAAGGAGAAGTTCAGATGGACGGTATTGAGATTCTTCCACATCTATTATTCAGTGCCGATTCTTCAGATTTATTGCTGGCAAGATATTTTTCAAAATGTAGTTCTGGTAATATTTTTTCTTCTAAAAAGATATAGCTGGTAATATTTTGTCAAAAAATGTATAGTTGATTGTATTACTAGTAATTTTAAGTACCGATAGTTTTTCCTTCAAAAAATTACTGCTAGTAATATATATATATATTATATACTTCTGGTATTGAAACCTCATTTACACTTTCATTTTGACCCAAGCTTGGGTGTTAACTACATGGCCATTGCTTGGATCCTAACAGGTGATACCATCCCGGATCAGGCTGGACATGGAACGCCGGCAATTAAGGTGATCCCACGCTCCTCAATCTGATCAGATGCCTTGCTGTCGGACGTAATTTATCGTCTTACTCAGGACGCGGATGTAGTTTATCGTCATACCCAGGACGGTTTCCTAGATGGGAAGTATTCCCAACGCGTCAGGGGCAAAGATTTTACGCAAAAACTGACATCGTCCAAGAGTTAATGTGCTTTTACTGTTCGAGAACGGTTGGTGAAACTGCAAGGAATCAAACCGACGTTGGGTGGGGTGTAAAAATTACCTTTATGTTCATAAGTAGTGTAACCAAGGACTTCCTGAAGGAAAGTAACTGAGCATGTTGAAACTAAGGTGTTCGCTTTGACTTACGGTGTATCAACCTTAATTGTTTATTTAATGCCAACATATTTATTGATGATCATTTTTTTTCTGTTCCGGAAATGTATTGATGTATTAAAACCTATTTTTACTTTCATCGCGTTTAAAAAAAAAAAAAAAAAAAAAAATGCTGTCCTATATATGGGCAAATATTTTCCCCTCTAAATGGTGCTACCACCCCAGGTCAGGGTGGACCTGAGGAACACCAGCAATTAAGGTGATTCCACGTTCGTTAAATCCTCTTGTTCAAATGCCTTGCTGCCGGATGTAGTTTATCGTCTTGCCGATGACTAGCTGGTCTCAGGTCACGGACTATCGTTTCAACTGCTATCAATCGAACGCAAACGGATCTGATGACCAAGACAGGTGGTTTCATAAAATAATGAATGAAATGTTGAATTTTTTGCGCCGGGTCCTTTTGGAGAAAAAAGGTTTCTATTTGTAGTTTTGCTAATGATTGATTGGTATTTTGCCAAGTTTCAGGCTCATTTTTCTTCAACGCAGGTGAAAATTGCATCCACCAGAAAAGCTCCAGAACATCTATACCTTTTCAACTTCAAAATGGACTTATTTTCAAGTAAAAAGAAATAATCAACTCCAAAATGGATCAATCAACTTTAAAATGCATTAACCAACTTCAAATTGAGATTTTGGTAAATTGAAAATTATTTTTTCAATTAATTTACCCCATGAATATGGAAATTGGCTGTTCGTCTTCATTATGTAGATGAAGAAAAAAACAAAAATGCAAACAACTTACAGGCCAAGAAATCATTGGGCGAGCTTACAGTAAAAGTAGGAGAAATTCCCGTATGGGCAAAAATAATGATTGATGGAGAAACCTCTCCAAAAGAAGCTGAAGAATTAGCAACAGCTCCAAAGAGGACTTACCTCAAGAAAACTGTGGCTGGCGAAAAAAAGGCCCAGATTTTAGATGCACATACCGCGGCAGGAAAGTGGAATGACCTGGCAAGAACAATTGGTGTGTGACTGCCAACAGCGTACCGTTGGTTAGACCAGGGTGCTGATAAGAGTGACTCTAGGGGAGGAGCAAGAAAATATAAAATTACGCAGGGGGCATAAGAATTTTATGGGCGAATTAATTGAAAACTCTCCTAGGGTCACTCAAGACATTGTAAATAATTTGGTCAAAAAGTATGAGGTTCGTGTGACGAAAGAATGCATAAGAAAGCACTTGGACTCCATGGCCTTTACTTTAAAAGCGGTTCATTATGAACCAGAAGCTGCTAATAATAATGTCAAGGCGAAACGTAAGGATGACGCAGTAGCTTTATTAGAATTCCAGTCCCAAAGTGTGCCAATTCTTTATATGGATGAAACCCATTTTAATCTCCATATTTCAAGAAGAGAAGGTCACTCTAAAAAGGCATGAGATGCACTACAGTCGCGGCCGGATCCAGGGGAAATAACGTCCATGTTATTGGATGTATTAGTAAGAATGGATTAATTGATCATAAAATTAAAAGAGGTTCTTTCAAAAGAGAGGATGCGAAAGAATGGACCAGGGAGTGCCTAGGAAAGGCAAATGAAATTTATGAAAGGTGGGGGGGGGTTGTCTTAGTTATTGATAAGCTTCTTGCCATAGTTCAATTGAAGAAGCTGTGGAGGGGGATGAATTTAGGCAACAGCAAATTTTCAGACTTGCCCCCTATAGTCCGATGTTAAATCCCATTGAAAAGGTTTGGTCAGTCATTAAAGCTGACGTAAAAAGAAGTATGGCAGACTCAATTGTTGGGATTTTAAGAGGTGATGGCCAGGGATCATTAACTACTAAAGAATTCCGCCTCAGCAAGTTAGAAGCGATGATCTCCGAGGCAATTAATAATATTTCTCCTGAGACTTGCACTAACTTCGTATCTGGAATACAGAGATTACTTCCCTCTGTAATTAAGTTAGATGATGTAATATTTTAAATAAATTTCTTACGAACGTTTATATTTTTTTATATCCCTTTTAAGTAAAAATAAAATAAATATTAAATTTATTAGTATTATATTAATTCTCAATTTGAAGTTGATTAATGCATTTTGAAGCTAAGTCGATTTTGAAGTTGAAAATCGATAGTTTCGATTGGTTTAAGACGAAAAACAAAGATGTGAATTTCCCACGTTACCTGAAGTTTAGGAAACTCAGTAACACTAGAAAGATCAGTAACAGTGGATGCGAAAAGGTCAGTTTCTTGTTTGGAGAATTCCAACCCTGAGTATTGCAAACTACGCGGTCAATGAATTTTTCCATGCTAGAGACGATGAAATTAACAATTGAAATTAGAAATGTTCAAATGCTGTTCTCAAATATTTGGTGGACTAGAAAGTCCAGATCTTGATCTGCCTGGTGGAATATTGCCACCAGCAAGACCCGCATACGACGAAGTATAGTATCCAAATTTGGTCAATTGAGGTCGGGCTTTGTTTCAAGACAATGTGAGGCGACACTGCCAGGTTTCCGGAGGAGTACAGATGGCCGGTGTTGCGATTTTAATGTTCTATAACAGTTGGCTCTATTGCTATTAATGAAAACCAATTTGGTTGGGGTGTACAAACTGGCTCTATAGCCATAAGACAAGTGTAACCATGGACTACCTCAGGGATACTGAGGGCATGTTGAAGCCAACTAGCTTTTACGGCATATCAACCTCAATTCCACCAAGATTTTATTGTTAGTGATCTTTTTATTTTTATTTGTTTTTCTTTTCCAAAAATGTGTTGCTGGTATTAAAACCTATTTTTACATTCCGTGGTGATTTGAAACCAGCTGGGTGGTGATAAATCTTTGCCCAGAGGTGGGACAATAACAGATGCTTCCACCTCAGCACAGGGTATACCAGAGGAGCACTAGCATATAAAGTGGTTCTACGTTCCTCAAAATCTTGCTATCTGAGACCTTGGTGCCGGGTGTAGTTTATCGTCATACCCTGTTCTTCGGCTTGTCATTCGAGGCACAATCCATTATCATCAAGTGGAAAAATTAATGAGCAAGTGTGGAAGGCGTCTTCGAGAACTGTTGGCGTTAGTTTAGAGAAGGAAATTGTATCATTTGAAAAATGGTTTCAAGATTAAGCTATGTTCATGTTTGAAGACAGAGGAAGATAAGGTTTATGGTCCTCACGTCCGATTCTGATGTAATGGAATAACTTGTCACTCCCAAGAGTAACTACCTATAATTCGGCTTGATATATGAACTATGCCTCTGAGCAGAGAGGAACCAGGACGAGGTTACGCAGAAGGGCAGAGTCTCTTTCGGGGAGGTAGACTGACCCTGACCGCGTTTCTACTCAATCCCTCCCTATATAGGACTGTGAAACTAACACCCCACGGACGTCAGCGGAATTGTTCTGGAAAGACGGATGACGTCGGAACTAGGTACAGGGAGCCTAGGACAACCCATCGGGGTCCTTACTGAAGCAGATTTCCGGCCTGTATGTGAGTAGGACTTTTCTCTTTTTTTCAGGCCTAGCAGATGTCTATTAAGATAACCACTTTGAATGTGAAGGGCTTGAGGGATCGGGGTAAGGTAGCCCGCCTGCTCCGGGATCTCTTGGCTTTCGGCGTGGATGTCGCCGCGATCGAAGAAAGGTTGTCTACTTTCCTCGGCGAGTGTTGGTCTGCCTTGAACGTCATTCCTCGGTCCAGTGACCTTTCTCGTGTTTGGAGACTACTGTATTGTGAATTAGTGGAGGGGGTCGCGAAGGATCTTCTGTATGACTCGCTCGGCTTGATGGTATCAGATGAACGTGCTACCTCTCAATGACGTAACCTATAGATGGGGCGATTTTGAATTGGTTTACAGCATATCAACCTCAATGAGTTATTTAACGCCGACAATTTTTTTATTGCTGGTAATATATTTCCTTCCAAAATGTATAGATGGTAATTTTTTTCAAAAATTCATTGCTGGTTTTTTTTTTTTTTTTTTTACAAGTATTGCTGGTAGTATTTTTTTCTTCAAAACTATTGCTGATAATAATGTATGGCTGGTAATAATTATTCACAAAAAATGTATTGCTGGTATTAATATTTCGTAAAGAATATACTGAAGGAGTTTAAACCCAGTTTGGGGGTTAACTATTTGCCCATAGTCGGGACCCTAACAGGTGCTACCACGCTCCTCAAAACCTCCTTGTCTTGTTGTTGTACGTAGTTTATCGTCATACCCAGGAGGGCAGAAGAGACTAGGCAGATTTGCTAGATTACCATCGGTGTGACCTTGTATTAGATGAAACGACACGCCTACCATTGTCCTCAAGTGCACCCTTTCTGCGAGTTGACGCTCGTATCGCTCCCGAACAGCTCGTGTCCCACGATCTCGCGTACGCGTGTGACAATGTGTCACCTCGCTTTCTCTGGGGTAAATCGGATGATGTTTTTTTTGTTTTTTTAAGTTGCTAGCAAGAATGGTGGCGTGGTTCGTCGGGAAAGGAGGATAATTTGCGAAATTAACGTTATTCGCATCAAGATCTGGTTGTTTTCTTTAAGCATTAGCAACGGGGTGGTTCCCTGTGAACCCTTCCCTGGTTAATTTCGACACTATTATGTTTTCCTAGTTTTTGTGAATAAGTGTTGTTCTCTGCCTGTTCCCGGCTTTCTCTTATGACCCACCTTGATATTCCCAACCGTCCCAGTTTGTTTTTTGTCCTTGTTTTCTCTGCTGTGTCAGCCTTTAATCCCCCCCATTCCGTCAGTTTTTTCCCCTCCACATTCCATTAGCGAGTGTGCTTCTTGATTTTGTCTATTGGTAGAATATAGCGGACACTATTTTGAGGGGTGGGCGGGATGAACACAGAAAACAAACTAAAAATAAACAAATGTTAGTAGGACCTACTAACATTTGTTTATTTTTAGTTTGTTTTCTGTGTTCATCCCCTCCCCCATCATTTCATGTATCATGATTTTTTTTATGTATTTTCGGACATCATAAACTTTGAAATTTTTATGTCATGGGTAGGGCTCCTCGGTGCGGTGTAATGGTTAGCAAGCCGTCTTTTTCAGACCTTTTACTAACCGGTTTTTTTGCCACGTCGTATTTGCGATACTATTACCTGGATTATTTTGTGATCTCCATTTCGTTATGTTAAGTCTGTTTTTATTTTACTTTTTCTGACGTTTTCAATTTTGAACTGACTGATTTTTGAAAAGTTTTTGATTTTTTTTTCTTTTTCAATTTATCACCCTCCCCAATTTTTCTTTCCTTTTTTCACATTTTTTTATTACCTTTTTGATTTTTTTGATTTTTAATTAATATTTTATATTTTTAGTTTCCTTTTTAATTTTCTGTAATCCCCAACTAAAGTTTATCGTTTTTATTTACGTCAGACTTTATCGTTTACGTTATTACCTGTTATATCGTTCTTTGTTATTCTTTGTTTCCCCTTTTTAAATATCCGTTACGTTTTCTGTATTGTACTTGTGAAATATTTTCTGTACATATTCGTTTAAATTGTCTTGTATTTGTAATTTTTGTTTGTTCGTTTTTTTCATTTTCGTTTTTCTTCGTTAACGGCCAGACTTAGTATTTTGATTGTGATTTTTTTACTTTCGTATTAGTTCCGTATTTTCTTTCGTGTTCTATTCCTATTACTTTATTATTTATTGTTTGAATTTGTGTATTTTTATTCCTTTTCGTACGCTTAACTCTTTTCTGTATAATCCTTTTAAAAGGAATTTGTAATTGGCTTGGATATTAATTTTTGCCCGTCTTATTTTTTTAAAGTTCAACGTTTTATTCTTGTCTGTATTGTCTGTGTAAGGTTGTCTTTAGCACGTCTAACTGTTTTATTATATTTGTTTTACTGATTTATTGATCTTATTTCCTTAATACTTTCTTTTGGTAAAAAATAAATATATATAAAAGTCTTTAAGTATATAAAAAAATGGGTGCCAAGAAGAACGTAAAAACTGATTTGGGACTAGGAAAAAAAAAAGACTGAGCCACCGATAAATCGCGTGACAATAAAAATCCAGATATTTCCAATGATTCAACAACAAGTATGGTGGCCGATAATGGCCAAAAATTCAAGAAACATGTTTAGCGGAAAAAGAGTGAAAGTTCTCCCACTCCTGCTGAAACTATGGAGGCCGAATCAGGCCAAAGTACACAAAACGAAGAAAATATTACGGACACTAATTCAAGAAAAGACCCGACAACAGACCTTACCAAGAAAGATGACAATGTAGCGGTCGGGGAGACGTCCTCTTGGTGGTCGTCCCCTCCTAAATACAGTATCAACATTACGGAGTTCCTTGAGAAAGCTAAAAGCTACGCCAATCTTGTTTCAAAAGATGGGCTCTTGACAAAATTGAGCTAAAGAAAGCTGAACAAAGAATTATGTCGGTCTTTGCGATAGACAAGTGTTCGCGCAAAATCTGTCGCTCCAATAAAGACAGCGTCATAAAGTCATTGACGTTCCTGGGTATCAAACCCAGAGAGTCATTAAAGGCAAAGTCTTCTTCACCCACGCCTGCCGACTGGCAAGCGGTGAGCACTCGGGACCTAATTACAAAAGATCTAATACTAAGTACCGAATATCAAGGCAAGCGTAGGACCAAGGTTTCAGTTTATGAGGTCCCTCCTCATTGTCGGCGTGCACTTGGCCGCCTGTTCCAATTTGGCCAGATACTCAGTGCGTCTTCCGACGATGTGACTGGGGGATGGAGCTTTGAATTGATGGTGGATCGAAAGGCCTTAGTCTCATCCATGCCGATCATAGTAACAGGTTGAAGACCTTGCTGGAAGTGTGGATAGACTTGTCATCTGTCCTCTTCCTGCCCAGAGATGAAGGCCTCTGGATTTCTGGCTACGATCGACCCAAATTCCCCTCGGGCTGAGTCTATTGTTTCCGTCTCGCCTGTAATGGGCATGCCAACAGCCGGGACCGGTGAGGTAAAACCCCCGGTTGGGTCCGTCTCACGGCCCCCACACCCCGAAAAGCCATCGCCCGCCGCTAGTGCGGTTGTGACGGAGGAAAAGAAGGAATGGCAGGTTGTTGGTAAAGCTAGAGGAAGCTCCGGGCAGCGGGTCCTCGTCCCAATGAAGCCCCAACGGGAAAAGACACAAACTGTCCCACTCCCTCAAGCAGTACTAAGGATGTCTCCCCGGCCAGCTATTCGGAAAATTACGGCAGCAAAAGCAAAAATATGAACTTTCATTTGAAAAAGCCAAAAAACTGCACCAACTCAAAGTCACTTAAAATAAACACAGGAAAAAAATCTGGAACCAAGTCCTCGGTACCGTCTTCCCCGTCAGCCAAACACATAATGACCCCTCCTCCAGTCTCAAGATCCTCATCTTCATCTCCCACAAAAAATGACATTAAAAAGGCTCCCATCAGAGCTTCACCTGTCAAAGAACAAATTTCAACTATTAGACCCAAACCATCCCCTGTCAAAACGCCTGCAGCAACACAAAAAAAAAAAAAGACAGAATTCTAAAAGGCAAACAAGCCCTTCACCTGAAAATACATAACCTGCATCCAATACAAAACCCAAACCAATATTTAACACAGGGGTAGATATGTGCCGAGTCTCTAAACAACTAGAGGACAAGGCCTCGCAATACTCCAAGAAAACTAAAAATATCAAATCCCTAGTAAATTTCAGAAAAATCAACAATTTAAATATTGAAGACCCCAGAAACTTCCAACGCTGAAAGGGTCTTAACTGTCAGAGGGGGTGAAGCCGGTCAACAAATTTGGGCCATGATTGCAGAGGCATATGAAGTCTTTGGCATGATTCCGCCCATGGCCTGCTTTGATAATGACAGTGAAAAAAATTGAAATAATTTTGTTCAGGGAGTTTCCCTATTTTTGTTCACCCCTCCCTGTATAGAGGGTTAAAACTGACTTTCCCTCTGGACAGTGGCGGCCTGTCTCCCGAGATGGGGACAGGCTGGACTGGAGGGGCCGTTTGTGTCCTTTCCCCGTCCATGTTTAATGCAGGAGAGCAACACTGATCGGTTTCATTATGGCTCTCTGGTTAACTAGTCTGAATGTCCGAGGCCTGAGGGCGAAGTCTTGCAGGGCGAGGCTCCTTCGTGACCTTCAGCGTCTCGGAGTGAATGTTTGTTGTGTGCAAGAGACTCGTTTTTCTACTCATGACTATGAGGACATTCTGTCTAGAGGGTTCTCCCTCTATTCGGCATGTTTTGATGGTCGTTCGAGAGGTTTGTTTGTTTGTTTGGGATTTTATGGCAGATCAACCTCTATGGGTTATTTAATGCCAGATCCAGATCTTTACTAGATATATCAAAAATGTATAGTTGGCAACATCATTTCAAAAACGTATAGCTGGCAACCTAATTGTTTCCCATCACATTTTAGGGGTAAGGTGTTCGTATATTTAGTGTAGGTTTGGGAGGGAAAGTTAATTGTAAGTTGTAGTTGTTTTGGGATGGGTTAGATGTGATGGGGCATGACATGACCAGCCGATTGATCGGATCGACGGCCTTTTGGTTGGACGTACTTTATCGTCATACTCAGGACGCGGACACACCTTGGGATTTCACTATTTGCCCACAGCTGGGACCCTAACAGGTTCTACCACCCCGGGTCAGGGTGGACCTGGGAACATCAGCAATTAAGAGGTGGTTCAACGCTTCCTCAAAACCTGATCAGAGACCTTGCTGTTGGATGCAGTTTAACGTCGTACCCAGGACGCGTTCGAGAGGTGTCTCTTGGCTAGTGAGCAAGTCTTTGAAGGCTGCGTGTACTCTTGTCTTCGCAGATCCGCCGGGCAGGCTTTGCGTGCTGGATGTTACCATAAAGGTTAAGACTCTTCGTTTCATTGGGGTTTATGCGCCCAATGTCCATTCTGAGCGGCCAGATCGAGCCGTTTTTGACGACATTTCGTCGGGTAGTTTTAGCTGGGGATTGGAATGCCGGCCTTAACCCCGATATAGATTGAAGAGAGCCAAATTCGGGTACTAACAACCGGGACGTGAAACCATTTCGGGACTGCATCGATAGGTTTGATTTTGTCGATAAGTATTGGAATGAGCCCCCTCGTGAGGTAGTTTGGACTTGGACAAATAGTGGCGGCTCGGATGCTGGGGCTATTTGTAGCTACCTCGACCGAGTGTTAGGAGAGACGATGTAGGGCTCTTAGAGTGTCCAAGTTTTCATTATATCGTTTATACGGACCATAGGCTTGTCCCTGTCCGTGTAAACTTAGATATGCCTAAGGCTAGGTTGGCTGGATACTGGAAATTATGCTGCTCACTATTTGGTGAGCAGGATTTCAAGGACCAGCTGCTTATAATGATACAAAGGGAATTGACGGGGCGGTTGTTGTGAATGCTTGGTGGGACAATTTAAAATCGAAAATTAGGACGTTTGCTGCTGATTTTAACCGTCGACTCAATCTAGATAGATGAGCGGCGGAAAACGGCTTTAGAGCAAAAAGCAGATCGGGCAGTGAAATCCCGTGATAATGGGGAAATAACCTTACCTAAGGCAGAGTTGTCCTCCTTGCTTATCAAGAAGGATCAAGCTCTGGTAGTTAGGGCGAGGTTAAAAAGAATGTCCTGGGGCGACGAATATGGCCGCCGAGTTGCGCGCAGGAGTCTCGGAATGCATCTCGGCGACATATCGCAAGCGTCACATTGCCAGATAAGCGGACATATGTGAGGCTTTTCGTGATTACTTTCAGAAACATTTCACCAGGGCGCCCTGCTCAGTTCGACGCCAATTTAGCCGACTTCCCATGTCTTGAGGCAGCTGAAGCAGCTGGGTGCGAGTGTCCCATCACAGAGTCTGAAATCTGGGAAGTCTTGAAACACGTTGGCCGGGATAAATCTCCGGGATTAGATGGTCTTCCCTACGAAGTTTGAGGCAGACACCCGTTTTTGTTCCTTTGCTGGAACTGATTTTCAACAACTGGATGAAGCAGGGGTCAAAACCTCAACACTTCACCAGGGATGTGATCAAGTTGCTACGCAAGGACAAGAACGGTGGGGATGGGATAGGTATTTTTCGCCCTTTAACTATATTAAATACAGAGTTAAAGATTTTGGCAAAGATTAGCCAACCGTTTGCAGGCTGTCCTGTCTAAATTGATTGGCTCCGAACAGACTTGTGCTGTGAAGGGTAGGACTATTCAGGACAATCTTCATTTGGTCCGCTTGATCAGTGAGAAAGCCGACAGTGAAACCGCGCTGATCAATTTAGATCAGTCCAAGGCCTTCGATAGGGTTGACCATCGATTCCTGGAGGCTGTCCTTTCGGCGGCCGGTTTTGGGTCGTACTTTCGCGCCTTGATCCGACTTCAGTATGCGACTCAGAGTGCGATGGTGGAGATGAATGGGGTACGATAGGAGCCTTTCGTATTGTCTCGATCCATTCGTCAAGGTTGTCCGCTTTACGTTGGAAGCTTTCCTTCGCAAGTTAAAGGCGAATCCGGTCGTACGCGGAATTTCCCTGCCTGTTTGATGGGAGATATGCAATTTTACTCAACATCTCCAGAATGGCAGATCACTAAGACTATAAAACCCAGTCCGTTGTGCTATTTAACCCATATGTGGATGGAAGAGATGATTCTTAATTTTCTTTCGAGTATTTGCGCTCCGGTTAATGTAAATAACTGTTCTAAGATTTCTCATTCAGAGCCACAATTTCTTTTTTAACAGCACGCATACTGTCAGTTTACAACTACCAATGTTTTGATTTGTTTAACGGCATATGAACTTGTTTAATGGCGAAATCTAAATATTTTGAATACAATTGTATGCGTTAGTTTGTTTTGTTTTACGGCATATCAACCTGAATGGGTCATTGAATGCCGACAATTTTTTCTGTTAATATTTTTCCCTCAAAAATGTATAGCTGGTAATAATATTTTTTCTTCAAAAATTTATTTCTGGTAATATTCTTTACAAAATATTTCTGGTATTAAAACCTATTTTTAAACTTTTATAATGCTTTTTACCTCAGTTTCGGGGTTTACTATTTGCCCATAGGTGGGACCCTAATAGGTGCTACCACCCCGGGTCAGGGTGGACTTGGGAACACCAGCAATTAAGAGGTGGTTCCACGTACCTCAAACTTCCTGATCAGAGGCCTTGCTGTTGGACGTAGTTTATCGTCTTACCCAGGACGCGCGTTAGTTTGGTTTAGTTTTTTCTTTTACAGCCTATCAACCGCAATGGGTTATTTAATTCCGATAAGTTTTATGGCTGGTAATATTTTTTTTTTTCAAAAATGAATTGTTGGTAATAATGTATAACTGGTGATTACTTTTTTGACAAAGTATTTCTAGTATTAATTCACCGTCATACCCAGGATGTGGCTAGTTTGCGGTAGATTTAAAAGGATGACTAATTGACCTTTTCATTATCACTTTATTCAGTATGAGGGAAATCAGATTAATAGTTGTTACTACAATGAATCAAACCCCACCTTATAATACGAGGTGCCTGCAACATTTTCAGATGAAAGCTAAATTAAATTTATACTTTAGAAATTTAAATTAAGAATCGTAGTTGTTATCCGTTTTGGCTTATTGCTTTACGGTATGTCCACCTCAGTGGGTTATTTAATACAGACATTTGTTTTTACAATAGTTTCGTATGCATAGATTTTTTAGTTTGTGGATCAGGTTTCATTGAAGTATTTTTTCAGAAATGTATTTCGGGTATAAGTATACTATAATAATCTGTTTGTTTATACTTTCATAGTATTTGAAGTTTAACTATTTGCCTATAGCCGAGACCTTAACAGGTGCCACCAATCTCAAGGTGGACCTGGAAACAACATCAATTAAGAGGTGGTTCCACGCTCTTCCAGGCCTCCCGATCAGCGGCCTTCCTGCCGGATGTATTTTACCGTCATAACCAGGACGAGGCTAGATTTTGGGAGATTAAAAAAAACGGGAGGACATTTCTACTATCGATTCATTTTATATGAGGAAGATCAGATTGAATGAAACCATATCTGCTCGTAATCCAAGTGGGCGGTGAGATTTACACAAGATGAAACGTAGTAAAAAACCTTCGTAATCAATTTAAAAAGGAGTTTTAATTTCTCTGCAGCACGAAGGATTTCGGTCTCATACAAGTGGCACCAATTGAGGAGGAAGGGAAGAGAACAATCTAATAAATATTACCGAATTTGATTTGGTTCATAGTTGTTAAATCTATGGAATTCTTTGTGCTTCAAATGACAATCGTGTTAAGTGGATTTCAATCGCTTGTAGAAGGATTTGTTGTAGTGCAACCGACATTTCTAGTGCCATGAACCAATTTAAAGGTCTTCGTGGCAAAACTGGCTAACAAAGCAAAAATCCCAAGAGAATTCTGACCAGAAATAACTGGTTAAAGTCGAATCCCGGAAACAAATAAGAGTAGTGTGCACAAATGACTTGTAGATGAAGAAATGATATCAAATACATATCAAAAGAAAGCTCCCGAAGATTTTATACCATATTAGATTGTCATGAGGAAGGAGGGTCTGGAGAACCTGACACTCACGTGTCGAATAGAGGGAAAGTGAGACAAGAAAAAAAAAGTGTGACATACCTGGCAGACTTAAGTGGATGCTTGAACGTGGTATAAGGGAGAAAGCAGCGAGTGGAAAGTTGTTGAGAACTGCAAGGGATAGAGGGAGGTGGCCAGCCATGATCGCCTATGCCTTGAAAGAACATGGCACATAAAGAAAGAAGATTGCCAGGACAAGGGAACTTCTTCCGCATCGAGATAAGTAATGCAACTTCTATTCCGAAATGAATATTTGATCGCGACTCAACATCCTTTTATGTCACATTCTCTTCCACAACTCGCCATGACTGACCAACTTTGAATATGGGTCTGTTTTGGTTTTACGACATATCAGTTCAATGGATTATTTAATGCCGACATTTTTATTGCTGGTTATGTTAGGTCATGTTTGGTATCCGTTAAATTACTAGAAAAAAGTCTCTAGCTATCAGTTGCTCGAAAGGCACTTATTTTTACCCTTTCATAATGTTCTGGCCCCAGTTTGGTGGGTAACTATTTTTCCATAGCTGGGACCCTAACAGGTGCTAACACCCTGGGTCAGGGTGGATCTGGTAATACCAGCAATTAAGAGGTGGGTCCACGGTCATGAAAACCTCATCAGAAGTCTTACTGCCGTACGTACTTATTCGTCATATCCAGGACGCCTCATTTAAGGGCGGCGGGGGTTGATCTTACTCTGAAGCCCCAACCGACAGGACGTTGTTGAATATAACATTCAAATGTAGCATCACATTTGGTCGAAACCGAAGCCTGTCATGGAATTTTCTTTTTTTAGTTGAGGTGGCAGGATTGGAAAAATGCTTTCGAAGTAGGTCAATTTAATCATTTAATTCGCGTCAATTGAGGGAGCAGTCAAAGTTAAATTGGCATGAGCGCACTGCTATATTTTCTAGCTAAGTAATTAATAATAATCGTAATTTATTCATAAGCTTAGAAACTTATATGGTTTATACAGCAATAGTGCGATTTTCTTTTCTGCTAGAGTGAACTGAATCTGGGAAGCATTGCCTATGAAGGAAAGAAAAGGAAGTAGACTTACAAAGCTTAAAAAAAAAATAATTGGAAATTCTCGGTCCGTATCAGCCTAGTGTTTTGTGATTTTAACGCAGTGCATAACAACCCACCAAAAAATACTTAAGTAAAGATTGGGAAATGAACGTTCTTCCTTTCTATATTTGCAAAGATTTTATGTTGATAGAATAAAGGTTTTCGCCCAAAACATTGATGCCAACTACTGCTACTGAGCGTAAAGAGACGATATTAATCGCCATGGATCATTAAACATAACCTAATGTTTCAATGTAGTGTTGATTATATAGGACGTAAAAGTGATGTCAGTATTTCTATAAAGTATTCTACACTGTTCCGTTCCTACAGGCTCCTTTCATTTGAATGAAGTAGATACAAAACTGAATACACGAGATTAACGAACAGATAAATGTAGACGCCAAGAAGTTGACGTATTCTGATGCCCCGCCAACAGGGCGACCAAGACCCTGTCTCCCTGCAAGTTCACTGAAGCTGTTATGAAGTTGCTTTCGACGTTGCACCGAAGACTTTTGGAAAGAAATGTTCCATTTCAATCTACCGCGTTTTAGTCTGCCAGGAATGTAGCCAAAATTTGATTAACCTCAGAAAAGGGGGAAAAAAATGTCATTGTGCATTAGGCGAGTTAATTTATTCGATATTCAAAGAATATTCATGAATTAAAACGTTACACTAGGTGATGAAAAGTGCGGTAGACAAAATATATTTTTAAAAAAAAATGTCAGAGAGTATCTGCATTATATGAAAGCATTAGAAAAACTGAAGGAAAATCATTTGCTAATATCGTACTTCGACGTAAATTAGGACACCCCCAGTGTGCGGGACTGCAACTGTTTTTTTTATTAAACTATGAAAGTATTACTGGTATTTTTACTATAAAGAATGTATTTTTATTTCATGACCCTGCTTTAGGAGGAGGTCAAGTATTTGCTCACAAGTGTACCACCCCGAGTCAACAATTTAAAAGATGGTTCAGGGTTCCTCAAAACCTTATGTAGTTTATCTTCATACCCAGGACAATTAAAGTATTTTAGTAATTAATTTAATGGTAGTATTCGTTATAGAGATCGATTTGTTTTACGGCTGAAACGTGCCGTTTACTTAAAGCAGAAACTATTTGAATTGTATAAGAATTATTTTCCGAATGAAAGGTCTATGAGTTAGTGTTGATTTGTTTGGCTAATCAAAGCTTAAATAATTTGCTTTAAAGTAATGTTATACAGTTTGGAAAGAAGCCTTTTATGCCTACTGGGCGTGTCATTTCATTTACGTTCGTAAGTTGGATAAACTTGTTATAAATATTTACTTTTTACAACATTTTATTTTCATTAAGATATCGCAGAGGATACGGATTGATATATTTCATGGGTTCGCCCTTTATGGGATAATATATGAAGTGTTTTTCATATGAATATTGTATTAATTCGGCGGATAAATCTTAATCATCCGTTTCAAATTGTAACTCTTAAATGTAATTCAGTCAACTTGAAATAAACTGGAAGAATTGAACAATATATTCCTGGATTTATTTTATAGCTCAAACTTTGGTAGCTATTTCAAACCAGAAAACATTTTGGGTTGGTTTCGTTTATTTCATGGCATACCAACCTCAATGGGTTATTCAATGCTGAAAAGATCTTAGGATAGGTTCGTATGAATAGAATATGTATATTTAGTAAGAAATCTGTTTGTAGATCAGGTTTTATTGACCTATGTTTGTAAAACGGGATTTTGCCGAGAGTTAATCTACTACGGATATTTTTTTATGTACTCCTGGTATTTTTACTAAATTTATTTCATACTTTCATAGAGTGGAAATTACATTTATTTTTGAGAATGATTTACGGATAAAAGTCCTACATAACACATAGATGGGGGAGAGGTGGATTTCTACATTTATCTTTAGATATGGAAAGATATCTGCCCCGAGGGAAGCCAATCAATATGCAGTATTTTTTCAGTTGTAGACCTGTTCGGTTTGTTTTGTGGCAAGGCTGGGCCCAGGAACACCAGCAATTAAGGTATTTTCACGCTCAAAGCCTCCTGAGCAGAGGGCTTCCTATTAGACTTGGTTTATCGTCTTATCCAGGACGGTGTAGACCTGATAAATTTTCTGAGAATTTTCAGCTTTTAACTTTTTATAGAAGCATATTTCTTTCAGTGGGAAGATTCTTGCAGAATTTGGTTGATTTTTTTTGCTTAGCGGCGTGAACTTTTATGGGCTTCAAAAAATTGTTATATTTAAGAAAGATAAAATTTCTTCGATGTTTACCTTGCGAGTGGTTGTATTAAGAAATTCGTAGAAGTTTATACACCTATGATGATTTGTTATCTTGAGTAAAATGTTTAAAATAACCGGTATTGAGAGAGGTGGCAGTGTTTTAACACAAGCGTAAGGTGTGAGACTTTCCGGCAGATCAGTTCTTTAGAAGTGAGTCTAAACTGACCTGCATTCGTTTCACTGGGCACGTTTAGCCCTAATTTTGATATCCACAAACAGAATTAGAGGCATGAAATGTTAAATTTACAACGCTGGTTCGGTCTTTTACCAAATCAGATACCTTTTCTTTTGGTGAAAAAAACCTCCATAAAATATTTTTAAAAGTATGTTACGCGATAAATAAAGCGTGAATTATGTAATTACAGACATTAAAAGTAAATGAGAAAACTGGAAGAGCCGAAATACGCGAGCAATCAGATTGGGTTTAATTCATGGTTCTTGCATCTATCGTTACCTCGAATTCGAAATCTTCTTTTCGGCTTCTCATTCGAGGCACAATCCATTGATTATAATCAAGTGGAAAAATTAATGAGCAAATGTTGAAGGGGTCTTTGAGAACTGTTAGTGTTAGTTTAGAGAAGGAAATTGTATCATTTGAAAAGTGGTTTCTAAATATTCTAGACGAAATCTTTTTCGGCTACACAGTCTAACTCTGGCTTCGGGTAGAGAGGAACTCGGATGAGGCTCCGAAGGGCAGTATGACGTTCGGGAAAGTAGACTGACCCTGAACCCGTTTATACGGCTTTGGAAGGGAATATTTTTGGCCGAGCCTACGGGCTCTGAAGACACACGTTGACCGACTCGACCGTTTTTTATGGGGTCTACGGGAAAATGTTGCCCGAGCCTTTCTATTAGCACAGAATAGAAAAGATTCCTTGGGGAACAATAAGCTCATCCTGTCTGATTTGCGTCTTGTCGGTAATAATTTTATTGAAATCATTTTATCCACTCGAATAAAAATTTTAGTATATTTTTGTAATTCTTAGTCCAATTATTTTTAATCAAATTATCATTATATTGGACGTAAAACAAAAACAGGATCTTTATCAGATTTAACGGAAACATTGACTTTTATTTACGAGGTGTACATTTTTTTTTTTTGAGAGTTCTTGTGTAAAGTGATTTCGATAATAATGGCTAACATTTCATTTTCGAATCTATTTAACGGCTCAATGATGTAACATTTTTAAAATTATAAAACCATAGAAAGATACTATTGCAGTGTATGGAATACTACTATCAAGGCTGGGTATCAAGTTAGGTGTTGTCTTCGCAGACTCCACATAACAGAAGGTAGAAAGGTATTTTTCGGAAGTGTTTGTAATAAAAAGGGAGAATCCTTTGAAGAAAGCGTTTTTGTATATTTCAGGCAAGACAAATTCTATGTATCAATGTTTTGTTTGAATTGTTGGATGAAAAGGGTCCTTTTGAAAGAAGGCGTTCCCTCATTTTCAAACCCATACACAGTGCGAGAAAAAAAAGATCAAGGCTGAAGTATAGAAGCGTTATTTCGCAGATGCAAGATAAATGCGAGATTCTCTCGCCAGAAAAATGTTCCGAAATTTGACCCCTTCAAGTACCTAGGCTCGGTGAAAACATCCACTGGTCAGTGAAAGGACATCGATGGCCGCATTGATGCTGCCAGTGTCGCGTTGTGTCAGCTTAGGACTCGTGTAGATCAGAGATTAGAATCAACACGAAAGTTCATGTCTACTAGCGTCTGGTCAGGACTATCCTTCTCTACAGATGAGAGACGTGGCCAGTGAAATTTGGAACGGGTGAGTCGGGGGCGGGGGGTCTTCACATGCTCACGGTACTCAATCGCTTCTGCAGAAAGACCATTCCTAACACCGCCGCCCGCACTAGCTGTAACATTGGCTCTCTCTGGGTCTTTCTAACAAGTCATTTTTACAAGGCGACTTTTGTGGTTCAGCCGTACTCTTCATCGGCAACCGGGCGAATTCATCCGTGACATTATCGTTTCGGGAAGGATTAGCTTTGGTTCTGCATGCGGCAAATTCATGCGACAGAGCCGGCTCAACTGAGAAGGCGAACACAATTACCAGCAAATGATAACGAAACGAACAGAGTTAATCGAACGGTTGGTGAAGATAGAACCAGACGACTGACGAAAGTCCCAAAAGACAACAGAAAAGTTACATTTACGGCTGTTAAATTTTTCAACGATGACCTAGGTGTGGAGTATTGCCGACGCATCAGCGGCAGTGTCGTCTAAGATTTTTTTGATTTTACTGTCCACGAACTGATGATTCAATTCCTATGAATTAAATTCAAATTAGTTGGTATGTATAAATTGGATTTATGCTCATAAGAGTAGAGTAACCAAAGACTCCCTGAAGGAAAATAACAGGGCACATTGAAACTGTGTTTTACAGCACATCTTACTCAGCTGAGGTAGATCTGAAGAAGAAGAAAAATTAAGGTGATCGCACGCCGCTTAAATACTCCTGATCAGTGACTAAGATATTGAGACTGTAGTACTGAGTCAGGTAATATTAACTTGTATTGACACAGAATTATTAGCGAGTAACTGGGTTCAGAAAAAATTCAAAGTAATTACGTATCAGAAACCGTAATTCACAGTATACCACCAGGATCCCGCCCCAGACATTACGGGTCGCCATTCACGACAAATAGGTGGCCTCATTGCCGGGAAGGCTACATTGATGTTGCCGGTGTCGTCTTAAGACGTGTAAAAAAAGATCAAAATCATTTACCAGGGTCTGGGTGAAAACGATCTTTTTCTACGACCGAGACACGTGGCCTGCGAAAGCTGGAAGTGTGTGTGTGGGGGGGCATTCACATGGTAGATGTATTCAATCGCTTCAACAGAACTAGCTCTTTTCAACAAGTGATATTCACAAGGCGACATCATAGCTATAGTCTTCGTCGAGAGCCGGGCGAAATCATCCAGGAAGGACATGCCCGGGTGTTATACGTTTGCAACGTTTTCCTAGATGAGGAGTCTTCCTAACATCTCAGAGTAAAAGCTGAAACCGACATCGTCCAAAATTGAATGTGATTTTACCGTTCTCGGACAGTTGGTGCCACTGCCATGAATTAAACCCAATTTGGTTGGGAGTGCAAAGATTGCGAGTGTAGAATAATCAAGGACTTCCCGAAGAACACTAAGACCATGTTGAACGCAAGCGGTTTGGTTTATTTTACTGCAAATCTACGTCAATATGTTATTTAATGACAATGGAATTTTTTAATCTATTTTTATATTTTCATGTTGCTTTCACAGCAGTTTCGGGGGTTAACTATTTGCCCATAGTTGGAACCCTAACAGGTTCTACCACGCTCCTCAAAACTTCCTTATCAGAGGTCTTGCTGTTGTACGTAGTTTATCGTCATTCCCAGGAGGGCGGAAGGGACGAGGCAGATTTGCTAGATTGTCATCGGTGTGACCTTGTATTAGATGAAACGACACGCCTAACATCGTCCTCAAGTGCGCTCTTTCTGCGAGTTGAAGCTCGTATCGCTCCCTAACAGCTCGTGTCCCACGATCTCGCGTACGCGTGTGACAATGTGTCACCTCCCTTTCTCCGGGGTAAATCGGATGTGTTTTTTTTTAAAGTTGCTAGCAAGAATGGTGGCGTGGTTCGTCGGGAAAGGAGGATAATTTGCGAAATTAACGTTATTCGCATCAAGATCTGGTTGTTTTCTTTAAGCATTAGCAACGGGGTGGTTCCCTGTGAACCCTTCCCTGGTTAATTTAGACACTATTATGTTTTCCTAGTTTATGTGAATAAGTGTTCTCGGCCTGTTCCCGGCTTCCTCTTATGACCCACCTTGATATTCCCAACCGCCCCACTTTGTTTTTGTCCTTATTTTCTCTGCTGTGTGAGCCTTTAATTTTTTCCCCCATTCCGTCAGTTATTTTTTCCCGCCACATTCGATTAGCGAGTGTGCTTCTTGATTTTGTCTATCGGTAGAATATAGCGGCCACTATTTTGAGGGGTGGGCGGGTCCTACTCACATTTGTTTATTTTTAGTTTGTTTTCTGTGTTCATCCCCTCCCCCATCATTTCATGTATGATTTTTTTAATGTATTTTCGGACATCATAAACATTGAGATTTTTATGTCATGGTAGGGCTCCTCGGTGCGGTGTAATGGTTAGCAAGCTGTCTTTTTCAGACCTTTTACTGACCTTTTTTAGCCACGTCGTATTTGCGATACTATTACCTGGATTATTTTGTGATCTCCATTTCGTTATGTTAAGTCTGTTTTTATTTTACTTTTTCTGATTTTTTCAATTTTGAACTGACTGATTTTTCAAAAGTTTTTGATTTTTTTTCCTTTTTCAATTTGTCACCCTACCCAATTTTTTTTTTCTCATTTATTAGCTTTTTGATTTAATATTTTTAGTTTCCTCTAATTCTCTGTAATCCCCAGCTAAGGTTTATCGTTTTTATTTACGTCAGACTTTATTGTTTACGTTATTACCTGTTACATCGTTCTTTGTTTCCCCTTTTTAAATATCCGTTACGTTTTCTGTATTGTACTTGTGAAATATTTTCTGTACATATTCGTTTTAATGGTCTTGTATTTGTAATTTTTGTCTAATCCGTTCGTTTTTCCATTTTCGTTTTTCTTCGTTAACGGCCAGACTTAGTATTTTGATTGTGATTTTTTTACTTTCGTATTAGTTCCGTATTTTCTTTCGTGTTCTATTCCTATTACTTTATTTATTATTTGAATTTGTGTATTTTTATTCCTTTTCGTACGCTTAATTCTTTTCTGTATAATCCTTTTAAAAGGAATTTGTAATTGTCTTGTATATTAATTTTTGCCCGTCTTATTTTTTTAAAGTTCAACGTTTTATTCTTGTCTGTATAAGGTTGACTTTAGCACGTCTAACTGTTTTATTATATTTGTTTTACTGATTTATTGATCTTATTTCCTTAATACTTTGTTTTGGTAAAAAATAAATATATATAAAAGTCCTTAAGTATATAAAAAAAATGGGGACCAAGAAAAACGTAAAAACTGATTTGGGACTAGGAAAAAAAAAAAAAAAGGACCGAGCCACAGGTAAATCGTGTGACAATAAAAATCCAGATATTTCCAATGATTCAACAACAAGTATGGTGGCCGATAATGGCCCAAAAAATTCAAGAAACATGTTTAGCGGAAAAAGAGTGAAAGTTCTCCCACTCCTGCTGAAACTATGGAGGCCGAATCAGGCCAAAGTATACAAAACGAAGAAAATATTACGGAATCCAAAACAGGACAAGACACTAATTCAAGAAAAGACCTGACAACAGACCTTACCAAGAAAGATGACAATGTAGCGGTTGGGGAGACGTCCTCTTGGTGGTCGTCCCCTCCTAAATACAGTATCAACATTACGGAGTTCCAAAAGATGGGCTCTTGACAAAATTGAGCTTAAGAAACCTGAAAAAAGAATTATGTCGGTCTTTGCGGTGGACAAGTGTTCGCGCAAAATTTGTCGCTCCAATAAAGACAGCGTCATGAAGTCCTTGACGTCCCTGGGGATCAAACCACAGAGTCATTAAAGACAAAGGCTTCTTCATGTGGGACAAACTGTTACCAAAGCGTGCCGACAGGCAAGCGGTGAGCACTCGGGACCTAATTACAAAAGATCTAATACTAAGTACCGAATATCAAGGCAAGCGTAGGACCAAGGTTTCAGTTTATGAGGTCCCTCATTGTCGGCGAGCACTTGGCCGCCTATCTGTGCCAATTTGGCCAGACACTGAGTGCGTCTTCCGACGATCTGACTGGGTGATGGAGCTTTGAAATGATGATGGATCGAAAGGCCTTCGTCTCATCCATGCCAATCATAGTAACAGGTTGAAGACCTTGCTGGAAGTGTGGATAGACTGGTCACCTATCCTCTTCCTACCCAGAGATGAAGGCCTCTGCATTTCTGGCTCCGATCGACCCAAATTCCCCTCGGGCTGAGTGTTGTTTCCGTCTCGCCTGTAATGGGCATGCCAACAGCCGGGACTGGTGTGGTAAAAACCCCGGTTGGGTCCGTCTCACGGCCCCAACTCCCCGAAAAGCCATCGGCCGCCGCTAGTGCGGTTGTGGCGGAGGAAAAGAGGGAATGGCAGGTTGTTGGTAAAGCCAGAGGAAGCTCCGGGCAGCGAGTCCTCGTCCCAATGAAGCCCCAACGGGAAAAGACACAAACTGTCCCACTCCCTCAAGCAGTACTAAGGATGTCTCCCCGGCCAGCTATTCGGAAAATTACGGCAACAAAGGCAAAAATATGAACTTTCATTTGAAAGTCAAGAAACTGCACCAACACAAAGTCACTTAAAATAAAAAAAGGAAAGAAAACTGGAACCAACTCCTCGGCACCGTCTTCCCCGTCAGCCAAACTCATAATGACCCTTCCTCCAGTCCCAAGATCCTCATCTCGATCTCCCACAAAAAATGACAACATTAAAAAAGGCTCCCATCAGAGCTTCACCTGTCAAAAAACAAACTATTAGCCCCAAACCATCCCCTGTCAAAACTCCTGCAGCAACACAAAAAAAAAGACTGAGAATTCTAAAAGAACCTCACCTGAAAATACAGAACCTGCATCCAATAAAAAACCCAAACCGATATTTAACACAGGGGAAGACATGTGCTGAGTGTCTAAACAACTAGAGGACAAGGCCTCGCAATACTCCAAGAAAACGAGAAATATCGAATACCTAGTAAATTTCAGAAAAAAAAAATCAACAATTTAAATATTGAAGACCCCAGAAACTTCCAACGCAGAGTGTGTGAAGCCGGTCAACAAATTTGGGCCATGATTGCAGAGGCAAATGAAGTCTTTGGCATGTTTCCGCCCATGGCCTGCTTTGATAATGACAGTGAAAAAAATTGCAATAATTTTGTTCAGGGAGTTTACCTATTTTTGTTCACCCCTCCCTGTATAGAGGGTTAAAACAGACTTTCCCTCTGGACAGTGGCGGCCTGTCTCCCGACGGTACCATCAAAACAGAGATGGGGGACAGGTTGGACTGCAGGGACCGTTGGTGTCCTTTCCCCGTTCATGTTTAATGCAGGAGAGCAACACTGATCGGTTTCATTATGGCTCTGGTTAACTAGTCTGAATGTCCGAGGCCTGAGGGCGGAGTCTTGCAGGGCGAGGCTCCTTCGTGACCTTCAGCGTCTCGGAGTGAATGTTGTGGACAAGAGACTCTTCTACGACATTCTGTCTAGAGGGTTCTCCCTCTATTCCTCATGTTTTGATGGTCGTTTGAGAGGTGTCTCTTGGCTAGTAAGCAAATCTTTGAAGGCTGCGTGTACTATTGTCTTCGCAGATCCGCCGGGCAGGCTTTGCGTGCTGGATGTTACCATAAAGGTTAAGGCTCTTCGTTTCATTGGGGTTTATGCGCCTAGTGTCCATTCTTAGCGGCCCGATTTGTTTCGGCAGATTGAGCCGTTTTTGACGACATCTCGTCGGGTAGTTTTAGCTGGGCATTGGAATGCCGGCCTTAACCCCGATATAGATCGAAATAGCCAAATTCGGGTACTAACAACCGGGACGTGAAACCATTTCGGGACTGCATCGATAGGTTTGATCTTGTCGATAAGTACTGGAATGAGCCCCCTCGTGAAGTAGTTTGGACTTGGACAAATAGTGGCTGCTCGGATGCTGGGGCTATTTCTAGCTACCTCGACAGAATCTTAGGTCGGAGAGACGATGTAGGGCTCTTAGAGTATCCAAGTTTTCATTATATAGTTTATACTGATCATAGGCTTGTCCGGGTGCGTATAAACTTAGATATTCCTAAGGTTAGTTAAACTGCTCATTATTTGGTGAGCTGGATTTCCGGGACCAGCTGCTAATAATGATACAAAGGGAATTGACGGGGCGGTTATTGTGAATACCTGGCGGGACAATTTAAAATCGTAAATTAGAACGTTAACTGCTGATTTTAACCGTCGACTCAAACGGCTTTAGAGCAAAATGTAGGTAGGCCAGTGAAATCCAGTGATAGTGGGGAAATAGCCTTACCTAAGGCAAAGTTGTCCTCCTTGCTTATCAAGAAGGATCAAGCTCTGGTAGTTAGAATGTCCTCTGAGGCGACGAATATGTCCGCCGAGTTGCGCGCAGGAGAGTTGGAATGCATCTCTACGACATATCGCAAGCATCACATTGCCGGATAAGCAGACCGTGACTTCAAACGCGGGCATATGTGAGGCTTTTCGTGATTACTTTCATTTTGATCAAGTTGCTACGCAAGGAAAAAAACCTGGAAGTTCACTATTTTCCCATAGCTGGGACCCCCAACAGGTGCTACCACCCCGGGTCAGAGTGGACCTGCGAACACCAGCAATTAAATTCCACAAAACCTCCACGATACAGAGTAGACGGTAACTTTAATGTAGAAGAAAAAAAATTGTGGTGATGAAAACCAGAACGGACTGCTTATGTAGTTACATTTTGAGAGATTTTAAGTGAAGGCCTCAGATGCTAAACAGATTTCGTTTCATGTGAAACTATTTCAGTATGTAAAGCGTAAACTGAATCTTACAAGAGAGAGTCAGAGTGTACCTAAGCGAGATGACTCAGTTATGTCCCTTTATTGGGGAGAATCTTAGTTAAGACTAAACATGTTTTTATACTTTCATAGTATTTGGAACCAGTTTGTCGTTAACTGTTTGCCCATAGCTGGGAATCTAATACGTGCTAACAGCATGAGTCAACGTGGACTTTGGAATAGCGAATATGATGTGGTTCCACGCTCAATACCTCGCGATCTGAGGCCCTGCTGCCGGGTATAGTTTATCGTCATACCCAGAACGCGAATGTATGGAACTACTCGAATTCGAAATCTGCTCTTCGGCTTCTCATTCGAGGCACAATCCATTGATTATAATCAAGTGGAAAAATTAATGAGCAAATGTTGAAGGGGTCTTTGAGAACTGTTAGTGTTAGTTTAGAGAAGGAAATTGTATCATTTGAAAAGTGGTTTCAAGATGTAGCTATGTAAATGTTTGTATTGGAGGATGTCATTTAAGTTAAAACGTAATTGATAGTGTAACTTAAGTGCAGTGATGAAAATGAAATGAACCTTAAATTCTCAAAATCTGTCGGTATTTTTAGTTAATGTTTGAAGACAGAGGATGATAACGTTTATGGTCTTACGTAGGATTCTGATGTAATGGAATAACTTATCACGCCAAGAGTAACTACCTATAAGAATCTGTAAGCCAACGGATTACAGAGCCTAGCTGAAATCTTTTTTGGCTACACAGTCAAACTGCCTTCCGGCGGAGAGGAACGCGGAGGAGGCTCCGCCGAAGGGGAGTCTCGTTTGGGGAGGTAGACTGACTCTGAACCTGTTTTTTGGCAGAGCCTACGGGCTTGGAAAACCCTCGTAAAAACTCGGCCTTGTGCCACATGCAACACTCGTTGGGGGTAGCTAGATATCCTAGCCGAAATCTTTTTCGGCTAAACAGTCGAACTGCCTCTGAGCAGAGAGGAAGGCGGACGAGCCTCAGCCGAAGTGCAGAGTCTCGTTCGGGGAGGTTGACCAACCCAATCCCGTTAAGCGGGTTCTACGGGCATTTTTTGACCGAGCCTACGGGCTCGAAGAACCCACGTTAAACCTGGATTTGTACCATATGCAACCCTCATGCTGGGGGGGGGGGGGCTAAATATTCTAGCCGAAATCTTTTTCAGCTACACAGTAACTTTGACTTCGGGCAAAGAGGAACCCGGACGAAACTCCGACGAAGGGCAGTCTCATATTCGGGAAAGTAGACTGACCAGTAGCTTTATTAGAATTTCAATTCTTTACATGGATGAAACCAATTTTAATCTCCATATTTCAGGAAGAGAAGATCGCTCTAAAAAAAAAAAAAAAAAAAAAAAAAAAAAAAAAAAAAAAAGAAAGAAAAAAATGGCACGAGATGCACTACAGTCGCGGCCGGCTCCAGGGGAAATAACATCCATGTTATTGGATGTATTAGTAATAATGGATTAATTCATCATAAAATTAAAAGAGGTTCTTTCAAAAGAGAGGATGCGAAAGAATGGACTAGGGAGTGCCTTAGAAAGGCAAATGAAAATTATGAAAGGGGGGGGTGTCTTAGTTATTGATAACGCTCCTTGCCATATTTCAATTGAAGAAGTTGTGGAGGGGGATGAATTTAGGCAACAGCAAATTTTCAGACTTGCCCCCTATAGTCCGATGTTAAATCCCATTGGAAAGGTTTGGTCAGTCATTAAAGCTGACGTAAAAAGAAGTATGGCAGACTCAATTGTTGGGATTTTAAGAGGTGATGGCCAGGGATCTTTACCTACTAAAGAATTCCGCCTCAGCAAGTCAGAAGCGATGATCTCTTAGACAATATTTCCCCTGAGACTTGCAGTACCTTCGTATCTGGAATACAGAGATTACTTCCCTCTAATTAACTTAGATGATGTAATCTTTTAAATAAATTTCTTAGGAACGTTTATATTTTTTTTATATCCCTTTTAAGTAAAAAAGAAAATTAAATTTATTAGTATTATATTAATTCTCAATTTGAAGTTGATTAATGCATTTTGAAGTTGCTTGGTATAAGACGACAAACAAAGATGTGGATTTCCCACGTTACCTGAAGTTTAGGAAACTCAGTAACACCAGAAAGATCAATAACAGTCGATGCGAAAAGTTCCTTGTTTGAAGAATTCCAACCCTGAGTAATGCAAACTATGCAGTCAATGAATTTTTCCATGCTGGAGACGATGAAATTAACAATTGAAATTAGAAATGTTCAAATGCTGTTCTCAAATATTTGGTGGACTAGAAAGTCCAGATCTTGATCTGCCTGGTGGAATATTGCCACCAGCAAGACCCGCATACGACGAAGTATAGTATCCAAATTTGGTCAATTGAGGCCGGGCTTTGTTTCAAGACAATGTGAGGCGACACTGCCAGGATTTCGGAGGAGTACAGATGGCCGGTGTTGCGATTTTAATGTTCTATAACAGTTGGCTCTATTGCTATTAATGAAAACCAATTTGGTTGGGGTGTACAAACTGGCTCTATAGCCATAAGACAAGTGTAACCATGGACTACCTCAAAGATACTGAGGGCATGTTGAAGCCAAGCGGCTTTTACGGCATATCAACCTCAATTCCACCAAGATTTTATTGTTAGTGATCTTTTTATTTTTATTTGTTTTTCTTGTCCAAAAATGTATAGCTGGTATTAAAACCTATTTTTACATTCCGTGGTGATTTGAAACCATCTGGGTGGTGATAAATCTTTGCCCAGAGGTGGGACAATAACAGATGCTTCCACCTCAGCACAGGGTAGACCAGAGGAGCACTAGCATATAAAGTGGTTCCACGTTCCTCAAAATCTTGCTATCTGAGAACTTGGTGCCGGGTGTAGTTTACCGTCATACCCAGGACGCGAATATATGTAACTACTCGAATTCGAAATCTGTTCTTCGGCTTATCATTCGAGGCACAATCCATTATCATCAAGTGGAAAATTTAATGAGCAAGTGTGGAAGGCGTCTTCGAGAACTGTTGGCGTTAGTTTAGAGAAGGAAGTTGTATCATTTGAAAAATGGTTTCAAGATTAAGCTATGTTCATGTTTGAAGACAGAGGAAGATAAGGTTTATGGTCCTCACGTCGGATTCTGATGTAATGGAATAACTTGTCACGCCCAAGAGTAACTACCTATAATTCGGCTTGATATATGACCTATGCCTCGGAGCAGAGAGGAACCAGGACGAGGCTACGCAGAGGGGCAGAGTCTCTTTCGGGGAGGTAGACTGACCCTGAACGCGTTTATACGCGGTCGAATCGGGAATATTTTTGGCCGAGCCTGCGGGTTCGGAAAACCCACGTTAAACCTGGCCTTGTGCCACATGCAACCCTCGTGGGGGTGGTGGCTAAATATACTAGCCGAAATCTTTTCGGTTAGCGGGTCGAACTCTGAATGAACAGAGGGACCCGGACGATGCTATGACGGAGGGCAGAATATAGTTCGGTGAGGTAGACCAACCCTGAACCCGTTTATGCAGGTTCGAATTGAATATTTCTGACACTGCCTAAGGGCTCGGAGAACCCACGATAAACTCGGCCTTGTGCCACATACAAACTTCGTGGGGTGACATAACTAGCTGAAATCTTTAACTATAATGTCAAACTCTCCGCCTTTGAGTAAGGAAGAACCCAGACGAGGCTATGCCGAAGTGCGGAGTTATCTGGGGTGGTAGACGGACCTGACTCAGTTTTTTATGGGGAATTTTGTCCGAGCCTACGGGCTCGGATACCCCGTTAAATTGGTCCTTGTGGCAAATGTGACTACGTGGGGCAGTTACTAAACACACCAGCTGAAATCTTCAGCTATACGGTCGAACTGCCTTCGGGCAGAGAGGAAACCGGACGAGGCTATGCTGAAAGGTAGAGTCTAGTTCAGGGAGTTAAACACCATCCAGTTTAAGCGGGATCTACGGGGATTTTTTGGCCGAGCCTACGGTATCAGGAACCCAACATTAAATTCGGCCTTGTGCCACATGCGAGTGCGTGGGGCAGTTACTAGATATATCAGCTGAAAAGCTTTTTCAGCTGTACTCTCGAACTGTCTGCGTTTTGGCAGAGATGATCCCCAGACGAGGCTATGTCGAAGGGCAGAGTCTCGTGCCGAGAAACAGCTACCGATGCCGTTTTATACGGGAAATCTTTAGCAGAGTCTACGGGCTCGGATGCCCCACTTTAAACTCGGTCTGGTGCCCCATTCTACCTCATGAGGAGGCTGGTAAATATTCCTAGCTGGGATCTGTTGAGTACGACTTATGCGAGAACTACCGCCCTTCCAATGGTAGCAGTCGCGACGACAATCATTCTTATTGTACTGGTTTGTTACAATAAACCTTTACTTATTTATCCTTGTTTTTCAAGTATATATTTCTATTAGCACTGAATAGGATAGATAAGCTCACCCTGTCACCGATTTGTGTCTTGTCGGTAATAGTTTTATTGAAAAGATTTTATCCACTCGAATAAGTTTTAGTATCTATTTTTGTAATTCTTAATTTGATTAAAAATAATTGGACTATCATTTTGGATGTAAAAAAAAAAAAAAAAAAAAAAAAAGAAAAAAAAAAGGGATCTTTTGTCAGATTTAACGGAAATATTGACATTAATATTTATGAGGTGTATAATTTTTTTTTGTCGAGATTTCTTGTGTAAAGTGATTTCGATAATAATGGCTAATCTTTCATTTTCGAATCCATTTAACGGCTCAATGAGGTAACATTTTTCAAATTATAAAACCCTAGAAAGATACTCTTGCAGTGTATGGAATACTACTATCAAGGCTGGGTGTTGTCTTCCCAGACTCCACATAACAGAAGGTAGAAAGGTATTCTTCGGAAGTGTTTGTAATAAGGAGAATCCTTTGAAGAACGCGTTTTTGTGTAGTTCAGGCAAGACACAAATTCTATGTATCAATGTTTTGTTTGAATTGTTGGACGAAAAGGGTCCTATTAAAAGAAGGCGTTCCCTCATTTTCAAACCCATACATGGTGCGAGAAAAAAAAGTATCAAGGCTTAAGTATAGTAGAGCTATTTCGCAAAACCAAGAAAAATGCGAGATTCTCTCAACGGAGAAAGGTTCAGAAATTTGACCACTTCAAGTGCCTAGGCTTGGTGAAAACCACTGGTCAGTGAAAGGACATCGATGCCTGCAATGACGGTGCGAGTGTCGCGTTGTGTCAGCTTACAACTCGTGTAGATCAGATCAAAATCAACGCGAGAGTGTATATCTACCAGCGTCTGGTCAGAAATATCCTTCTCTACAGATGAGATATGGCCAGTGAGATTTGGAACGGGGACCATCACATTCTCAAGATACTCAATCGCTTCTGCAGTAACAGCATTTCTAACATCGCCGTTGGCACTCACTGCAAAATTAGCTCCCTCTCCAACAAGTCCTTTTCACAAGGCGACTTTAGTGGTTTAGCCATACTCTTCGTAGGCGATAGTTTCAGGCATGATTAGTTTTGGTTCTGGATGCGGCAAATTCATGTGACAGAGCTGACTCAACTGATCTCGTGTAAATTCCGCAAAAAGATTAATGCCGATTTAGTTCAGAAGGCGAAAACAATTACCAGCAAATGATAACGAAACGAACAGAGTTAATCGAACGGTTGGTGAAGATAGGACCAGACGACTGACCAAAGTCCCAAGAGACAACAGAAAAGTTACATGCACGGCTGTTAAATAAATTTTGCAACGATTACCTAGGTGTGGAGTATTGCCAACGCATCAGCGGCAGTGTCGTTACGCAGAAACTGACATCGTCTAAGATTTGTGATTTTACTGTCCACGAACTGATGATTCTACTGCTATGAATTACATTCAAATTAGTTGGTAAGAATAAATTGAATTCATCCTCATAAGAGTAGAGTAACCAAGGACTTCCGGAAGAAAAATAACAGGGCACATTGAAACTTTGCTGTGTTTTACAGCGTATCTAACTCCGCTCAGGTAGATCTGAAGAACAATAGCAATTAAGGTGATCCCACGCCGCTTAAATACTCATGATCGGTGACCAAGGTATTGAGAGTGTAGTACTGATTCGGGTAATATCAAGTATTTACGTATCAGAAACCTTAATTCACAGTATACCACCATGATCCCGCCCCAGACATTACGGGTCGCCATTCACGACAAATAGGTGGCCTCATTGCGGAGGAAGCTACATTGATGTTGCCGGTGTTGCTAGATGTATTCAATCGCTTCCGAAGAAACACCATTTCTAACCCCGATGCCCTCTCTCGCTTCAAAATTAGCTCTTTTCAACAAGTGATATTCACAAGGCGACTTCATAGCTATAGACTTCGTCAAGAGCCGGGCGAATTCATCCAGGAAGGACATGCCCGGGTGTTATATGTTTGCAAAGTTTTCCTAGATGAGGAGTCTAACATCTCAGAGTAAAAGTTACGCTGAAACCGACATCGTCCAAAATTGAATGTGATTTTACTGTTCTAGGACAGTTGGTGCCACTGCCATGAATTAAACCCAATTTGGTTAGGGGTGCAAAGATTGCGAGTGTAGAATAATCAAGGACTTCCCGAAGAACACTAAGACCATGTTGAAGGCAATGTTTTTACTGCAAATCAACCTCAATGGGTAATTTAATGCCACCGAAATTTTTTAATCTATTTTTATATTTTCATGGTGATTTGACAGCAGTTTCGGTGTTAACTATTTGTTGGGGCCCTTATTTGCTCAGGACTTGATAACAGCAATTAAGAGGTTGTTCCAGGCCCCTCAAATGCTTCAATCGGGCAATAATAGGCATTAATACCGGATCTAATTTATCGCCATTCGCAAAACTGATGTAGAGTTTTGCTACTGACATGTACGTACAAGTTTTACAAAAGGTAAACTTAATTCAAGAGATCTGTCTTCCATCAAAAAGCTTAAATTACACGTGCAAAAGTTACAACCCATTAGGGCAAAATATTTATGTTTTGTCCATTAAAGACAAGACTGGAATTCCCCATTACCAAGCTAATTATAAGAGCTGTGATGTTGACGGCTCAGGAGAATGGCATCAAGATAATTGAAAATAATGGCATTGTAGTACTGATCTAGGTAATATGAACTGGTACTGACAGAAATATTAGAGAGTAATTGGGTTCAGAAAACTAATTGAAAGTACTTACGTATCAGAAACCGTCACACCGAAATCAGGCAACTCGTGCTGAAACAGAAGGACGGAGAAATACTAAGATGCCAATTGGGTTAAAGGGAGGAAGAGAAATAAAAGCGTTTAAAAAAAACTCCATTATACGGAGACATTTTGGAACAATCTTGAAGGGGGGAAAAAAAAACATTTTCTTTCTGGCCCGTCAAAACCAAACAGCTAATTTTTAGATTAAATTCGTATAAATTGTATATGTATTCTTTGTAAGACATCAATTTGTAGATCAGGTTTCAATAACGTTTTTTTTTTTCAAATATATATTCCTGTATTTTGCTAGAAATGTATTTTTATAGTTTCAGATTGGAACAAGAATTAAGTGCTAATGCCAGGATCCTCAAAACCTCATGATCATATGTCTTGCTGCCGGATGTAGTTTATCGTCATACCGATGGCGTGGATAGTTTGTGGTAGATTCAAAAGGAGGGATAATTGACATTTTCAGTATGAGGAAAATAGTTGTTTCTACGATGAATCCAACTCCATCTGCTTGAAATACGAGTAGCCTACGTGATTTTCACAAGATCAACGTTAAAAACGGCTTCTGATGTAAACATTTCTGTTCATTGCAGAGTTTTAAATTCTTATCTTTAGAAGCTGGTATCAGGTTTGGCTTAATGCTTTATGGAATGTCAACCTCAGTGGGTTATTTAATGCAGACAAGATTTTTAAAGCGTTTCGTAAGAATAAAAGGTATTTTTAAGGAATCAGTTTGTAGATCAGGTTTCATTGGCGTATTTTTAAGAAGAGGGTTTTTTATCAGTCAAATTTATCGTCGGTATTTTTTTTTTTTTGCAAATGAATTGCCGATACTTTTACCATAAATATTTTTATCGTTTCATGGAGTTTTGAATCCCAGTCGAGTCGGGGTAGGTTACAAGAACCTTAATAGAGTACAAACCCGAATCATGCTGGAACTGGGAACAAGAACATTTCTCAGTTGGTTCCAGACTCCTCAAAACCTCATGAAAGGTTACAAATGCACCCACTGGTTATCAGAAAAGTACGAAAGCATGAGGCATCCCTCACCTGGCTGGTGATACGTGGGGCCCTCTGGGTCGGCAAAAAACTCTGCGCAGCGAGTTTTGAGAAATATCCAAACTGCCGACGTTGTGAGGGGGAAGTCGAGACCCTTGGTCACGTCTTCTTTCATTGCAAGTCGGTAGCACCATTGTGTAAGTTTGTTGAAGGCCTCATGGTTCGCATGTTGCAGGGAAAGTTTTTTGTCCTTGAGGTCGCTTCTGTTTGTAGCAATATGGCCCCGCCGTTAACAAAGTCTGAACTTTATGTGTTTCACTGCTTGCTAGGAGTTATGAGAGTCGTGATTTGGGTGACACGTCAGAAGGGATTCTATGGAGGTGAGAAGTTCACTTCTTCCCTACTGATCTTGTACTTTAAGCATCAGCTTTAAGTCAAGATTAGGACGGAAAGGCGGCGACTCTTCATCAGAATTCGGCAAAAGGTGGGTAAATCTTGCGCGAATGTGTAGAGTGAGAGGTGCTGACTTAGAGTGGCACTTGGACCTCGGTTAGGTGCAGGATTTTGTCCCTCATGGGTTGAACAGAGGCAACCTGACCCGATACTAGGCTAGTTTAGGTTTATTTTGAATCTTTAGTTTCTCGATTATCGTTAACTTAGCTCGGGTATGTATGCGCATCGGCCCCTTTTGTCCTTATTTATCTTTGGTTTAATTCCCCATCCCCTCCCTCGTTAGGTGGCCAGTGACGTCAGTTCTCTGGTAGTTGCGGGATGACTTTCGTTTCGTGTGTGTGGTTTTTCGTATTTGTTTGTGTCTAAATGAGTGTGTTTGTGTGAGTGATTTTGGACGGATGACTGTTTCTTAAACTTTTTAAATCTCGCAATTTTTTCGTCTAGTTAACCGATGTTGCTGCCACATTTAGGTATTGTGGGGTTTTTTAGTACTAACCTTGTTTTGTTTTGTTTTTCTTGTAAATAGTTAATTCATATTGTAAATATTCATCGGGGTTTTTTAAGATTGAAATGTACATATGGGGACTAGTTAGAATTTCATGGAGAATTTGAGGAATTATGGTAGATGTAGTAAGAAAGGTATGGAAGAATGTGTTTTGGTGCTAGGAGTATTGTTGGTATGTGTGGGTCAGTGTTTGTGACTAGCTAAGTTTTAATTTAAGACAGATGATGACCGTCCTTCGCCAATCCCCCTTTTGACCTTGTGCCACATTTTGTATATTTTTAATATGCAAATAAATATTGATTTATTTAACCGCGCATTTTGATGGTAGTAACGGACATAGCTTGATGGTTGTAGATATTCTAGAGCTACTTTTGATTGATGTAAGAGGGAAAAATAAAGTGATGTCGACATTCCACATCATGCAAAAGTTAGAAAACAGTTCTAACGCCGTTCCCAAATACTAGGTTGGCCAGGAAATTTAGGCTCAGGAAGCGAAAAGAAAAAATTGATCTGCCTGGTCGAATTTCCATGTAGCACTACATTTCGAGGTTGTTCCACACGGTCGCGTCATCAACGCTCAACTGTATTGCCATCAGGTAGACCGCGTGTACGACAAACTGAAGTACCCAGATTGGGTCAATCGAAGTCGGACTGTGTCAGCAAGACAATGTGAGGCAACACCACAGGATTGTCGTATAAGTTTAGATGGATGGTATTTAAATTCTTCTACATCTATAATTCAGTGCCGATTCTGCACAGAGTGGCTACGGCTTATTCCGCTCGATGTCACATTTCCTCCACACTTTTAGAAAAAAAAGAAAGTCAGATGACTGGTATGTGGGACTGTATCGGTTGCTGGTTTAGCCATACTCTTCGACGACAACAGGACGAATTCATCCGTGAGGCGATCGTTTCGGATATAGTCAGCTTTCGTTCAGGATGCGGTAAATTCCTTTGACGGAGCCAGCTCAACTGATCCCGTGGAAATTCCGCAACAAAAGCTTTATGCCAATGTAGTTCAGAAGGTGAACACAGTTACCAGCAATGATAAAGAAACAAATATAGAACTAATCGAACGGTTGGTGAAGATTAGCCAGTCGTCTACTGTAAACATTTCGCACAGTCTTCCTAGATGATTTGGTTTTCGTTTGGTTTACAGTTTATCAAGCACAATGGGTTATTTAATGTCCACAAGACTTATTGCTGGTAATATTTTCTTTTAAAATTAAACTATAGTCGGTAATATCTTTTCTAAAAGTTTTGCTGGTAATTATTTTTTTTTTTTTACAAATTATTTCTGGTATGTATGAAAATCTATTTTTACACTTTCATAGTTTTTTTACCCCATTTTTTTCTTTTTGTGGTGGGGGTCAACTTTTTACCCACAGCCGGAACCCTAACAGGTGCTATCACCCCGGGTCAGGGTGGACTTGGGAACATCAGCAATTAAGAGGTGGTTCCACGCTCTTCAAAACCTCCTGATCGGAAGCCTTCTTGTTGGATGTAGTTTACCGTCATACCCAGGACGGACAAAGTCATCGGACTGCTATACGGGATAGAATCGGATGCTAGCTGATCGCTGGCAGAAGATTGCCGAGAAAATACTTTTGAATAAATGTTTCCCTTGCCACATAAAATGGTTTCCTTCACATTTCCTAAGTCTTAAGTCGTGACTTACTGGCGACCCTCATATTCACTGATCATTTGTTTTTGAACAATCGTAACTTTCGGAACTCACGAGAAGTAGCTTATGCGTCAAGGGGGGATCGGATCCAAGTGAAGACATTAAGCATACGCTGCCAAAAGCTATTCAGTGCATAAGACCAGCGGTATTGGCGACAAATTTAGTCGCCGAATTACATTCAGAAAAATACGTAATTGAGTAATCAAAGTAATTCAGTTTCTATCGAATTATTTTACTCAGTTCCACTGCTATTTGATGTCGTCGCCTAGGTGAATTGGAGCCACCAACGTCTAAGTTTCAATAACATTAAATGTGGGGCGTTTACAATGTTATGACCGAGAAGATGTCCAGAATAGACAGACGCCCAATAAAGGGAATTTGCGGAATTTACCCACAAATTGATCAAGCAGGATCCCAACGTTATGTGATTAGTAATTTAAGGCCTGGCAGGATTTGAGAACATGCCTCTGGATTTGGGTGCAAGGAAATCAGATTA
The DNA here is from genome assembly GCA_964036315.1 of Acanthosepion esculentum. Lineage (NCBI taxonomy): Eukaryota > Metazoa > Mollusca > Cephalopoda > Sepiida > Sepiidae > Acanthosepion > Acanthosepion esculentum. The sequence goes on along the minus strand of OZ038485.1, from coordinate 110,006,075 downwards.
TATACCATGTCAAATAACACAGTCTTTAAGTAATGTGCGAGCCAGACTGCGTCGGTTTCGGCAATTTTCGGAAAAAGTCTGAACACTTCATTAATATCGATGCCTACTTGTAGTTTTGTTTCTTCTCTAAAATCCATTTCAGTTTCTTGCATTTCTGAATAAGTGTAGCTTTAACGCAAGTCAATTTTCGTTGATTTGTATTTCAGACTGATCATTAGCCAATATCGCTAATAAGGTTTGAAAGACCACTAATATCGCCAATATAGGACGACTGTCGTGAGAAATTAATGATGGCTTCTGCGGGTGATTGGTTCAGGCTTTTGCGCTCGAGTTCCAAATGTAGACTAATTGGTTTCAAAGTTGAACTTCAACCAGAGAATTCATATTCATTGGTTTTCAGTTACCCACAATTACCTTCTTACTCATGACAGTTCTGCAGGGAACTTTAAGTAGTCTAGCCGGTTAATATGCAGTGAAAGAGGGGGGGAATTAAGAGCTTTTTGTGCCCGACTTAAGATTACCATTTCACACGTTCAATGGGGGGGGGTCTTAAATTAAGAGAACGATTGTTGAAACCGCTCATGTCAATCAGAATCATTTATTATAAGCAACAATATTAACAGTTTCAGAGGAAGACTGACATTGTAAAATATTTCTTCCGATGTGCTTTGAGTGAGACATGGGCAAAAGTTTCCCAAGACAAACATCTGGCAAAGCCCAGGGACACAGAGTTGTCACTGAATCCATTCGAGATTAGTAACAAAGTCAGGTGAAAAAATTGAATTTTCCGAAAGAGTCATTAGCAAGTGAGGCTTAGGTACGATAGATTCAACAGCTATGAACCAAACCAAATGTTTAGTATAATCTCACCAAACTAGTTATGGCTAGAATATTAAAATCCTTGCTGCATAGAAGGATCTGATTATGGGAACAGTTACAAAAACAAAATCAGCCCATTACACATCAGAAGTTAAAATTACTAAAGAGAAGAGTTCCAAGCAAAGCTTGCTTGGAAATTAAAATTTCAATTTCCGTTAGACAGTTGTGCAAGAGTTTTAATAAATACAGTTAAAGTCAAAACTAGTTTTGGGACGAACATTGATAAAGATATAGCAACATCAGATATGAAGCTTCATTTTATGTCTTCAACTGAAGCTTTGTTTCAGTCACACGGTAATATTTCCGAGAATTCTGAACATAAAAGAAAATGTAGTTCCAATAGATTTGATAATATTGACAAATCTTAGCATATTTTGAACAGATAACGAGGTTATTCCAAGATGAGAAAAATGTACTACTTTAGCGATTAAAGAGATTCTACTTGGAATTCACAAGATCAGAATCGATTGACCAGTTACAAGACAAGCTCAGTTTACATGATCTGGGGGGCGGGGGTGATCCTTTAGTTCTAATCCAGTAGAATTTGAAGACCGAGACCTTTGGAGAGAAGCGATTGCAATAGTTCGCCAGCTGAAGATTTTTTTGCTCAAACTGTTCAGAGATTTAGTTACAGTTCTACAAAATTAGTCAAAGCCTCCCGAAATAGTGAAGTCATGTATTTTGAAGAAACGGGCTTACGCTATCAAGAGACTTGCCAATCAGCAGACATTTTAAATTTATAAATTTCCCTGGAGTTTAATGTTCGGCTTTCAATCCTATAGAAGAGCTACAACCAAAAATAAGAATAATTGCTAATGTCCAAAGATATGAATCTGTAAATGTCCTTCATAGGAGAGATTCAGATTTTAAA
>OZ038485.1:109931825-109996825 GCA_964036315.1 Acanthosepion esculentum | reverse complement strand
CTTCTGAATTTTCTAACCGGAAGTTCAAAATTTAAATGTATGGCGCAATGCCAAAAGTGGGGTTGGAAACCCTGTCTTCTGTCTTAAACTTAGCTAACCACGTCACTGAGGTAAACATGCCACAATGTTCCTACTAGCAAAACACATTCTTAACACATACATATTTACATATATATTTACTAGAAAATAAACAAAATAGTGTTAGTAATAAAAATAAACTACATAGTCCTTAACTGACACCTCTGTTCATCGGGAGAGGATGGGGATTTAAAGTGGGGACAAAAATGAAGGAGGCCAAGTAATATACATCCTCTAGGTAAGTAAACTGAAAGAAGAAACTAAAAATAAAATATTAGGAGAGAGAAGGAGATTAGACAAAGTTATTCGGAAACTTTTATAAAATGTGACGTTTCCATTTTGAAATATGTCATTTTTTATCTCTATTTTCTTACAATTTAGAATAAAGACTTCATATCCCCTTAATCATTTTTAATAGTATTTAGATGTTTTTGATACCAAACAAACACTCCAATTGAGAGAAACTGAATTATTGAACACGATAGATAAGGGATTTGATCTTCCCAAATAAAAAGCCAGCAGATAAACAGGTAAATGGTAATATTTGACTCCATATGAATTCATCAGATTGGTGGAAAGGAATGTTAAACATTTGGTTAGGTAAGATACTAATAAACAATGTTAGCTTAACCATAAACCATTTAGTGAGCAGTAAACTGATAAAATTTCGAAACTAGAATATTCTGGAAGAAATATGGTTAAACAAATGTAGAAATAGCTTCAACAGAATAATGGTCAGGTCAGATAGTGTCTTATCGGGGAAAGGAGAGAAAAAGAGTTTTAGTTTCTTCGTTTATTCTATGCTGAATAGTGGACTAAGCTAGTGTTTATGATATCTGCGCGAACGCAGACACCCAGTATATTCAGGAAGTCCATTCTTTAAATTGGTAAGGAACAATTTTACTTCTCCGACTCTTGCTTTTGCGTCATTCAATGTACTGGATCAGTTTTATATAATAGAATCTAAATTCAGTACAGCAGGCAGGCTTGAACCCTCTACCGTTCCTCTGCATACTCAACGAAACTTCCTACTCACCTTTTTGATAATAAAATTAATATTGAGGATAGTAATATAATTTTATGAAGTGATTCTGTGACCCGGATGTTTGTATAGAATGAACTCTTAGCTTAAACCATAGGCAATAAATAGTAAAGCTTAGGCAAATAATTTTCATTCCGGCTAAGGAATGACAGTAGTGAAGGCGGGTCTTCGGCTAGATTTTGTACTCTAGGTACAAAATGTTCTATTTTTATCGGATCTTAATTTATGGGGCTGTTCGTTAGAGGCGCTACTTGGCAAGTTTGTTCATAGCAGTATTTTTCACTAAAGAATGACTCTATGACACCTTTAATTTCGAGCAGATACGTTTATGAACGCGTTCTGAATTGTTAAAATAAAAATCTCCTTTTCGAGAAAAGACTGAATTTTTCCCTAATATTCCTAATGTCCCAACATTAGGAAGCTTGTGACGTGTCATTAGGTTTAGTTATGAAACCTGGTCTCCGAAATCCAGTGTTTTTGTTGTTTAAGTGCCGACCAAATTATATTACCCCCCCACGCCTACTTCTCAAATCAAAATCGATGCTTCCTCCCAAATATTAATTAGTAACTCTCCCAAAAATCTGACTTTCTAGTCAACTTATCACAATAAATGGACAACTTGTTACAATGTGTCCCATTCAAATACCATTGAACAATTCGTTATGGCGTCAAATGCTAATTTGATAAAAACCCTAAAGTCTGACTCCCTTCTCCCTAAATAACGGAAGTTATTGCAACTCTTAGTTTGTCCGATCACTTCCCTCTCGTCGATTGAATCGGCCACAGCGCATCTATAATCAATTTGTTCAATTTTCAACTTCTTTTATCTGTTGAAACGTTACATGTCTAAATATGTACTGTAAGCTCCATAAACTACTCCACCGTTGCTTGTGGACATAAAATCTGTCGTAGATGGTGGGAATAGCAGATAGTAGTACTCAATACTAGTCTGCCAAATGTAAATTGTCACTTCGGGGTTTCTTTTACTTCTGAATTGTTTGAAGCCAGTTCTACTTTGACAATTCGCTTGACATTTACAAATCCTTGAAACTCATTACCATGGAAGGTTACGACTCTACTCCCTAAAAGTCTAAATGTAACTTTATTTTCACTGTCTTACATCTGTTGTAGAGGAGGGTCACTCCGAAATAGGTCTCCTTTATGTCGGCACTCGTGGACATCTCCCCCCTGATCATGGCTTACAGAACGTTTATGGAGATCAAACAGTGGATATTAACACAATCGGACGGCGGTTAACGTACTACAAATTGCGGGAATTGGGTCGCCTCTTCTCGTACACATTCTAGATTGTTGTTACTTAACGGCTGTGAAACTGATAGCTTATATTTTAAAGTTAATACTACTTCTATCCAATGGCTGTATCCAGTTTCAATCTGAACACTCCTGTTTTTTTTGTTTGTTTTTTGCTGTCCTTCCCGTGAACCTTTCATTTACGGTTTTAACTCTTCTACTTGAAAGGGAAACTAATTATAGAAAAGCTACATCATTAATGATGAAACTTTAAAATCTGAATCTCTCCTATGAAGGACATTTACAGATTCATATCTTTGGACATTAGCAATTATTCTTATTTTTGGTTGTACCTCTTCTATAGGATTGAAAGCCGAACATTAAACTCCAGGGAAATTTATAAATTTAAAATGTCTGCTGATTGGCAAGTCTCTTGATAGCGTAAGCCCGTTTCTTCAAAATACATGACTTCACTATTTCGGGAGGCTTTGACTAATTTTGTAGAACTGTAACTAAATCTCTGAACAGTTTGAGCAAAAAAATCTTCAGCTGGCGAACTATTGCAATCGCTTCTCTCCAAAGGTCTCGGTCTTCAAATTCTACTGGATTAGAACTAAAGGATCACCCCCCCCCCAGATCATGTAAACTGAGCTTGTCTTGTAACTGGTCAATCGATTCTGATCTTGTGAATTCCAAGTAGAATCTCTTTAATCGCTAAAGTAGTACATTTTTCTCATCTTGGAATAACCTCGTTATCTGTTCAAAATAGATTAAGATTTTTGTCAATATTATCAAATCTATTGGAACTACATTTTCTTTTATGTTCAGAATTCTCGGAGGAAATATTACCGTGTGACTGAAACAAAGCTTCAGTTGAAGACATAAAATGAAGCTTCATATCTGATGTTGCTATATCTTTATCAATGTTCGTCCCAAAACTAGTTTTGACTTTAACTGTATTTATTAAAACTCTTGCACAACTGTCTAACGGAAATTGAAATTTTAATTTCCAAGCAAGCTTTGCTTGGAACTCTTCTCTTTAGTAATTTTAACTTCTGATGTGTAATGGGCTGATTTTGTTTTTGTAACTGTTCCCATAATCAGATCCTTCTATGCAGCAAGGATTTTAATATTCTAGCCATAACTAGTTTGGTGAGATTATACTAAACATTTGGTTTGGTTCATAGCTGTTGAATCTATCGTACCTAAGCCTCACTTGCTAATGACTCTTTCGGAAAATTCAATTTTTTCACCTGACTTTGTTACTAATCTCGAATGGATTCAGTGACAACTCTGTGTCCCTGGGCTTTGCCAGATGTTTGTCTTGGGAAACTTTTGCCCATGTCTCACTCAAAGCACATCGGAAGAAATATTTTACAATGTCAGTCCTCCTCTGAAACTGTTAATGTTGTTGCTTATAATAAATGATTCTGATTGACATGAGCGGTTTCAACAATCGTTCTCTTAATTTAAGACCCCCCCCCATTGAACGTGTGAAATGGTAATCTTAAGTCGGGCACAAAAAGCTCTTAATTCCCCCCCTCTTTCACTGCATATTAACCGGCTAGACTACTTAAAGTTCCCTGCAGAACTGTCATGAGTAAGAAGGTAATTGTGGGTAACTGAAAACCAATGAATATGAATTCTCTGGTTGAAGTTCAACTTTGAAACCAATTAGTCTACATTTGGAACTCGAGCGCAAAAGCCTGAACCAATCACCCGCAGAAGCCATCATTAATTTCTCACGACAGTCGTCCTATATTGGCGATATTAGTGGTCTTTCAAACCTTATTAGCGATATTGGCTAATGATCAGTCTGAAATACAAATCAACGAAAATTGACTTGCGTTAAAGCTACACTTATTCAGAAATGCAAGAAACTGAAATGGATTTTAGAGAAGAAACAAAACTACAAGTAGGCATCGATATTAATGAAGTGTTCAGACTTTTTCCGAAAATTGCCGAAACCGACGCAGTCTGGCTCTCACATTACTTAGACTCGAAGCGTTATTTGACATGGTATATAATCTGATTTCCTTGCACCCAAATCCAGAGGCATGTTCTCAAATCCTGCCAGGCCTTAAATTACTAATCACATAACGTTGATCCTGCTTGATCAATTTGTGGGTAAATTCCGCAAATTCCCTTTATTGGGCGTCTGTCTATTCTGGACATCTTCTCGGTCATAACATTGTAAACGCCCCACATTTAATGTTATTGAAACTTAGACGTTGGTGGCTCCAATTCACCTAGGCGACGCCATCAAATAGCAGTGGAACTGAGTAAAATAATTCGATAGAAACTGAATTACTTAGACTACTCAATTACGTATTTTTCTGAATGTAATTCGGCGACTAAATTTGTCGCCAATACCGCTGGTCTTATGCACTGAATAGCTTTTGGCAGCGTATGCTTAATGTCTTCACTTTGATCCGATCCCCCCCTTGACGCATAAGCTACTTCTCGTGAGTTCCGAAAGTTACGATTGTTCAAAAACAAATGATCAGTGAATATGAGGGTCGCAAGTAAGTCACTACTTAAGACTTAGGAAATGTGAAGGAAACCATTTTATGTGGCAAGGGAAACATTTATTCAGAAGTATTTTCTCGGCAATCTTCTGCCAGCGATCAGCTAGCATCCGTTTCTATCCCGTATAGCAGTCCGATGACTTTGTCCGTCCTGGGTATGACGGTAAACTACATCCAACAAGGCTTCCGATCAGGAGGTTTTGAAGAGCGTGGAACCACCTCTTAATTGCTGATGTTCCCAAGTCCACCCTGACCCGGGGTGATAGCACCTGTTAGGGTTCCGGCTGTGGGTAAAAAGTTGACCCCCCCCCCACAAAAAGAAAAAAATGGGGTAAAAAAAAAAACTATGAAAGTGTAAAAATAGATTTTCATACATACCAGAAATAATTTGTAAAAAAAAAAAAATAATTACCAGCAAAACTTTTAGAAAAGATATTACCGACTATAGTTTAATTTTAAAAGAAAATATTACCAGCAATAAGTCTTGTGGGCATTAAATAACCCATTGTGCTTGATAAACCGTAAACCAAACGAAAACCAAATCATCTAGGAAGACTGTGCGAAATGTTTACAGTAGACGACTGGCTAATCTTCACCAACCGTTCGATTAGTTCTATATTTGTTTCTTTATCATTGCTGGTAACTGTGTTCACCTTCTGAACTACATTGGCATAAAGCTTTTGTTGCGGAATTTCCACGGGATCAGTTGAGCTGGCTCCGTCAAAGGAATTTACCGCATCCTGAACGAAAGCTGACTATATCCGAAACAATCGCCTCACGGATGAATTCGTCCTGTTGTCGTCGAAGAGTATGGCTAAACCAGCAACCGATACAGTCCCACATACCAGTCATCTGACTTTTTTTTTCTAAAAGTGTGGAGGAAATGTGACATCGAGCGGAATAAGTCGTAGTCACTCCGTGCAGAATCGGCACTGAATTATAGATGTAGAAGAATTTAAATACCATCCATCTAAACTTATACGACAATCCTGTGGTGTTGCCTCACATTGTCTTGCTGACACAGTCCGACTTTGATTGACCCAAACTGGATACTTCAGTTTGTCGTACACGCTGTCTACCTGATGGCAATACAGTTGAGCGTTGATGACGCGACCGTGTGGAACAACCTCGAAATGTAGTGCTACCTGGAAATTCGACCAGGCAGATCAATTTTTTCTTTTCGCTTCCTGAGCCTAAATTTCCTGGCCAACCTAGTATTTGGGAACGGCGTTAGAACTGTTTTCTAACTTCTGCATGATGTGGAATGTCGACATCACTTTATTTTTCCCTCTTACATCAATCAAAAGTATCTCTAGAATATCTACAACCATCAAGCTATGTCCGTTACTACCGTCAAAATGCGCGGTTAAATAAATCAATATTTATTTGCATATTAAAAATATACAAAATGTGGCACAAGGTCAAAAGGGGGATTGGGGAAGGACGGTCATCATCTGTCTTAAATTAAAACTTAGCTAGTCACACTGACCCACACATACCAACAATAGTCCTAGCACCAAAACAACACATTCTTCCATACCTTTCTTACTACATCTACCATAATTCCTCAAATTCTCCATGAAATTCTAACTAGTCCCCATATGTACATTTCAATCTTAAAAAACCCCGATGAATATTTACAATATGAATTAACTATTTACAAGAAAAACAAAACAAAATAAGGTTAGTACTAAAACCCCCCACAATACCTAAATGTGGCAGCAACATCGGTTAACTAGACGAAAAAATTGCGAGATTTAAAGTTTAAGAAACAGTCATCCGTCCAAAATCACTCGCACAAACACACACTCCTTTAGACACAAACAAATACGAAAAACCACACACCCGAAACGAAAGTCATCCCGCAACTACCAGAGAACTGACGTCACTGGCCACCTAACGAGGGAGGGGATGGGGAATTAAACCAAATAAAAATAAGGACAGAAATAAAAGGGGCCGATGCGCATACATACCCGAGCTAAGTTAACGATAATCGAGAAACTAAAGATTCAAAATAAACCTAAACTAGCCTAGTGTCGGGTTGCCTCTGTTCAACCCATGAGGGACAAAATCCTGCACCTAACCGAGGTCCAAGTGCCACTCTAAGTCAGCACCTCTCACTCTACACATTCGCGCAAGATTTACCCACCTTTTGCCGAATTCTGATGAAGAGTCGCCGCCTTTCCGTCCTAATCTTGACTTTAAGCTGATGCTTAAAGTACAAGATCAGTAGGGAAGAAGTGAACTTCTCACCTCCATAGAATCCCTTCTGACGTGTCACCCAAATCACGACTCTCATAACTCCTAGCAAGCAGTGAAACACAAAGTTCAGACTTTGTTAACGGCGGGGCCACATTGCTACAAACAGAAGCGACCTCAAGGACAAAAAACTTTCCCTGCAACATGCGAACCATGAGGCCTTCAACAGACGTACACAATGGTGCTACCGACTTGCAATGAAAGAAGACGTGACCAAGGGTCTCGACTTCCCCCTCACAACGTCGGCAGTTTGGATATTTCTCCAAACCCGCTGCGCAGAGTTTTTTGCCGACCCAGAGGGCCCCACGTATCACCAGCCAGGTGAGGGATGCCTCATGCTTTCGTACTTTTCTGATAACTAGTGGGTGCATTTGTAACCTTTCATGAGGTTTTTAGGAGTCTGGAACCAACTGAGAAATGTTCTTGTTCCCAGTTCCAGCATGATTCGGGTTTGTACTCTATTAAGGTTCTTGTAACCTACCCCGACTCGACTGGGATTCAAAACTCCATGAAACGATAAAAATATTTTTATGGTAAAAGTATCGCCAATTCATTTGCAAAAAAAAAAAAAAAAAAATACCGACGATAAATTTGACTGATAAAAAACCCTCTTAAAAATACGCCAATGAAACCTGATCTACAAACTGATTCCTTAAAAATACATTTTATTCTTACGAAACGCTTTAAAAATCTTGTCTGCATTAAATAACCCACTGAGGTTGACATGCCATAAAGCATTAAGCCAAACCTGATACCAGCTTCTAAAGATAAGAATTTAAAACTCTGCAATGAACAGAAATGTTTACATCAGAAGCCGTTTTTAACGTTGATCTTGTGAAAATCACGTAGGCTACTCGTATTTCAAGCAGATGGAGTTGGATTCATCGTAGAAACAACTATTAATTTTCCTCATACTGAAAATGTCAATTATCCCTCCTTTTGAATCTACCACAAACTATCCACGCCATCGGTATGACGATAAACTACATCCGGCAGCAAGACATATGATCATGAGGTTTTGAGGATCCTGGAATTAGCACTTAATTCTTGTTCCAATCTGAAAGTATAAAAATAGACATTTCTAGCAAAATACAGGAATATATATTTGAAAAAAAAAACGTCATTGAAACCTGATCTACAAATTGATGTCTTACAAAGAATACATATACAATTTAATCTAAAAATCTTATTTAATTAGCTGTTTGGTTTTGACGGGCCAGAAAGAAAATGTTTCCCCCCCCCCTTCAAGATTGTTCCAAAATGTCTTCGTATAATGGAGGCTTTTTTTTAAACGCTTTTATTTCTCTTCCTCCCTTTAACCCAATTGGCATCTTAATATTTCTCCGTCCTTCTGTTTCAGCACGAGTTGCCTGATTTCGGTGTGACGGTTTCTGATACGTAATTACTTTGAATTAGTTTTCTGAACCCAATTACTCTCTAATATTTCTGGCAGTACCAGTTCATATTACCTAGATCAGTACTACAATGCCATTATTTTCAATTATCTTAATGCCATTCTCCTGAGCCGTCAACATCACAGCTCTTATAATTAGCTTGGTAATGGGGAATTCCAATCTTGTCTTTAATGGACAAAACATAAATATTTCGCCCTAATGGGTTGTAACTTTTGCACGTGTAAATTAAGCTTTTTGATGGAAGACAGATCTCTTGAATTAAGTTTACCTTTTGTAAAACTTGTACGTACATGTCAGTAGCAAAACTCTACATCAGTTTTGCGAATGGCGATAAATTAGATCCGGTATTAATGCCTATTATTGCACGATTGAAGCTTTTGAGGGGCCTGGAACAACCTCTTAATTGCTGTTATCAAGTCCTGAGCAAATAAGGGCCCCAACAAATAGTTAACGCCGAAACTGCTGTCAAATCACCATGAAAATATAAAAATAGATTAAAAAATTTCGGTGGCATTAAATTACCCATTGAGGTTGATTTGCAGTAAAACATTGTCTTCAACATGGTCTTAGTGTTCTTCGGGAAGTCCTTGATTATTCTACTCTCTAAGGTAAATTTTTGCACCCCAATCAAGGGGGGGGGGGTGAACAAAAATAGGGAAACTCCCTGAACAAACTTATTGCAATTTTTTCACTCATTATCAAAGCAGGCCATGGGCGGAAACATGCCAAAGACTTCATTTGTCTCTGCAATCATGGCCCAAAGTTTGTTGACCGGCTTCACCCCCTCTGATAACAGCTAAGACCCTTTTAGCGTTGGAAGTTTCTGGGGTCTTCAATATTTAAATTGTTTTTTTCTGAAATTTACTAGGGATTTGATATTTCTCGTTTTCTTGGAGTATTGCGAGGCCTTGTCATCTAGTTGTTTAGAGACTCGGCACATATCTTCTCCTGTGTTAAATATTGGTTTGGGTTTTTTATTGGATGCAGGTTCTGTATTTTCCGGTGAAAGGCTTGTTTGCCTTTTAGAATTCTCAGTCTTTTTTTTTTTTTTTTTTTTTTTTTTTGTGTTGCTGCAGGAGTTAGGACAGGGGATGGTTTGGGGCTAATAGTTGAAGTTTATTCTTTGACAGGTGAAGCTCTGATGGGAGCCTTTTTTAATGTTGTCATTTTTGTGGGAGATGGCGATGACGGGGAAGACGGTACCGAGGAGTTGGTTCCACATTTTTTTCCTTTGTTTATTTTAAGTGACTTTGAGTTGGTGCAGTTTTTTGGCTTTTTCAAATGAAAGTTCATATTTTTGCTTTTGTTGCCGTAATTTTCCGAATAGCTGGCCAGGGAGACATCCTTAGTACTGCTTGAGGGAGTGGGACAGGTTGTGTCTTTTCCCGTTGGGGCTTCATTGGGACGAGGACCCGCTACCCGGAGATTCCTCTAGATTTACCAACAACCTGCCATTCCCTCTTTTCCTCCCCCCACAACCGCACTAGCGGCGGGCGATGGCTTTTCGGGGTGTGGGGGCCGTGAGACGGACCCAACCGGGGGGTTTACCACACCGGTCCCGGCTGTTGGCATGTCCATTACAGGCGAGACGGAAACACTCAGCCCGAGTGGAATTTGGGTCGATCGGAGCCAGAAATCCAGAGGCCTTCATCTCTAGGCAGGAAAAGGACAGGTGACCAGTCTATCCACACTTCCAGCAAGGTCTTCAACCTGTTACTATGATCGGCATGGATGAGACGAAGGCCTTTCGATCCATCATTTCAAAGCTCCATCCCCCAGTCAGATCGTCGGAAGACGCACTGAGTATCTTGCCAAATTGGCACAGGCGGCCAAGTGCACGCCGAGATCTTTTGTAATTAGGTCTCGAGTGCTCACGCGTGGGTAACAGTATGTCCCACATGAAGAATCCGCAAAAACCGACATAATTCTTTGTTCAGCTTTCTTTAGCTCAATTTTGTGAAGAGCCCATCTTTTGAAACAAGATTGGCGTAGCTTTTAGCTTTCTCAACTCCGTAATGTTGATACTGTATTTAGGAGGGAACGACCAACAAGAGGACATCTCCCCGACCGCCACATTGCCATCTTTCTTGGTAAGGTCTGTCAGGTCTTTTCTTTAGTGTCTTGTCCTGTTTTGGATTCCGTAATATTTTCTTCGTTTTGTGTACTTTAGCCTGATCCGGCCTCCATAGTTTCAGCAGGAGTGGGAGAACTTTGGCTTTTTCCGCTAAACATGTATCTTGAATTTTTTGGCCATTATCGGCCACCATACTTGTTAAATCATTAGAAATATCAGTATTTTTATTGTCACACGATTTATCGGTGGCTCAGTCTTTTTTTTTCTATTCCTAAATAAGTTATACGTTCTTCTTGGCACCCATTTTTTATATACTTAAGGATATACATATATATATATATATAATTTTTTTTACCAAAAGTATTAAGGAAATAAGATAAATAAATCAGTAAAACAAATATAATAAAACAGACGTGCTAAAGACAACCTTACGGAAAATATAGACAAGAATAAAACGTTGAACTTTAAAAAAAAAATGACTTGCAAAAATTAATATCCAAGCCAATTACAAATTCCTTTTAAAAGGATTATACAGAAAAGAATTAAGCGTACGAAAAGGAATAAAAATACACAAATTCAAACAATAAATAATAAAGTAATAGGAATAGAACACGAAAGAAAATACGGAACTAATACGAAAGTAAAAAATCACAAACAAAATACTGAGTCTGGCCGTTAACGAAGAAAAACGAAAATGAAAAAAACGAACAGATTAGAGAAAAATTACAAATACAAGACAATTAAAACGTACATAAAATATTTCACAAGTACAATACAGAAAACTTAACGGATATTTAAAAAGGGAAAACAAAGAATAACAAAGAACGATATAACGGGTAATAACGTAAACAATGTCTGACGTAAATAAAAACGATAAAATTTAGCTGGGGATTACAGAAAATTAAAAAGGAAACTAAAAATATAAAATATTAAAAATCCAAAAGCTAATAAAAAATAAAAAATGGGGAGGGTGAGGAATTGAAAAAGGAAAAAAATCAAACTTTTCAAAAATCAGTTCAAAATTGAAAACGTAAAAAGTAAAATAACAGACTTAACATAACGAAATGGAGATCACAAAATAATCCAGGTAATAGTATCGCAAATACGACGTGGCTAAAAAAAAGGTCAGTAAAAGGTCTGAAAAAGACAGCTTGCTAACCATTACACCGCACCGAGGAGCCCTACCATGACATAAAAATCTCAATGTTTATGATGTCCGAAAATACATAAAAAAAATCATGATACATGAAATGATGGGGGAGGGGATGAACACAGAAAACAAACTAAAAATAAACAAATGTGAGTAGGACCCGCCCACCCCTCAAAATAGTGGCCGCTATATTCTACCGATAGACAAAATCAAGAAGCACACTCGCTAATCGAATGTGGCGGGAAAAATAACTGACGGAATGGGGGACAAAATTAAAGGCTCACACAGCAGAGAAAATAAAGACAAAAACAAAGTGGGGCGGTTGGGAATATCAAGGTGGTCATAAGAGAAAGCCCTCCTGGGTATGACGATAAACTACGTACAACAGCAAGACCTCTGATAAGGAAGTTTTCAGGAGCGTGGTAGAACCTGTTCGGGTACCAACTATGGGCAAATAGTTAACCCCCAAAACTGCTGTGAAAGCAACATGAAAATATAAAAATAGATTAAAAAATTCTGTTGTCATTAAATAACATATTGAGGTAGATTTGCAGTAAAACAAAGCAAACCGCTTGCCTTCAACATGGTCTTAGTGTTCTTCGGGAAGGCCTTGATTATTCTACACTCGCAATCTTTGCACCCCCAACTAAATTGGGTTTAATTCATGGCAGTGGCACCAACTGTCCTACAACAGTAAAATCACATTCAATTTTGGACGAGGTCGGTTTCAGCGTAACTTTTACTCTGAGATGTTAGGAAGACTCCTCATCTAGGAAAACTTTGCAAACTTATAACACCCGGGCATGTCTTTCCTGGATGAATTCGCCCGGCTCTTGACGAAGACTATAGCTATGATGTCGCCTTGTGAATATCACTTGTTGAAAAGAGCTAATTTTGCAGCGAGAGCGGGGTTAGAAATGGTGTTTCTGTAGAAGCGATTGAATACATCTAGCACACTTCCAGCTCTCGCAGGTCACGTCTCTCGGTCGTAGAAAAAGATCGTCCTCATCAGACCCTGGTAAATGAACACCCTTGTAAATGATTTTGATCTTTTTTCTACACGTCTTAAGACGACACCGGCAACATCAATGTAGCCTTCCCCGCAATGAGGCCACCTATTTGTCGTGAATGGCGACCCGTAATGTCTGGGGCGGGATCCTGGTGGTATACTGTGTATTACGGTTTCTGATACGTAATTACTTTGAATTTTTTCTGAACCCAGTTACTCGCTAATAATTCTGTGTCAATACAAGTTAATATTACCCGACTCAGTACTACAGTCTCAATATCTTAGTCACTGATCAGGAGTATTTAAGCGGCGTGCGATCACCTTAATTGTTCTTCTTCTTCAGATCTACCTCAGCTGAGTAAGATGTGCTGTAAAACAAAGTTTCAATGTGCCCTGTTATTTTCCTTCCGGGAGTCCTTGGTTACTCTACTCTTATGAGCATAAATTCAATTTATACATACCAACTAATTTGAATTTAATTCATAGCAATAGAATCATCAGTTCGTGGACAGTAAAATCAAAAAATATCTTAGACGACACTGCCGCTGATGCATTGGCAATACTCCACACCTAGCTCATCGTTGAAAAATTTAACAACCGTAAATGTAACCTTTCTGTTGTCTGTTGGGACTTTCGTCAGTCGTCTGGTTCTATCTTCACCAACCGTTCGATTAACTCTGTTCGTTTCGTTATCATTTGCTGGTAATTGTGTTCGCCTTCTGAACTACATCGGCATAAATCTTGTTGCGAAATGTACACGAGATCAGTTGAGCCGGCTCTGTCACATGAATTTGCCGCATCCAGAACCAAAGCTAATCATGCCCAAAACGATGTCACGGATGAATTCGCCCGGTTGCCGATGAAGAGTACGGCTGAACCACCAAAGTCGCCTTGTAAAAATGACTTGTTAGAAAGACCCAATGTTACAGCTAGTGCGGGCGGCGGAGTTAGGAATGGTCTTTCTGCAGAAGCGATTGAGTACCTTGAGCATGTGAAGACCCCCGCCTCGCCCGTTCCAAATTTCACTGGCCACGTCTCTCATCTGTAGAGGAGGATAGTCCTGACCAGACGCTGGTAGACATGAACTTTCGTGTTGATTTTGATCTCTGATCTACACGAGTCCTAAGCTGACACAACACGACACTGGCAGCATCAATGCGGCCATCGATGTCCTTTCACCGAGCCTAGGCACTTGAAGGGGTCAAATTTCGTAACGGTTCTCCGTCGAGAGAATCTAGCATTTATCATGCTTTTGCGAAATAACGCTTCTATACTTCAGCCTTGATCTTTTTTTTTTTCTCGCACTATGTATGGGTTCGAAAATCAGGGAATGTTTTCTTTTAAAAGGACCTTTTTCGTCCAACACTTCAAACAAAACATAGATACATAGAATTTGTGTGTTGCCTGAAATACACAAAAACGCTTTCTTCAAAGGATTCTCCTTTTTTATTACAAACACTTCCGAAGAAAACCTTGCTACCTTCTGTTATGTGGAGTCTGGGAAGACAACACCTAACTTGATACCCAGCCTTGATAGTAGCATTCCATACACTGCAAGAGTATCTTTCCATGGTTTCATAATTTTAAAAATGTTACCTCATTGAGCCGTTAAATGGATTCGAAAATGAAATATTAGCCATTATTATCGAAATCACTTAACACAAGAACTCTCAAAAAAAAAAAAAAAAAAAAGTACACCTCGTAAATAAAAGTCAATGTTTCCGTTAAATCTGATAAAGATCCTGGTTTTGTTTTACGTCCAATATAATAATTTGATTAAAAATAATTGGACTAAGAATTACAAAAATAGATGCTGAAACTTTTATTCGAGTGGATAAAATCACTTCAATAAAATTATTACCGACAAGACGCAAATCAGACAGGATGAGCTTATTGTTCCCCAAGGAATCTGTCCTATTCTGTGCTAATAGAAAGGCTCGGGCAAAATTTTCCCGTAGACCCCATAAAAAACGGGGTCGAGTCGGTCTACGTGGGTCTTCAGAGCCCGTAGGCTCGGCCAAAAATATTCCCTTCCGAACCCGTATAAACGGGTTCAGGGTCGGTCTACTTTCCCGAATGTGAGACTACCCTTCGGCGGAGCCTCGTCCGGGTTCCTCTCTGCCCGAAGCCAGAGTTAGACTGTGTAGCCGAAAAAGATTTCGTCTAGAAAATTTAGCCACCCCCCATGAGGGTTGCATGTGATACAAGGCCAGGTTTAACGTGGGTTCTCCGAACCCTTAGGCTCGGCCAAAAAATGCCCGTAGAACCCGCTTATCGGGATTGGGTTGGTCAACCTCCCCGAACGAGACTCTGCCCTTCGGCTGAGCCTCGTCCGGCTTCCTCTCTGCTCAGAGGCAGAGTTCGACTGTTTACCCGAAAAAGATTTCGGCTAGGATATCTAGCTACCCCCCACGAGGGTTGCATGTGGCACAAGGCCGGGTTTAACGTGGGTTTTCCAAGCCCGTAGGCTCTGCCAAAAAAACTGGTTCAGGGTCAGTCTACCTCCCCGAACGAGACTGCCCTTCGGCGGAGCCTCATCCGGGTTCCTCTCTGCCCAAAGGCAGAGAGTTTGACTGTGTAGCCGAAAAAGATTTCGGCTAGGTTCTGTAATCCGTTGGCTTACAGATTCTTATAGATAGTTACTATTGGGCGAGACAAGTTATTCCATTTCATCAGAATCCTACATAAGGACCATAAACCTTATCTTCCTCTGTCTTCAAACATTAATTAAAAATACCGACAGGTTTTGAGAATTTAAGATTATTCATATCATTTTCATCACTGCACTTAAATTACACTATCACATACGTTTTAACTTAAATGACATCCTCCAATACAAACATTTACATAGCTAAATCTTGAAACCACTCTTCAAATGATACAATTTCCTTCTCTAGACTAACACTAACAGTTCTCAAAGACCCCTTCAACATTTGCTCATTAATTTTTCCACTTGATGATAATCAATGGATTGTGCCTCGAATGAGAAGCCGAAGAGCAGATTTCGAATTCGAGTAGTTCCATACATTCGCGTTCTGGGTATGACGATAAACTATACCCGGCAGCAGGGCCTCAGATCGCGAGGTATTGAGCGTGGAACCACATCATATTCGCTATTCCAAAGTCCACGTTGACTCAGGCTGTTAGCACGTATTAGGTTCCCAGCTATGATCAAACAGTTAACGACAAACTGGGGTTCCAAATACTATGAAAGTATAAAAACATGTTTAGTCTTAACTAAGATTCTCCCCAATAAAGGGACATAACTGAGTCATCTCGCTTATGTACACTCTGACTCGCTCTTGTAAGATTCAGTTTACGCTTTACATACTGAAATAGTTCCACATGAAACGAAATCCGTTTAGCATCTGAGGCCTTCACTTAAAATCTCTCAAAATGTAACTACATAAGCAGTCTGTTCTGGTTTTCATCACCAATTTTTATTTTTTCTTTTACATTAAAGATTACCGTCTACTCTCTATCGTGCGAGGTAACGATAGATGCAAGAACCATGACTTAAACCCAATCTGATTGCTCGCGTATTTCGGCTCTTCCAGTTTTCTCATTTACTTTTAATGTCTGTAATTACATAATTCACGCTTTATTTATCGCGTAACATGATACTTTTAAAAAAAAAAATTTATGGTGGTTTTTTTCACCAAAAGAAAAGGTATCTGATTTGGTAAAAGACCGAACCAGCGTTGTGTATAAATTTAACATTTCATGCCTCTAATTCTGTTTGTGGATATCAAAATTAGGGCTAAACGTGCCCAGTGAAACGAATGCAGGTCAGTTTAGACTCACTTCTAAAGAACTGATCTGCCGGAAAGTCTCACACCTTACGCTTGTGTTAAAACACTGCCACCTCTCGCAATACAGGTTATTTTAAACATTTTTCTGATTTCTTTCATTTTACTCAAGATAACAAATCATCATAGGTGTATAAACTTCTACGAATTTCTTGATAATACAGCCACCCGTAAGGTAAACATCGGAGAAGAAATTTCTTAAATATAACAATTTTTTGAAGCCCATAAAAATTTCACGCCGCTAAGCAAAAAAATCAACAATTCTGCAACAAGCATCTTCCCACTGAAAGAAATATGCTTCCATAAAAAGTTAAAAGCTGAAAATTCTCCGAAAATGTATCGGGTCTACACCGTCCTGGATAAGACGATAAACTAGGTCTAATAGGAAGACCTCTGCTCAGGAGGCTTTCAGCGTGAATTGCTGGTGTTACTGGGACCAGCCTTGCTACAAAACAAACCGAACAGGTCTACAACTGAAAAAATACTGCATATTGATTGGCTTTCCTCGGCAGATAACTTTCCATATCTAAAGATAAATGTAGAAATCCATCTCTCCCCCATCTATGTGTTATGTAGGATTTTTATCCGTAAATCATTCTCGAAAATAAATGTAACATTCACTCTATGAAAGTATGAAATAAATTTAGTAAAAATACCAGCAGTACATAAAAAAAATATCCGTAGTAGATTAACTCTCGGCAAAATCCCGTTTTACAAACATAGGTCAATAAAACCGGATCTACAGATTTCTTACTAAATATACATATTCTATTCATACGAACCTATCCTAAGATCTTTTCGGCATTGAATAACCCATTGAGGTTGGTATGCCATGAAATAAACGAAACCAACCCAAAATGTTTTCTGGTTTGAAATAGCTACCAAAGTTTGAGCTATAAAATAAATCCAGGAATATATTGTTCAATTCCTCCAGTGTATTTCAAGTTGACTGAATTACATTTAAGAGTTACAATTTGAAACGGATAATTAAGATTTATCCGCCGAATTAATACAATATTCATATGAAAAACACTTCATATATTATCCCATAAAGGGCGAACCCATGAAATATATCAATCCGTATCCTCTGCGATATCTTAATGAAAATAAAATGTTGTAAAAAGTAAATATTTATAACAAGTTTATCCAACTTACGAACGTAAATGAAATGACACGCCCAGTAGGCATAAAAGGCTTCTTTCCAAACGGTATAACATTACTTTAAAGCAAATTATTAAAGCTTTGATTAGCCAAACAAATCAACTCTAGCTCGGACCTTTCATTCGGAAAATAATTCTTATACAATTCAAATAGTTTCTGCTTTAAGTAAACGGCACGTTTCAGCCGTAAAACAAATCGATCTCTATAACGAATACTACCATTAAATTAATTATTAAAATACTTTAATTGTCCTGGGTATGAAGATAAACTACATAAGGTTTTGAGGAACCCTGAACCATCTCTTAAATTGCTGACTCTGGGTGGTACACTCGTGAGCAAATAGTTCACTTCCTCCTAAAGCAGGGTCATGAAATAAAAATACATTCTTTATAGTAAAAATACCAGTAATACTTTCATAGTTTAATAAAAAAAACAGTTGCAGTCCCGCACCCTGGAAGTGTCCTAATTTACGTCGAAGTAAAAGATATTAGCAAATGATTTTCCTTCAGTTTTTCTAATGCTTTCATATAATGCAGATACTCTCTGACAATTATTTTTTTTTTTTAAATATATTTTGTCTACGGCACTTTTCATCACCTAGTGTAACATTTTAATTCATGAATATTCTTTGAATATCGAATAAATTAACTCTCCTAATGCACACTGATACTTTCCCCCTTTTCTTAGGTTAATCAAATTTTGGCTACATTTCTGGCGGACTAAAACGCGGTAGATTGAAATGGAACATTCCTTTCCAAAAGTCTTCGGTGCAACGTCGAAAGCAACTTCATAACAGCTTCAGTGAACTTGCAGGGAGACAGGGTCTCGGTCGCCCTGTTGGCGGGGCATCAGAATACGTCAACTGCCCCCTGCAGAGGGTAAAAGTCCCTCAATGGGGTCACCTATTGGCCGTGGGTGGCGACCCGTGATGCCTGGGGATGGGGTCCTGGTGGTTGAGCAGGTCATGACCCAAGTATAAAGTGGTCACGACCCTGCAGGACACCACTTTGTACCTTATCTGGGCTAGACGGGCGGTCGGAGAGGCCCGATCTGATCAATCGGCTGGTCATGTCATGCCCCATCACATCTAACCCATCCCAAAACAACAACTTACAATTAACTTTCCCACCCAAACCCTACACTAAATATACTAACACCTTACCCCTAAAATGTGATGGAAAGCGGTGGCTTAGGGTCAATCAGTAGAAAAATGATGTTGCCAGCTATACGTTTTTGAAACGATGTTGCCAGCTATACGTTTTTGATATATTTAGGATCTGGCATTAAATAACCCATAGTGGTTGATATGCCATAAACCCCAAACAAACAAACAAACAAAGGGTCTTGGTCATTTAGATCCTAAGGTTTCGTTTACGGAATAAACTAGGCAGTCCTTACTCTCTTCGTATAGCCGCTTTAAAAAAAAACCTAGTCTCCGCTACTAATGCGTATTGAGATTTCTTAAGAATTCAGATGCGTTCTTTATATTTCACGCCGGTTAGATATTGTATTTTCTATGAGTACACTTTACATGAGGATGTTTATATAAAAACAAATCTCTTCATTATGCATCATGACACAACTCAAACTTCTCACTTTGAAAAACTGATTCGACATTTTTCCTTTCACAAGTTTTCAGATTCAGTTTTAACAAGTTTTACATATATTTTTTTTAACAGTAAACCGATTTTATGTCAATAGTTTCATATTCAACTTCATACAGTGTCAACTAAAAGAATATATTCAACTTCTTGGCGTCTACATTTCTGTTCGTTAATGTCGTGTATTCAGTTTTGTATCTACTTAATTCAAATGAAAGGAGCCTGTAGGAACGGAACAGTGTAGAATACTTTATAGAAATACTGACATCACTTTTACGTCCTATATAATCAACACTGTATTGAAACATTAGGTTATGTTTAATGATCCATGGCGATTAATATCGTCTCTTTACGCTCAGTAGCAGTAGTTGGCCTCAATTATTTGGGCGAAAACCTTATTCTATCAACATAAAATCTTTGCAAATATAGAAAGGAAGAACGTTCATTTCTCAATCTTTGCTTAAGTATTTTTTTGGTGGGTTGTTATGCACTGCGTTAAAATCACAAATCTTTAGCACAAGGCTGATCAGGACCGAGAATTGTTTATTTACTTTTTTTATTTTTTTTTTAACCTTTCTAAGTCTGCTTCCTTTTCTTTCCTTCCTAGGCAATGATTCCCAGATTCAGCTCACTCTAGCAGAAAAGAAAATCGCACTATTTCTGTATAAACCATATAAGCTTCTAAGCTTATGAATAAATTACGATTATTATTATTAATTACTTAGCTAGAAAATATAGCAGTGTGCTCATGCCAATTTAACTTTGACTACTCCCTCAATTGACGCGAATTAAATGATTAAATTGGCCTACTTTGAAAGCATTTTTCCAATCCTGCCACCTCAACTAAAAAAAGAAAATACCATGACATAGGCTTCGGTTTCGACCAAATGTGATGCTACGTGGCTAGCCGATACATTTGAATGTTATATTCAACAACGTCCTGTCGGTTGGGGCTTCAGAGTAAGATCATCCCCCAGCCGTCCTTAAATGAGGCGTCCTGGATATGACGAAAAAGTACGTACGGCAGTGAGGCCTCTGATGAGGTTTTCATGACCGTGGACCCACCTCTTAATTGCTGGTATTCCCAGATCCACCCTGACCCAGGTTGGTAGCATCTGTTAGGTTCTCTGCTGTGGAAAAATGGTTACCCACCAAAGTTGGGCCAGAACATTATGAAAGGGTAAAAATAAGTTTAAATGCCAGCAATGATAATGTCGGCATCAAATAATCCGTTGAACTGATATGTCGTAAACCAAACCGATATTCAGCAAAGTTGCTCAGTCATGGCGACTTGTTGAAGAGAATATGACATAAAAGGATGTCGAGTCGCGATCAAATATTCATTTCGGAATAGAAGTTGCATTACTTATCTCGATGCGGAAGAAGTTCCCTTGTCCTGGCAATCTTCTTTCTTTGTGCCATGTTCTTTCAAGGCATAGGCGATCATGGCTTGCCACCTCACTCTATCACTTGCAGTTCTCAACAACTTTCCACTCGCTACTTTCTCCCTTACACCACGTTCAAGCATCCACTTAAGTCTGCCAGGTATGTCACACTTTTTTTTTCTTGTCTCACTTTCCCTCTATTCGACACGTGAGTGTTAGGTTCTCCAGGCCCCCCTTCCTCATGACAATCTAATATGGTTTAAAATCTTCGGGAGCTTTCTTTTGATATGTATTTGATATCATTTCTTCATCTACAAGTCATTTGTGCACACTAGTTTTATTTGTTTCCGGGATTCGACTTTAACCAGTTATTTCTGGTGAGAATTCTCTTGGGATTTTTGCTTTGTTAGCCAGTTTTGCCACGAAGACCTTTAAATTGGTTCATGACACTGGAAATGTCGGTTGCACTACAACAAATCCTTCTACAAGCGATTGAAATCCACTTAACACGATTGTCATTTAAAGCGCAAAGAATTCCATAGATTTAACAACTATGAACCAAATCAAATTCGGTAATATTTATTAGATTGTTCTCTTCCCTTCGTCCTCAATTGGTGCCACTTGTATGAGAACGAAATCCTTCGTGCTGCAGAGAAAATTAAAACTCCTTTTTAAATTGATTACGAAGGTTTTTTACTACGTTTCATCTTGTGTAAATCTCACCGCCGACTTGGATTACTAGCAGATATGGTTTCATTCAATCTGATCTCGGCCCTGTCGGCTGGGGCTGTAGAATACGCCGACTGCATCTCTGTAGAGGGGTAAGACCCCCCCCCAATGAGGCCACCTGTTGGCCGTGGGTGGCGACCCGTAAGGCTCTAGGACGGAATCCTGGTGGTTGAGCAGTCATTGATCCGGCAACAGTGGTCAATGGGTTGCAACACACCACTTTGGCCCTTACTTGATCTGACGGGCTGTTGGATTAGGCCCGATCCGACCAATCGGCTGGTCCTAACATGCCCTAGCACATATATATTTATTTTTCTCCTGACTGTACTATTGAATCTACTTTAGTGGAACATTTCCCAACCCTTTATCGTATTTGTGCTAGAAGGCGGGGGCTGAGGGTCAATTGTGTTGAGAGCAAAAGACTTTTTGACCGCTGTTGGATTTTCTTCAGCACTAAACCAGAATTTGACAGAGGCTCAAAACTTCGCTCACAGTATGAGTATACTGGTCGTGTATCCCCGTCTCAGCCAAGGCGAATGGGTTACCCCCTTGGTTCATTCCCTTCTCAAGTTGGACTCCGTGGTGGGTGGTGGAGCACAGGACCAATGAATATAAAAACCCAGATATGATGTCTTTAAATAAAAAAACAAAACGTAACCTATCTGAATTAGACTCTGAGTGTGAAGCAGCAGACTTCCCCAGATTTATTGTCATTGAATCCCTGGAGGAGGTCTGTCTTGCTAAATTCTCCCCATTTTTGATTGAGAAAATTATTTCTGCAAGGGCGACACCAAGAAACGTCAAAAAATTAAGAAATGGGAACTTGCTTGTTGAGGTGGATAGCCGAAGACAAGCAGAAAATATCTTAAAAATGAAAAATTTTTATAATACCAAGTGTAAAAGCTACCCACATGAAAGACTCAATGCTTCCAAAGGTGTCATTAGAAGTCGGGAGCTGGCTTTAGCCACAGAAGACGAAATGACAGCTGCCCTGGGAAACCAGGGAGTGATAATATAAGAGTGAGTATAAGAAAGAGTGGTGAAAAAAATTGAAACAAACACATCTTGACTTTTAATCTACCACAAATACCTAAAGTGGTCAAAATAGGCTATTCTCTGGAGAGAGTTGAGCAGTACGTCCCAGCTCCCTTGAGGTGCTTCAAATGTCAGAAATTTGGACACCACAGGGACGCTTGTAGAGGACGACAGACATGTGCCAAATGTGGGGAAAAAGAGCCGAACCATAAAGAGGATGAATGTTTGAAACCACTTAGATGTCCAAATTGCCAACAAGACCCTCCGGCATACGCAAGATCTTGTGACATTTACAGAAAAGAAAGAGAAATCCTGGAGGTAAAATATAAGAAAAATGTGTCCTTTCCGGAGGCCAGAAAAATTGTAGGGTCCTCTATGGGTGAGACCAGCTATGCCTCTGTTACACGGAGGGCTGAAATTAATAATGAAGATAATAAATATAGAACCCTGATAAATAAACTAATAAATTTGGACCCAAGTGAGTGGACAAAATTCCAGGAAGATCTAAAAAAGGAACACACCAATAGTATTCAAACATCTCGATTGGAAGTTCCAGCTAAGATTAATACATCTCATGATAAAATTAGGGATGATAAAAAAATAACCAAAAAGACATCCCAGACACAGACCACTCCTCCCAAAAAACAAAACTTGCAACGATCACCAGTCCGTCCTCCAACTTTAAAAATTGATAACTTGGGGAAAAATAACATATCAAACCCCGAACCTAACAATGATAAAGCAGAACGTTCCCCACAATCAAAGAGAAATCATACCCCGACTTCATCCTCACGGGAACGTTTAAAGTTGTTGAATCCACTAAGCCAATCTTCAGACCCATCAACATTGAAGATTGAAACCAAAAATAGGTTTAGCATGATAGAAAAGATGGATACAGAAGAGTCAACCAGTAAAAACAAGTCGAAAAAAAGCAATAATTCCAACTTGACATGAGGGACTTGCAAAATAATTCAATATTACAGTGGAATTGCTGAGGAATTAGAGCTAATCATGAAGAACTTCTCATACTCAACAAATATAATCCCAAAGTGGTATGCCTTCAAGAAACATTTCTCAAGGACAATAACTACTTAAAAATAAAAAATTACAATTCATATAATCATTTACACAAAGATGGACACAGAGCTTCTGGAGGTGTGTCGATCTTAGTTAGGAAAGACATACCCCAACATCAAATAACCATTGACAGTGATCTTCAAGTCACTGCTGTCAAAACAACATTACATAAAACAGTCAGTATCTGCTCCATCTACATTCCACCTCACGATCCAATTAATGAAATAAAACTCAATAAGCTAATTGACCAAATCCCTAAACCCCACATAATATTAGGTGACCTTAACAGTCATAATACCATATGGGGGTGTCTTAAAACTAATCAAGAGGGTAAAGACTTGGAAAACATAATCAATAGCAACAATCTCTGCATCTTAAACGACAAATCTCCAACTCATCTCAATCCATGTACCGGCTCCTATTCAGCCATTGACATCACTCTATCTGATCCTTCCAGCTATATGAATTATACGTGGAAGGTTCATGATGATCTTTGTGGCAGTGATCATTTCCCAATTGTAATAAACATTACACAACCTACCACTGATAATAAGACTTCCCAGCTGGAAAATAAATAAAGCTGACTGGCAACAGTTCAATACATTATGCAATATAAGACTGGTTCAAGATTCAAGATGTCCAGACCCAATTAAACACTTTTCAGAAACATTAATCACAATAGCAAACGAAACCATTCCAAAAACTTCTCCGTCAAACAGGTGCAACTCACCTTGGTATAATGACGAATGTAAAATAGCAATCCGACTGCGTAATGCTGCTCTCCGTAAATTCAACAAAGAACCTTCCACCAATAACCTCAACTCCTTCAAACTGCTCCGAGCAAAGGCCCGGAAAACAATTAAGTTGGCCAAAAAGAATAGTTGGCAAAATTACGTAAGCAAAATAAACTCCTCCACTAAAACTGCTACAGTGTGGAAAATGATCCGCAAAATTGCGGGCAAAAACAATTCTACCACCATTAAACACCTCATTAAAAATAATGATGTGGTAACAAACATTAAAGACATCACAAATACACTGGCTGAGACTTTCTCACTAAATTCCTCCTCCGACAATACTAACACAGAATTTCTAAACTATAAAAATAAAATAAAATCGAAAAACAGAAGCTCAATTTTAATTCAGACAATACAGAAAATTACAATGAATTTTTCACATTAAAAGAATTAAAAGAAGCCATACAAACCTCACAACACTGCAGTCGGACCAGATGAAATTCATTATGAATTTCTCAAGCAACTACTCCCCAAATCATTGGAATACCTACTATATACATTCAATTTAATCTGGAAAAATAGCACTATCCCAGAATCATGGAAACTAGCTACCATCATACCCATTCCTAAACCAGGGAAAAACAATCTCTATCCTACAAATTATCGTCCAATAGCACTAACTAGCTGTCTATGCAAGACTATGGAACGTATGATTAATAGAAGGCTAATTTGGTATGTAGAATCCAACAACCTGTTTACCAACTCCCAATGTGGCTTCAGAAACCAAAGATCTACGATGGATCATGTGGTCAGGTTGGAAACCTCTATAAGGGAGGCATACATCCAAAAGCAACACCTTGTAGCCATTTGTTTTCGACTTGGAAAAGGCTTGAGAGACCACTTGGAGGTATGGTATTATGGAAGATCTGCGGGACATGGGATTGAAGGGCAGACTACCAAACTCTATTAAATCATTTCTTTCGGACAGGAGTCCGAATTGGCTCAACCCTGTCGGACGCTCAAAACCAAGAAGAGGGTGTTCCTCAGGGGAGTATACTGTCAGTAACCCTCTTCAACATCAAAATTAATAGCATTACCAACTATCTTAATCCTGGAGTTGATAACTATTTGTATGTTGATGACTTCTGTATAACCTACACATCCAAATACATACGTACTGCAGAACGTCAACTGCAACAGGGCATCAACAAAATAAATAGATGGGCTATCACAAACGGCTTCAAGATTTCAAAATCGAAAACCCAATGCATGCATTTTTGTCAACTAAGGAAAATGCATAATAACCCAACACTAAAATTAGACAAAACAGAAATTCCGGTAGTCGAGCAATATAAATTTCTAGGAGTTATATTCGACAAAAAACTTAACTTCATCCCCCATATATAATATCTAAAAGAATAATGCAGCAAATCCCTAAAACTACTCCGAGTTGTAGCCCACAAAGACTGGGGTGCAGATCAACAAACTCTCATTAAATTATACCGAACATTAATCCGATCAAAACTGGATTATGGCTGCTTCATATATGGAGCAGCCAGAAAATCTTATCCAAAAACTCTTAATCCAATCCACCATGAAGGATTGAGACTCGTCTTGGGGGCATTTAGAACATCCCCTGTGGAAAGCCATTATTTTGAAGCGTACGAACCACCACTAAAACTTAGATTCACAAAATTAGGTCTGCAATACTACACTAAAATCAAATCTCAACCCACCAATCCAGCCTATAATTGCATTTTTAAATCCAAATACCAAGCCATATTTGATCAAAAAGAAAAGGCTATAAAACCTTTTGGTCTCCGAATGAAACATACAGTGGAAGACAACATCTCAATTACAAACATCCACGAAACTGTTAAACTATGCTCACATCCCTGGCAACCTAAAAAACCTGTGGTCAACCTTGATCTCAACAAACTCCCTAAAAATAAAACGCACCCATTAACTTATCAAGAAAAACTCTACAACATTCATGAAAAGTACCCAAATTACTCGCACATTTACACTGATGGTTCCAAAAACAGCAATAGAACTGGATGTGGAGTAATTTTTGGTTAGAAAACAATGGAAAAATGTCTCCCAAATGAAGCTTCCATATTCACCACAGAAATCTGTGCAATAAATTTGGCTCTTCAGATTGTTGATGCCAGCAACATAAAAAAATTCATTATTCATTCTGACTCAATCTCTGTCCTACAATCCATAAAAAATACACAACAGAATAACCCTCTTATTGTTAAACTGTTGAACAAACTGAACACCTTAACACATAGCAAAAAGGTGATATTTTGCTGGATCCCAAGCCATGTTGGAATCCAGGGAAATAAGAAAGCCGATTCATTAGCCAAAGATACTCTCAACATGACACCCGACCAAAACATCAAAATCCCATACACTGACCTAAAACATAAAATCAAGACAACAATAACACTAAAATGTCAACTATGGGACAAAAATACCAACAATAAACTCTATCAAATAGCACCAATTCTAAAGGAAAGCCAATTGAATGTTAAAACAAGAAAAGAACAAACCACCACTGCTCGACTACGCATTGGACACACAAGACTGACTCACTCATTCGTACTAAAACAAGAACCTCCTCCTAAATGCTCCTGTGGAAAACAATACACTGTAAAACATATACTAATAGAATGTACAAACCTCACACACATCCGTAGAAAATTCTATAACGCGAAGAACATGAAGAAATTATTTGCAAAAACTGAACCAAAAAATATATTGGATTTTCTAAAAAGAATTGGTCTCTTATCAAAGATATAGACTGATGTATAAACAACATATCCTACCTTTTATCATTTTTCAAATAAATTGTCCTTATCAAATGGAAATTCTTGATTTAAACAAATTACCTAGGATTATTTTGCAGTGTGCAAGAAAATAAGCTCTAAATGTTCCATACAAAATAGGCATTTAAAATTCATATAAACTGGATTTGGCATTAAATAACCCACAGTGGTTGATATGCCATAAAACCCAAACAAACAAACAATATGGTTGAGAGCAGGATAGATTCGGTTTTATAGCCTTCTGAATTCAACACCGTAGATCGTTTTGTGGCTGGTTGTGCATTAGTTCCTTTCACTGAGGCCTTATGGCTCGCTATGCGCCAGTTATCTGCATTCGGATCTTTAAAAAAGTGTAATTGGCTTTGCACAATTCATCATCTCTATAATCAAATTATTTGTGGTTGTCTGACTGTTCTGTTCTAAGAACTGATCTCTGGACTCCCATACATCGAATAATGACTGGAGAGTCCTCCATATATTAGTACCTGTGTTCTTGATGGCAATTAATATATAAATGGTAATATTACCACTATTAGATAATATAGATAAGCTTCCTTCCTTTCTCTTGTAGGTAAAATTTCATTTAAAATGTCATGGATTCGATCCATTAAACGATTCGGTGTATAATAATCCCCGTAGTTGACGCCTTTTTAATGAAATCGAACTTCTTTTAAAGAGGTCAGTATTAACTTGAATGAGAAATATGCATCTTTGGAAACCCCGAAAGCGATTTTGCAAGCTTTCAATTTATCGTTAAAAATACGTTCGGTTAAACCTGTCAGTGGACTTGTCAGATTTTTTTTCTTGGAGGAAATCCGAGGCATCTGTCAGTCGATTAACTCAGGTCAATAAACAAGAATCTTGCTTTAGGCACTAAAAAAACATACTTTTAAATCTGAAATCGAATGACTGATTACACTACAGTTAAATAGTTTTTGTCACCGTATAATATGGATGTATTAATTTGTGTCAAATATTAGCCAAAGCTTCAAAACTGCTTCATCATTGAAACGAGCTGCCAGCTGTACTCGATAACACATCTTTCCAACAAATTATAACCATACATATATATTGGCAAGTCAATGATTATGAATCTTAAGGAATACTCCATATTTTCCTCTGACATTTTTGACTGGGAATCATGAAGGAAATCTTTCTACAAAAGTCCGTCCTGGGTATGACGATAAACTACATCCGCGTTCAGGGTAAGACGATAAACTACGTCCAACAGCAAGGCCTCTGATCAGGAGGCTTTGAGGAGCGTGTAACCACCTCTTAATTGTTGGTGTTCCCAGGTCCACCCTGACCCGTTGTGGTAGCACCTGTTAGGCTCCCAGCTATGGGCAAATAGTTAACTCCGAAACTGAGGTAAGAAGCATTATGAAAGTGTAAAACTAGGTTTTAATACCAGAAATACTTTGTAAAAAATTTTTGCCAGAAATAAATTTTTGAATAAAAAAAAAAAAAACACTATTACCAGTAATATATTTTTGAAATACGTTTTTGAAAATAATATTACCAGCTATACATTTTTGAAGAAAACAAAATATTACCAAGAAAAAAAGTTGTCGGCATTAAATACCCATTCAGGTTGATATGCCGTAAAACAAACCAAACCAAAACAAAAATATGAGAAATTGAAAAATGGCTCAAATATATATATATATATACATACACAGCTTTTTAAAGTTTTGTTGACATTAAATGACCCACTGAGGTTGATATGCCATAAAACAAAACAATCAACAACCAACCATAGTGCCTTTGCGAAGTCTTGCTACATAAGTAAAATTTTGTAGGCTACAATATATATATATATATATATATATATATATATATGATGCAGCTGCGACCGGGTGACAGTCCAAAGTTCCAGGAGTTGCTAACTGGAACATTTCAGCTGGGGGCTACCAAGCATAAATGTTAAATAAATTGGGAAGTCCCATTACAAGTCCACATGCTTATATGGGGCACGGAGTCTCCATGTAAACCAAATACCAGTAGACAATACATCCCGTCCTGGCTACGACGGTAAACTACATCTGCGTCCTGGGTAAGACAATAAACTACATCTTACATCAAGACCTCTTATCAGGGGATTTTGAGGAGCGTAGAACCATCTGTTAATTGCTGGTGTTCCCAGGTCCATGCTGACCTGGGGTCGTAGCACCTGTTAGGTTCCCAGCTATGGGTAAGTAGTTAGTCTCAATACCAGAATACTTTGTAAAAATTATTACTAGCAATAAATTTTTGAAGAAAAATTATTACCATCAATAAATTATTAATAGCAATACAATTTTGAAATAAAAATATTAACAGCAATACATTTTTTGAAAAAAATTACCAGCAATAAAAATTGTCGGCATTAAATAAACCATTGAGGTTGATATGCCGTAAAACCAAACCGAACATTGGATATAAAATATTACAAGAATTACTTCTGCTAATAAAATTGGATCCCGCAGTTATTTATATCAAGGAAACATTTCTAAAAAAAAAAAAAAATCAAACCTATCCAGTGTAGTACTATTCACAGCTGTAGACTCAGGACTTCTGTAGGAGTAACCGACAAATCGCGTTCCCCAGAGCAAAATTGAACTAAAACAATTGCACAGAAGTCAGCCTATGCTCTTTGTACATACCACCGCATGATCAGATAGAACAAGACAAGTTGGAAGATCTGGTACAATTACTCAAACCCTTCATTGTCTTCTTAATCGGGGAGCAGCGACGGACATCAGTCCAAAGATTTGTCAAAGAGAATTAACTCGAAATAATATAGAAACTACGGAGAGTTTCACGGGAACCTTAAGAGACATAGCAAAGGAATGCATAGCCACTGAAGAAACACTCTGATAACAAGACTGCGCAAGGCAGTACTGCATAGGAACCAGCAACCGCCAACCTTCTCTATTATAAACTAGTGCAAAGGTCTGTAAAGCAATAAAAGCCAAAAAGAAATGTTGGCAAAATTTTAGCAAGCCAAATTCGGCTGTAAAATTTCTCAATAAATAATAGCACGATAACGGAAAAATGTTATAACAAACATACTGACCGAAACAATTCCTGTTCTTGGTAAGACAATAAACTATACATCCGCGCCCTGGGCATGAGGATAAACAACGTCCAACAGTAATGCCTCTGATCAGGTGGTTTGAGGAGCGTGGAACGACCACTTAATTGCTGGTGTTCCCAGGTTCACCCTGATCCGGGGTGGTAGCACCTGTTAGGGTCCCAGCTAGGGGTAAATAGTTAATCCCCCAAACTGGGGTCAAAACACTATGAAAGTGTAAAAATAGGTCTTAATATCAGGACTACTTTGTAAAACAAACATTATTACCAGCAAGAAATTCTTGAAGGAAAAATATTACCAACAATACATTTTTGAAAAAAAAAATTACCAGCAATAAAAATCTTTTGGGCATGAAATAACCCATTGAAGTTGATATGCCGTAAAACCAAACGAAGCAACCTAACCCACCTCGAAACAATTTTCAGTTAATCGCATCCTGGGTCAGAGTATAAACTACATCCTAGGGTCTCGGCTATGGTCATATAGTTAACCCAGAAACCCGTCCACGTCCTGTGTAAGACGATAAACTACGTCCAACAGTAATGCCTCTGATCAGGAGGATTAGTGGAACGTGGAACCACCTCTTAATTGCTGGTATTCCCAAGTCCACCTTGATCCTGTGTTGTAGGACCTGTTAGGGTCCCAGCTATGGGTAATTAGCTAACTCGCAAACTAGGGTAAAAACACCATGAAAATGTAAAAATAGGTTTTAATACCAGAAATACTTTAAAAAAAAATTATTACCAGCAATACTTTTTTGAAATATTACGAGCAATACACTTTTGGAAAAAAAAATTACCAGTAATAATTGCCGGCATTAAATAACCTATTCAGGTTGATATGCCGTAAACCAAACCCAACCTGACCCGTGGTATTAGCAATTATTAGGGTCCCAACTATGGGCAAATAGTTAACACCAATCTAAAACATTTTTACACTTTCATAGTTCAAAAAATTATGAAAGTGTAAAAATGTTTTAATACCATCAATACATTTTTGTAAAACATTATTACCAGCAATTAATTTTGGAAAATAAAAATACATTTTTGAAGAAAAAATATTACCATCAATAAAAATCTTGTCGGCATTAAATAACTCATTGTGGTTGATAGGCCGTAAAAGACAAAAAAAAACCCAACAAAACAATCTTAATCACAAAACTCTTTTGTACTGGGTACGACAATAAAATACATCTGGAAGCAAGGTCTCTGATTGGCAGGCTTTGAGGAGACTGGAACCACTTTAATTGCTGTGGTAGCATCTGTTAGGGTCCCCGCTATGAGCTATAGTGAACACCCAAACTGTGGTAAAAACTTTATGAAAGTGACACCAATTCGTTTTTGTATGCAAAAAATGTCAACTATACATTTTTGTAAAAGAAATTACTAATGTTCCCAAGAAATTAATTTAGGCATTAAATGACCCATAAGAATTTGATATGCGGCTAAACCAACCAACAAACAAAAATATTGTAAATAATCCCAAACTATAAAACAAAAGGCTATAAAATACAAATTTAACTTCAAAACAAAGAATCTGGAAGATTACAACAAACCATTCTCTTTGACAAAACGAGAAGATTCTGTTAAATGCGTACTAGTGGCATTGCCGTATTGATTCTGTTAAATGCCGTATTGTGGCTTCCTTCTGTCTTTCCGTCTAAATATTTTCATGCCAACTGCTCTGACGACCTACTTTCACGGGTGTCCCAAATGCATGAATTTAAACGTGCTACTAGGTTGGCATCTCTGCGCCACCTTTTCACTGTCAAAACAGTTAAATGTAACCGCCTCTTCTACTCCAACAGCTTCTCTCGTACTTTCCGACAGTGGAACACCCTTCCTCCTGCCTGCTTCTTCAAATATTCAAATGTAATGTCAATCGACATCTCCTGATGCCTTGACCTTGATTCTTGTCCGTCTCTATATCCTTTCACCAGACACCCCTCTTTACTCTAACTCTCCCGTTCTGGGTATGACGATAAACTACATCTGCGTCCTGGGTAAGATGATAAACTACGTCCAACAGCAAAGCCTCTGATCATGAGACTTTGAGGAGCGTGGAACTCCCTCTTAATTGCTGGTGTTCCCAGGTCCACCCTGACCCGGGGTGGTAGCACCTGTTAGGGTCTCAACTATGGGCAAATAGTTACCTCCAGCCCTTGCTGAAAACATGAAAGTGTAAAAATAGGCTTAATACCAGCAATACACTTTTGTAGGGAAAAATATTAACAGCAATACATTTATGTAAATAATAATTACCAGTCTTGTCGTCATTAAATTGAGGTTGGTGTGGCGTAAAACAAACCAAACCAAAACCAATAAAGCAAACCTCCTTATCCTTTATAATATCCTCAAAGAAAGGCTTACCTGTCAAAATGCACTTCTTGAGTGGCTATCAAAATAAACTTATCGTCCTGGGTACGACGTTAAACAGCATCCAACAGCAAGGCCTCTGATCAGGAGGTTTTGAGGAAGCGTGGAACCACGTTTTAATTGCTGGTGTTCCCAGGTCCACCCTGACCTGGGGTGGTAGCACCTGTTGGAGTCCCTGCTATGGGAAAATCGTGAACTTCCAGGTTTTTCCAGCACATTGAAACAATGATGTTGACAACTACACTTTTTTTGAAACAATGATATTGCCAGCTATTGAAACAATGCTGTTGCCAGCTATACGTTTTTGATATATTTAGTAAATACTGGATCTGGCATTAAATAACCCATATTGGTTGATATGCCATAAAACCCCAAACAACCAACCAACCAACCAACAAAATATTGAGGTGTCTAGCTATTATTTATACAAAATTAAGCCAAATTGCGAAATCTACTTACAATTAATGGAGCTTAAATTCCAAATTTTATTATGGAATTAAAGTAGGAAAAAAGGGCAGTTTGATAGAATTCTGCCCGTCATATCTAAGGTGATGTCATGCTTACTTAAGATGTGCGAATAAATGAAGCAAATTATATTTGCACGTCCTGTAATTATGACAATAAATTACATCAACGTCCTGGGTAAGACGATAAAATACATCCACGAGCAAGGTCTCTAATCAGGAGATTTTGAGGAGCTGGTGTTCCCGGGTCCACCCTGACCCGGGGTGGTAGCACCTATTAGGGTCCCATCTAAGGGCAAATAGTTAACCCCCAAACTGGGGTCAAAACACCATGAAAGTATAAAAAATGTATTAAAGTATTTTTGGAAAGAAAAGATATTTCCAGTTATACATTTTGGAAGAAAAAATATTACAAGAAATAAAGATTTTGTCGGCATTAAATAACTCATTGAGGTTGACATGCCGTAAACCAAACCAAACCGTCTCTTCTATTCAAACAGCTTCTTATCTCGCACCTCCCGCCAGTGGAACTCCCTCCTTGCTTCCTTGATATCTTTAATCTTTAAATATTCAAATGTAATGTCAATCGTCTTCTGATGCCTTGATCCTGATCCTAGTTCTCTATTTTCTTTCCTCAAAAACCCCTCTTTACTCTTGCTCTCACTCTGTAACCCCTTGCGTACTAGTGATACTTCCGCCTTGATTGGGGTGAAATGCTTAAAAATGCTTGGGGTAAAAATGATTGAAAAAACAAACAAAAACACACAATTCTGCCATAGTAGCGGACGATGTTCATCATGATATTTTAAAACAATTCCCAAATCGGTCATAACTGGAAAAGGGGGCAAGTTTCCTGAGCAATGCCGACAATCTCTGCTACCGATTACTAAACCGAGAAGACAACGCAGATCCTGGAAATTATAGACCGATTTCTCTAACAAGCTGTATATATAAAAACCTTGGAGAGAATGTTGAATAATCATTTAGTTTGTTACTTGAGGGCTAACAAATTAATGACTTAATGTTGTTTCCCAAAAAACAGGTGTACAATGGACCACCTGGTTCACTTGGGAAGCATTTTAAGGGAAGCGTTTATAAGAACATGTGACTATATCTGCATTTCGCCATTATGTCATAGATGTTGTTATGCAGTTACAAATCAACCCTTCAAGTGGGTTCCTGAGAATTGTTATTATTTACAATACGAATCTGTCGATCAGATTCATCTTCAGATTCTGTGGAAACAGGACGAACAATGACTGAGCAAGAAGTAAAGAACAAAATGAAGACACGTCCTGGATACGACGTTAAACTGCAGCCAACAGCAAGGCCTCTGATCAGGAGGTTTTGAGGAAGCGTGGAACCACCTCTTAATTGCTGGTGTTCCCAGGTCCACCCTGACCCGGGGTGGTAGCACCTGTTGGGGGGTCCCAGCTATGGGAAAATAGTGAACTTCAGGTCTTTTCCAGCACATTGAAACAATGATGTTGCTAACTACAACTACACTTTTTTGAAACAATGATGTTGCCAGTCATACGTTTTCGAAACATTGATGTTGCCAGCTATACGTTTTTGATATATTTAGTAAATACTGGATCTGGCATTAAATAACCCATAGTGGTTGATATGCCATAAACCCCCAAACAAACAAACTGGACGGCATAATGGGTGGAAACGTTGATAGTAGCAACAAAGATGAGTATATTAGTTCAGTGAAGGCTAAAAGTCACACATGATACCAACTGTTACGGCCAGTGCATTCTATGACTACTCAACATTGGCGAAATGTGATCAATGTTAATTCTCTGAATCCCATTTCCAGTTAGACATGTATAAAAAAGGGCTAGTATTATTATTATTTATTTTTTTCGTGAATTATTTTAATTTCAGTTATACATTTTAATTTTATTCAGTTAATATTAATCTTTGACGAGACGGACAAGAAAAATGTTTGTCATAATGGATCAATCAATTTTATTGATCAGCCAAATGTATTTTATTGGCACGTTAAAATCTGCATATGAAAAAAAATTCAAATAACCTGTTTGGCTTCACCCAATTCTGCATGTTGGTCACGTAACTCTTTCCCGCCTCAAATCCTATAAAAGGCGCCAAACAACGCTATATCCGCACTTTCAATTCGGGACATCAGGACAAACCAGTCAATACAGAAAGTTCAAATGTGAGTATTTTTCTATGAATTTACTTTCAATGGGTAAAATTGATCAAAATTCTAACTGTAATAATTCGTCACGATTCTTTAACACTTCAAGGTACTGGCGTTCATACTTGCTGAAGAACGAAGATAAAACAACATATACCCCGTACTCAAGGTGAAACGCATTTTAACCTAATTTACTCACTTAGCAACGTAAGACATAAATACTATGAAGAAACTATTTGAAAATATTGTAGCCGTCAAAATGATATCCTACTTTAAACAAAAATAGGTTTATATCAAAACATAAAACCTACAAATGCTCGTGTACAAATTTTATGTTTAAAACAGTATAAATATGAAAGTATAAGATTATGTACAAAATATCTCTTGTTGAAGCCATAAAATTGCGTAAAAATATTGGTATTTCGGCATTAAAATAGTCCATAGATATTGATATGCCTCTAAAAAAAATTATATATCGGTTGTCCTTCGAATCCGAAGATGACGTATCGTTTCTGCGTCTAATCTATGAACTCGGAGGAGGCTCCGCAACCCCAGGCTGGAGGCTCAGTCTAGAACAGTGAGGGTACTGAAAGTCCATTGTCGTAATTACTGCTTATGATGCCCTGTGGCGTTGATCTCTGGCAGCTTCTGGCGTCAATGGCGCGCTCCTCTAGTTCTTTGGCTTTGGGCTTGCACCCCTGGAGATTTGTTTTCACAGTGTCTTTGTACCGATTCTTTGGACGGTCTTGATCTCTCTTGCCGTGCAGGAGCACACTGTAGAGCAGACGTCTTGGCAAGCGGTAAATGGCAAAATTAAGCAACCAGTAAATGGTGCAGTCACTTGAATCCGAGAATGCCAGTCTACTAGAGCGGCTAGTAGACTGGCATTCTACATTGCAGACTCGTCCTGGGTATGACGATAAACTATGTCCAACTGCAAGGCAACTGATCAGGAGGTTTTGAGGAGCGTGGAACACCTCTTGGTGTTCCCAAGTCGACCCTGACCCGGGGTGGTAGCACCTGTTAGGGTCACAGCTACAGGCAAACAGTTAACACCCAAACTTGTGTAAAAATAGGTTTTAATACCAGAAACAATTTGTAATAATATTTAAAAAAAAAAACAGCAATACAAGCAGCTATCCATTTAAACAAAAAAAAAAAAAACATTCCCAGAAATAGATTTTTGAAGAAAAACATATTACCAGCAATAAAGATTTGTCGGCATTAAATAACTCATTGAGGTTGATATCCCGAAAAACAAAACAAACCAAACCCCCATTGCAGACGCCTGTTCAGACACATTTGCGTCTGCAACTAAGCTGAGCGGACCGTAGTTAGTTTTATGGAGAGCGCGCGTGATCAGCAGTCTGAACAAGGCTAGCCCGCTCAAAACCTCGGTCATGATGACTAATGACTTCGTGCTAGCACAACCACCGTCAGCTCCTTCCGTCTACCCAATTTCACAAGTGAGTCAGATGATTTTCAGACATTTTACTAAGGTGCCGCGCGCTGGCATCACCTTCTCCAGACCGATAACATCAAGAAGTCAACTTCCTGACAAATCGATCATGAGATTCGAACCCGTGTTTCATGATCGGAAAGCGAATGTCCTAACCACTCGACAATGCGTCCTAAAATCAAACAACTCGTGTTGCTGTTTTTTTGTGTGGTTTTGACGCTCCACACCTCACCGTAAGCAATTTTTTTCGTTCTTTGAGAACTTCACTTCACCTAGACTCCGAAAGTATAAACATCTTTGTCTTTCATAAATTACTTTTCGTGTTAAATTCCTTTGACATTCCAACCAAATGCGATTGCATGCATGTGAATGCTGATCAGATGTGATTACATCTGAGCAATGACCAAGTGCGATTTTAAGAAAAGAATTGCAGTTGATCGCTGAAAATATTTAGTCAAGCATTTGCATGGGAATGTGGCTTTGGCGTTAATCTATAAGTTGACATTATTAAACAAACGAGAACCTTACTGTGTCTGAGAATCTACCAAGCTGTAACCGGTTAGTCGTGTTGAACTTGTAAAGCTGTGCGTTGAATTAAATGACACGAATGAGACATGTTTGATTACTTTAAGATATTTCTTTTCCCTTTAGATCCCTGATTAATCTGATCATGGCAAAGCTTGCTCTTGTTTGCGCGCTGTTGTTGGTTTGCATGGCTGTCAGTAAGTATTAATCTCATTTTCTGCCTCACGTAGCATTCAGATTACCATGCTTAAACACTCTTGTCGAAGCAGGTCTTCAGTCGCCTCTCTCTGTACAAAATGTTACTGATCATTCTAATTTCTCTTTATTCTTTTCCAACAAATATTCATAGTTTGGCAAAGTTTAACATTAGTCGCCGCAATAAAACGGTGTGTCAAAAAGACAGTTTTTCTCTTGACACTATCTTCACTCCTCGACAATGTATTAAAAGCGATGATTAGAATTTTGATAAAACAAAGTACCGTAATTCCCTATGTATAATACGCCTTCATTCATAATACGTACACCTAAAATTGTGCTAAAAGTGTGGGTAAAATGCTTCTACTCACGCATTATACGCACTCCTTGTTTGGTAATTAAACCCTATAAATTGTACCGCTCTATTTTCATAATAGCCAGCGTTCTCTACTCTTATAAAAAAAATGGTTTTAAACATAGAATAATATTATTCTAACATAGTTTACGATAATTCTTATTTTATTTTGTGGCAATTTCTTTTTAGTTGTGCATAATACGCAACTTTTGATTTTGCTTATTTTTTTAGAAAAATGCGTATTATACATGGGGAATTACGGTATGAATGTGAATTTATACATTTTTTTCGTTCTTTGAGAATTTACGACAAAATTATCAAACTTTTATTTGCAAGAATAATCGTATATTTACAACATTCTAAAAATACGAACTAATACAATTCAATGTTTATCATTTCCCGAAGAAATAAATAGGGAAACATGTTTTTATTCAAAAATGTATTTAAAAAATTACTAAATTATAGAAATATTTACTCCCTCAGCGCTTTTTATTGCTTTTAGAATTTTAATAAAATCCAAACAAACGTCGTACCCAGGACGACGTTAAACTGCATCCAACAGCAAGACCTCTGATCAGGTGGTTTTGAGGAAGCGTGGAACCACCTCTTAATTGCTGGTGTTCCCAGGTCCTGACTGTTGGGGTCTCAGCTGTGAGAAAATAGTGAACTTCCAGGTCTTTGCCAGCTATACGTTTTTGAAACCATGATGTTGCCAGCTATACGTTTTTGATATATCTAGTAAATACTGGATCTGGCATTAAATAACTCATAGTGGTTGATATGCCATAAAACCCCAACCAACCACACAAACGCAAATGCATTTAGATTTTTATAATTTTATATATTTTTTTAAAATTCGGCAATAAATGACCCAATGTTTTGATATGCCGTAAAGTAAACCAAACCTCACTCTTCGCCTCGTAAATTAAAACGAAAATCCCTATGAAATCTGAGTTCTTAATGATTTTGATAGCAGATATGAAAATTTTCTGGTTTTCATCTGCCGATGTTTTTCCTTTTCTACAGGGCAAAACAAAAACTTATAGAAACAGAACTTGTGAAATTTCTGGTGGTGAACTGTGTTTCAATAGGGCTTAAATAAAAAAAAATACAAAAGGTAACATTTATTTACATCCTGATTAATATGTTAATCTCTGACTAAAGTTTTGGGATGACGCGTTAAAATAATTGACACTATATACAGATTGTTCTGATTTTAATTATAACACCGTTTAGGGCGTTGGTGAGCGTCGGAGAGGAACCCTTTCATCTACGGTGGTACTGTTCACGCTCCACTGCCCAAGTATAGTGATATCTCGTTTAGTTCTTATTCTTAGTACTAGAGACAGGATTTGGCGCGTAAACCGTCTACCCCCGTAGATTAAAGCGTTCAGTTAGGAATTGTCTGTAGGTTATCCGGATCGACATTACACCTGATGAAGTCCAGATAACACAACGGCGGAAAACCCTGATAACAATAATCTGCATGCAAATAGTGTAAATACTTTCTTGGTCATGTCTTGAAATTTCAACCGCTGTTCAATTTCCTGACACTAACAATATTTCACAAAAGGATTGTATACCGGGTGTAACAGCAAAATTGTCCAATTGTTAGATTAAGCTTTGAACCGTTGTATCTTAGAAATGATTAAGGATATCTTGCGTGAATTCTCCAAGGTATTTATAACACTATTGGACTCTACTTTGACCAATAAGAATGTATAATTACTCTCCAAGCTTAACAGAAGAATTGTGATGAAATCGATTATAAACGGAAATGACATGTTCATCATTAATTAATCATAGCTAAGGATCGGAAGCCCATGAAACCTATGTTCAAATATATATATTCCAGATCATTTTCCAACATTCAAGATGATCTTCACCCTCTCTAACCTAAATTTCTGTCTTGGAGTAACAAGTTGCCTCACATGTTTCACTTACGATTTCATTTTCAAGTCTTTTTTTCACTGCTCTTCGGACTGCCATAGCTGAAACACATCTCTCACTTGCCAAATGTCTTATAGGTAGTTGGATCTTTTCTAATTGGTGTTTTTAGCTCTAAGTTGAAATGATGATCTCACTTCCTGTTGTGACCTCCTGATCCAATTTTCCTCTCTACCGTTCCCGCTTTTTTATATTATTCATCGTTTGATGGTTCTTGAATGGACTTTGAAGATAGAAGCCAGTGTATGAATGTTGGTACCATTACTGAAGACCTGAGTGGTCTTTTTTTCCTCTCATCATTGCTCAGTAGGGAAGACAGTGGGTCTGACACAAAACAATTTTAAT
This sequence comes from Acanthosepion esculentum, assembly GCA_964036315.1. Taxonomy (NCBI): domain Eukaryota; kingdom Metazoa; phylum Mollusca; class Cephalopoda; order Sepiida; family Sepiidae; genus Acanthosepion; species Acanthosepion esculentum. Next base: position 109,956,752 of record OZ038485.1, on the reverse strand, counting down.
CTATTCTCTTTTTTTAGCTGAATAACTCAAAGGGTTTTTCAGTGATTTAGTTTAATTTTAATTTTTAGTTTTAGTTTTGATATTAGTTTAATTTAGTCTTGTATGCAATGTCACTGACACTGCCGTATTTAAAATAGAATAAACCGTATCAAAACTAGTTTTTACCCACATCTCAAATTTCATTAATCGCGTTTTGTAATTAGTTTGTTTGTTGTAAAATATTGAACGAATTTTAAATTAATATTTCTTTTTTGTTCTACTTTTCCTAACAGGCGCATTCGGTCAAATGCGTGAGTACCATTTAATTTAAATATCGATTTTTCACCCCTCCCACCACAATGTATTGTTCGTCGATTTTTTTCCCCATGTGTTGCTCCACGACTTTCTCATCTCACCTTTTTCTTTACAGGTGTCTGTCACAATACGCCCGACCCTTCTGATCCCCGCGCTTACTTTGTCGATGACAATGGTGTGAAAAAGAAGATGGTCTGCGCTCCCGGAAGTCTCTACTCACCAGTTACCTGTGCCTGTGGAGTCAACCTTGTCCGTCACTCTCTCTACCGCGGTTATCATGGTTACCCTCATGCTGGATACGGTGGCCCATACTACCCATGGTACTAGGAAGCGTCTTATTGGCCGATGGCAGTACATGGGAAGATTCTGTAAAAAAAAAAAAAAAAAAAAGAAAAAAGCTTCTTTTGAAATAAAGTGACTGAATCGAACATAAGCTTTCTGTCGTTTCTTGATTTTTCTTTCATATAATTTTATCACTTTAACATTTGCTGAAAACTGATCCGGATATGCCGTATCTCTTAGTTTTATTGCTCGCTCGCTAGTGTCGACTTTTGCCATTTGTCTCCCCTTGTCAGATCTGTTCTTTCTAAAAGTACGTACGACATGTGCACCAGTTCCCGAAACAAACATGTAATACGTATAACTGGTTTTCATTTCAGTTTACTCTCCTCCATCACTTAAAGGAAGATGAATGAAATTTTCCTTTATAGACTGTTTTGTAGTTTATTTTTAATGTATAGTTCAAGTTTGACACACGGAAAATATAGAGATATCAGTAACCCAATGCTATGCTAGCGTATCATAGAAATAAAGACGATATGGGAGCCGTTAATAAAAAATAAATGCCAGCAAGATTCCAACAGCAGCATCAAGAAAAGAGAAGACTCGGTAAAAGCAGCAAGCCGATTCAAAGTAGATGTCACATGGAACAATATCCTAGTGGATTAATGAGTTTCTTCGTGATGTAATAATTGTAAGTTCACTCTAGACTTGAACTCGGTAGAAACTGGACCAGCAATAACTGAACAGTTCTAAATAAGAAGTTCTAAATAAGAACTACACACACACACACACACATATATATTATAAAAGATTATAATAAAAACATTGAAATCGTTACACGAAGCATTCATGTTTCAATACTTTGAACTTCTTCAGGCGAAATACAATCAAAGTATTGAGACATGAAAACTTTTGTGTAGCCATTTCAATACGTTTTTAATATAATCTTTTATAATAATATTTTGGTCTACTTTCTGTTAAGCACTTTTTAAAAAAAGTAAATGCTACGAACAGTAGAATTTTACTCCATCTGTTCATTCTGTCATATATACACATGTGAAGAGAGAGGAAGAAATCATGGCGGTGAGGTATAAAAGGGATATGTTTTTCCCAGATTCAAGGGAAATACTGAATTCATTTATGAAAAGACATACCTATGCAAATATGGTTCAGAAGGCCAATCCAGTTGGCAGCAATAACAACAAAAAAGCCAAATATAGAGCACTCATTGACCATTTGGTGCCAAATGACTGACCATAGATTCTAGAACATGCACGGCTGAAAAGTGCCCAACAGAAATAGTACATAAATCAGAAGGGTTTATTTCGGACCCACATAATACGGCTCATATACAATCTTAAACGTACCAGGTCTCTAGCTAAAGCAAACAGATGTAGACAAAAATGACCAAATCTCAACATAGGCATCACTGGAAAGTCCCCAAAACATGGCAGAATGTATGGGTCATCCAGTGAGGATCGAGGTCACTATTCGGTCTTAAAATATCTAGCGAGACAAGCTTGCTAAATATTACACCACGTCGAAATGACCAAGTATCCCCCAAAACATGATCAACTAACAAATAAACCCTGTTTCTGACACGCACAAAAATTCGATGTACAGTGTAACCCGGATATAAGAGTTGTCGGGACCGGAGAAGAAGCCGGGTTTCTCTTATATCTGGGTTTGGTCTATTTTGTTTTATTAACACAGGCTCTAATTTGGGACCAGAGAATATCTCTTATATCCGGATTTCTCTTAAATCCGGGTTACACTGTATTAGAAAGAACAGAGGATGCGCCGCGAAAACTTCCAAAGCCCAAAACATTAGAAATATAAAACACAAATAAAAATATAAACATATATCTAGCTATATATCTACCTATATCATACTATAAGTTTACGATTGCATGCGTGTTTGTGTGGTCCGTCCGTGCGTCCGGCGCATAATGATTTACAAGTTGTCTATACAGTAAGTATTTTTGTTTTAACTTTCTTCAAACATACATATTTTTTTATAAAAAAAAAAATTAAAGTTAAAGACATACACAAAGAGATTCCGCTTTGCTGTTTGTAGAGTAATTATTTATATTTCAGCTTTCTTTAAACAAACAATATTTTAAATATTTAAAACATATTTTTTGGCTTGTTTAAAAAATATTTTCAAGTGTATATGATTAAAAATATATTTTGGCATATTAAAAAATATTTTAAACTTAATCTGGTTTAAAGTTCAAGTTTATCCCGGAATTTCTCTTCCTATTAAATGCTGTAAACAATCAGTAAAAAGTTAAAAATGAACTTGTAAATCAGACCAATGATGACACGAACGAATTGAAATATATTACTGAATCATAATAAAATTAACTTTCATTTCAATGGAATGCTGAAATCAACTGCAGTGTTTTATAACCTGAACCGTCAGTGAGCCAACGGGTCACGAGTAGTCTAATACAATGGAACTGTCGTGGAGTAAAGCCAAATTACAATTAATTACTTACGCTAATAACACATTGGAGCCTGCGGTTACTTGTACCCAAGAAATATTTATAAAAAGAGATAATGTTAATATTAAAAACTATAAAGAATGCAGGCACATTAATGGCTATGTACACAGGGCATTTGGAGGTGCAACCGTTTTAAATAAAAAAAATGGGTATTCCAGAGCAAAATTGAACTAAAAACAGAATTACATGCAAATGCCGTGAGAGTTACTTTGTACAGAACAGTCAGAATATGCTGTATGCATATCCCACCACTTGACCAAATAGAACAAGAAAAACTGGAAGATTTAATAAAACAATTATCCAAACCCTTCATTCGCCTAGGGGATTTTAATAGCTGCAATATTATCTATTGATCCAAGGAGACAAATGAAAAAGAGACGATTATGGAAAATTCATTAACGATAATGATCTATGTCTACTCGACCAGGGAGCAGCGTGACACATTTTGATCCAGCAACTGGATGCCTGTCAACCATGTGTGATCCAGCAATTTACCTAGACTTTACCAAGCGTGTTTACTATCATACATGCGGTAGCGGTTGTTTCCTCATCATCCTGCGGAACAGTGATTGAGGAGCGCCCAACTAGATGGAGGTTAAGCAAGGCCGGCTGGGGAAAATTCTGACATATAGATCGAAATAAATTAAATTTCACAGGAACCGTAATAGTCATAACAAAGGAATGCATTCTCCAAGACTCAACACCAAGCAGAAGAAACGAGACCTTATTTCGATGATAGATGTAAAGAATTAAGTCGACTACGTAAAGTAGCACTTGGAAAATTCAACAAAGAAGCAACCATCGTCAACCTCATCAACTATAAATTAAATAGAGAAAAGGTCCTTAAAGCAATAAAAGAGGCCATATCAACTTTAATGGGTTATTTCATGCTGACATAACTTTTATTGCTGGTAATATTATTTTCCAAAAAAGTATTGCTGGTAATGCATTTCTTCAAAAAATTATGGCTTCCAATAATCTTTTACAAAAAAGTATATCCGTCCTTGGTATGACGATAAACTACATCCTCGTTCTGGGTTAGACGATAAACTACGTCCAACAGAAAGACTTCTGATCAGGAGTCTTTGAGGAGCGTGGAACCATCTCTTAATTGCTGGAAAACACATCTGCTTTAGGAAAGCAGGGGTCAGTAATTACCGTAGATTTCACAATTAAGTGAAGTAGAAAGCATAAGAACAGACACGTATATCCTTACTTTTGTCCCACCTTATATCCCTACAAAAGATAAATGCCAGGTACAACATTGAGCGGGTGGAGCAATATATTCCTGCTCTAGTGGGTCTCTACCAAACAATATAAACTAAATAGGAATGTCAATAAAAAAATTCTGTACAAAATATATATCTGAAAATAATACATCAATAAAACCAGAGTCTATGTAAAATCCCTCTTTACAAACGGAAATCTTACAAATAATACATCACCCTGAATGAAATGATAAACTACATCCACGTCCTGGATAAGGCGATAAAATAAGTCCGACAGCAAGGCCTCCGATCAGGAGGTTTTGAGGAGCGTGAAACCACCTCTTAATTTCTGGTGTTCCCAAGCCACCCTGACTCTGGGTGGAAGCACTTGTTAGGGTCCCAACTATGGACAACTAGTTAACCCCCAAACTGGGGTCAAATCAAAATGAAAGGGTAAAATAAGTTTTAATACCAGCAATAAATATTTTGGGGAAAATTTATTACTAGCAATATATTATACATTTTTAAAGAAAACAAATATACCAGTAATATATTTTTAAAGAAAAAAAATTGCCGGTAATACATTTTTACAGAAAAAATATTACCGGCAATACATTTTGTGTATGAAAATGAAAAAGAAACATTTGTCCAAAGAAACTTCAATGTAGAGATCTGTGCAATAGGCATAGCACTCGACTTCATCTCTATGAACAAAAAAAGTTATCAATTATAACAATAAAAAGAAATTGCCGGTGAGCAAATGAAGAAAGGCTGAGGTAATATTGACTTGGCTGCACATAGGCCATACATACCACACCCATTCATACTTGCTGAAGAATGAAGATCAACTAAAATGTACAACATACCAAGCCGCACTCACGGCGAAACACATCTTAACTGAATATACATACTTAGCCCCTGTAAGACGTAAATACTACAAGGAAACCTACACAAGAAAACTATTTGAAAATATCGAAACCGTCAACATAATGTCCAACCTTTAAGAAATACATTTACACTAAAGCATAAAACACCTACAACAGATCATGTACAAACTATATATTTATAAACCATACGTTTACTTTGAAAGTATAAAATGATATACAAATATCTGTAGTAGAATGTATACAAATGCACTCAAAATTCATTAAGTTGAAGCCATAAAATTGTGGTCAAAATATTTAGCTTTTGGAATTATTAGTTTGGTGCAAAAATAATGTCGTTTTCTCACATGAAGTTGAACGTCAAAAAACGACATTATTTTTGCACCAACCTAATAAATAATCCAGAAAGGTTGCTATGGCGCTAAACAAGATCCAGTAATGAAGCAACCAACCAAAAGTTAAACACAATATCACTTTCATCAGCGCCACGATGGCATATTTCGTGATTAAAAATATTAAAAAAAAAACAGGTTCAGTTAATTATTGTAAACAGTTTTTATTTCAGAATATTTATCATCACAAATTGAAAATCAGGAGAGAGAAAAATGAGATTTTAAAACGTTAATTTAGTTCCAACCATGTTGACCATAATAACGCCAGATACGACGGTATCCATGAGCACGATGCTTGGCCGATTGGTATCCGTACGATTTGCGTATGTTGGGGTAAGTTGGTTGCCCAGCAGCGGAATGAAGATTAGTATCACGGTAACAGATGACAAGAGAATAGAGCGACCCAGGGAGACAGAACGTCGTCTTCGTGTCGTGTTCAAAAACAAAATAAGCGTGGTGGTCAGATGGGTCTGGCACTTTACGACACGGAGCTGAAAAATGAGCGGGAAAAACTATTAGCTTGAAGCCATATTTAGTCCTGTATGTGGTTACTGGTCACTGCAATACTAATGTCCTATCAAGCATTATAATACTTACTTTTAAACTTTATCTAAAGTCAATATTTTTGTACGCGTAGACCACTTCGACCGTTATCGAAACTAACGAAATACGTGCACATGTCGATCAGCTGAACACAAGCAACAAAATCCGACTATTAAACTAATGCAATTGAAACAGAACTAATGCTTTTAATTTAATTATATAATTAATTTTGAAGTTTTTAGCTTCGGTTCTTGAAACATGGTAATTCCTGTGTAGCGAAGAAACCATATTTTAAATCGGTTAATGTCTAAGAGGAGGATTACTTTGTACCGAACTGTGGAGAAGGTAGCAAGAAACCATTCTGCTATTTTCGCAATAAGCCATGTTATAATGAATATAAGAAAATTGTCGAGAGATATAATCTACGCCATGAAGTTTTGTGTGACTGATTAATTTTTACACATTATCAACCCTTTGCAGGTTATTTAAAGCCAGAAAATATTTTTAGGTTTTAAGAATTTCTTTGACATAATAATGGTTTAGCGATACAAGTCTTACTTATTAACCTATATCTGAGGGGAGAAGATTTGGATTCATATCTTTCACAAGGGAATTGGAACTTGGCACTCCGATTAACAATTCCGTTTCATTGTCCATTACAGCACCCACACATCCAAGCTTACATTCTCAAACGATCACTCATCTAGGTACTTACCAGGCTCGACGTTTCTTAACTTTGGTGATCGTTCGGAATCTGTGTTTTAACTTGATGGGGTCGTAAACCACGTCATGAAGGGAAATAGCATTAAATATGATTTTGAATAAAGTGTTCATATGAGATTACCTACATCTAGTTGCAGCCACGGCGGCGGCAAGAGTAGTATACAATTTTCTTTTTTGTGCAAAGTGACGGTTGAAAGTATATAAACAGCTTCAGAAACAGATGCAATCTATGCCTGGAAGAAAAAAATACAATTGCATACAAAAATACAAGCCAGTTATTGTACAAGAGAAATGAAATCATATTTAAATGTCGCAATAAAAATAGGTTTAAATTGTCTTAAAAATAGACATTTATTTTGCAAGTTAAACACTAAAAAATATATATTTATATTTATGTAATATATATATATATATATATATATATGTTGTGGGGCTCCTCCCCTTTTACACAACATGGACTCGTCTAAAGTATACTTATTCTGACAGTGAAGATACGTGAAGTACACAGGGTGTTCACAAAGAGATACGTTGAGATAGGGATGAGATACGTAGAGTCCACAGAGAGAGAGAGAGAGAGAGAGAGAGAGAGAGAGAGAGAGAGAGAGAGAATTATGGCTCTACTTACAGAGACTTGTACATATACTTTCTACTAACCCGCATTCCTGGACTACTAATCTTCATTTCAACTTTGTATTCTTACATTCAAGACAATTATTTTCCTATTTCAATTACTGGCGTTGTTTATTTATTTGTGCAGGTTCCCTCCCCAGAATCCACAACAACTTGGCGACGAGGACGTCGGACCCACACGAAAAGAAAAAAAAATTCTCTCGTCACCACAACAACTTGGCGACGAGGACTGCACTTCTCGGAGACTCAAAAAATTTGCCGTTGCCAGCGTCCACAACAACTGGGCGACAGAGATTTACGAGGATTTGCGACGATTTTGCATGACCACCGTGATTAAAAGGTACTTCCTCAAAATACGGAAAATCGAGGTTTTCGTAAGACTCTTATCATGGAGGATTTTAAAAGTATTTTGGTAGAACTTGTATAATACCAAAATGAAAAGCAACTACAACACCAAGAAAGACATCTCGAATTTCAGAAGGAAAATCAAGAAAGACAGCTCGAAATTCAGAAGGAAAATCAAGAAAAACAAATGCAACTCCAGGAATTAATATTAAAAGTAACTGGTAACACACAACAAAAGAATATCGAAAAAGAGGGGACTTTTTCTCAAGACGCAGTTTGGAACGCAATAGAAGCATTTAAATACTCTCTAGAAGATTATAAAAATTTCGGGGATTACTAGAGACGTCATGAAGACATTTTCAACATTGATTGCCAATATTGGACGGAAGCTAAGAAGCTACGTTTATTACTCAGGAAATTGGGAACAGAGGAGTACACAAAATTTGTGGACTATATTCTACCGAAAAAGAAAACGATTTGATGTTTGACGAGGCAGTTACATGCCTTACGGAGCTCTTCAGTCCAAAGACTTCACTTTTTCACAAAAGGTGGAAATGTATCAACCTCGTAAAAAGCGAAAATGAGGACTACTCCACGTTCGCCGCAATCGTGAACAAACATTGCTTGACTTTAAGTTGGCCCAATTGACTCCGGACAATTTTAAGTGTCTGATTTTCGTACAGGCATTAGTCTCGACTAAGGACAGTGAAATGCACAAAAGAATGCTCTCGAAGCTTCAAAACGAGCCTGGATTAACGCTACAAAAATTCTCAGAAGACTGCCAAAAATGCTTGAGCATAAAAAAGACTCTAAGGATATCGAGGAATCGGGAGTAGCACACATACGTAAGTTGCACAAAAGGTTACGATTTTCACCCCCTCACCGGAAGAAAAGCAAAAATTTCATGATAAAGGAAAAATTACAAGGTAAAAGGCGATTAATGACAGAGATCAAAGCAAATATAACCTCCCCATCTTCATGTTACAGATGTGGTTGATTACACTGGAATAAAGACTGTCGATTCAAATACAAGAACTGTTTAGCTTGTGAAGAATGGGACATAAGTCATCTCAGTGCAGAAACAAAAGACACACTAGTAGGGTAAGAACTACTAGAATGGACTATGAAGACAAACTAAACACAAGAAAATACATGGAACTCGAGATTTTAAATAAAAAGGTAAAATTACAGTTAGATTCAGGTTCGGATCTAACTATAATTAATCTACAAACATGGAGGAAGCTAAATAGACCGACCATGATGCATACACTAAGTCTGTTACAGGGAAGCGTATCAAATTTGTAGGAGAAGTAATTCTAAACGTAAAATTCCATGGAAAAACGAAAAAATTGAAGATATTGTAATGAACGACACAGACAATTTGGTAGGCAGAGATTGGATGCAAAAATTTGACGTATGGGATTTACCTATTAGATCATTTTGTAAGAAAATAGAGTGCGAGCCGTCAGAAGCTACAAAATTAAAAGAAGAACTACACAGTCAATTCCCCGAAGTATTCTCGAGCGGTTTGGGACGATGTAATAAGATTGCAGCTAAAATTGAACTAAAGGAAAATGTTCAGCCAGTATTCAAGAAAAAGCGAAACGAGCCTTTCGCAACCATAGAAAAAATTGTCAAGGAGTTAGATATATTGGTACAAACTGGAATCCTTTCACAAATCGAATTCAGTGAATGGGCGGCACCAGTGGTTTACGTAAAGAAAAAATCCGGCAAAAACCCGTGTTTGCGCAGATTTCTCGACTGGGTTAAACAAGGCTATCAAGGATTATCACTACCCATTGCCAAACCCGGAGGAAATATTTACCAAGCTTAACGGTGGTAAGGTATTTTCTAAGATTGATCTAAGTGAAGCTTATCTTCAGATTCCAATAGAAGAAAAAAGTACAAAGATTTTATGTATCAATACTCACAAAGGACTTTACAAATTTAAGATTGCCATTTGGGATGAATGTAGCACCGTCAATCTTCCAACAGACTATGGACACCATGCTCATGGGACAGAACTTTGCTACTGCTTACTTAGAAGACATTTTGATCAAAAGCGATAATGTAGAAGAACACGCAGCACACATTAAAGAAGTCTTTAAAAGAATTCAGGATTTTGGTTTTAAAGTGAAGGAGAAAAAATGCGATTTTTTTTCTAAAAGAAATCAAGTATCAATGAAAGTGGCAGAAAACCAGATCCAGATAGGACATCTGTAATAAAAAAAATATGCCTTAGCCGAAAAATGTCGCAGAGTTGCAATTTTTTCTTGGTTTAGCGAACGATTACGGTGAATTCATTGAAAACATCCACAAATTGAGTATTACAATTTAATACAGTGAATTTTCTGAATTTTTTAAACATGTCCTTTAAATCCATTTGAATAATTGACGTGTGATATTTTTCTTTCGTGTAGAAATATATTACAGTGACGTCATCAGGTTGAATATCGCTTTGACTTTCTCTTTTTCAGTTTAAAACGTCGAATGTGCATTTTACATTCAAATATGATTTTCACCTAAATAAATTACAAATATGATTTTTGTTTAAACAGTATTTAATGTGTATACACACTCAAGTAATAAATTCAAATCAAAACATTTAACAGTATGCATATTGTTAAAAATCGTTTCATTCCGAGTTTGGCAATAATGCCACGAGAGAGTTTTCACTTTGCTTTCTTTTACTACTTTGTCTTACGTTCATTTCTTTCTGAGTCGGTCATCAACAGAAGATCATCTGAATATCTGAACAAGTTAAGATTATGTTGTTAGTATTTTGTCGTTAAGATTATGTCCGCAATAATATTTTCGGAAGAATGTCTCGCTGAGTAGGTTGAATAGATTAAAACTATACAGAACTCTCCATGCTTCCCAACTAAATGGCTGATACCCAACTCCAAGATAGCGCCTCTCCGCGCTTGTTTGTTCTCAAGCTGTCCGCTGACCTGAGGTAAAACAAATGCATTGAATCAATGACTTCATCTACCGCATGGAAAGTTTATTCTCTGGGTCGTGCCAGAGAGTTTTACTCGCCTGAGTCCATCCTTCAAATCTATAAATCAACCATTCGTCCTTGCATGGAATACTGCTGCCATATATGGTCTTGTGCCCTCCGTTGTACGTCCCGAGGTCCACGACAAAATCTAGAGACGGATATGCTATGTGATGGGTCCTGATCTGACATCTCGTCTACAGTCACTTTCTCAAAGACATTCGGTGGATTCCCTCTGTCTTTTCTACAAGTATTTTCACAGCAACTGTTTCGACGAGCTACTTTCGCTGGTTCCCGAACTGCATGAATTTAAGAGTGCTACTAGGTTGGCATCTCGGTCCCAACCTTTCGCTGTCGAAACGGTTAAATGTAACCGTCTCTTCTACTCCAACAGCTTCTTATCTCGCACTTCCCGTCCGTGAAATTCTCTTCCTACTATTTGCTTCCCAGATAGCTATAAACTCCACGTTTTCAAATGTAATGTCAATCGACATCTTCTGATGCCTTGATCTTGTTCCCCGTCCTTCTCTTTATTTTTTCCTCAAAATCTCTTTACTATTGCTCTCACTCTCCAAAAAACCCTTGCGTGCAAGTGGCACTCACGCCTTGCTTGGGGTAAAAGGCTTAAACAAATTTATAAAGATTATGGAGAGAACGAAAGTTGGTTGGTTGGCTGTTTTGTTTTATGGCATATCAACCTCAGTAGGTAATTTAATGCCAAAATTTTTTTTTAAATAGATTCATAGCGATAGTTTGATAAAAAAAAGTGTGTATGTATACATATATATTTGAACCATTTTTCAGTTACTCATATTTTTTAGTACAATGAAATTGCTGGTAATTTTTTTTTCAAAAATATATTGCTGGTAATAGTTTTTTTTTCTTCAAAAATCTATTACTGGTAATAATTTTTACAAAGTATTTCTGGTATTAAAATCTATTTTTACACTTTTATAATGCTTTTTTACCTCAGTTTCGGCGTTAACTATTTGTCCATAGCTGGGACCCTAACAGGTGCTTCCACCCCGGGTCAGGGTGGCCCTGGGAAGACCAGCAATTAAGAGGTGATTCCACGCTCCTCAAAACCTCCTTATCTATTGGACGTAGTTTATCGTCTTACCCTGGATGCGGATGTAGTTTATCGTCATACCCAGGACGTCCCATTGGGTGAGTCTTACCCCTCTGTAGCGGTGCAGTCGGCGTATTCTACAGCCGTAGCCGACAGGGCGAGAGCGAGCCAGAGTTAATTCTTGAATGCTAAAAACAAAACATGTCTCTCTTCTTTTCAGTGTGCAGGGAAACATAAGGAAACATATCTTTGACCAAACATTTTAAAACTCGATACACATTTTAACTTCTATTATTCTTATGGTAATAAGAATATTAACAGTTTTCTTAAAAGAAATACTTTCAGAATTCCATGACCGAGTAGCTAGTACCAATGTCGGTTGAAGTTTCTAAAATATTTCTCTTAAAATAACTTTTCAGAAAAAATAGATTTCTCAGGTTTGGTAGCCGTTATCGCGCTTTCCAGTATTGATGGGGGCTTCCTTCCTAACCTTTTATTTGAAGTAGTGTGAAACATCGACATCTTGATTATGCTATTATTTTCTCTTGGAGTTGCATGTGCTGTCCATTTTAGCTGTTGCTGCTGTTGAAAGTCCTCAAGTGATGTCGTGTCCTTTATTTAGTACAATTCTTTCTTTGGTTCTGTAACGCCAGTCCACAAGATGCGAAAGAAATTGATCTTCGCCAAGAGCCACAGGTTTCACTAATATCAAAGACATTTTTGCCTATTTATCTTAGCACACGGCAGTTTAGATGTCTCGGAACGAGTTTGGCATCATCTATGACATTAATATGAATACCAGAAATACTTTGTAAAAATTATTACTAGAAATAAACTTAAAATTATAAATCTAATGTCTCAGTTATCTTTTTTTTTTACCAAAGCTCATATTACAATTTGTTGCGATTATTGCTTTTCTCTAGCACTCCGTATTACTGGTTCCCATATTTTATTCATTTCTATGCTTGGTCGGCTCAGGAGATTTTTGTGGCTTAGCATATACGCTTATTCCTTAATTGTTCGTATTTTCCAGTAATGTTCTTTGTCTATTATTTCAACCTCATTTTTCACGCCTGATTATTCTATTTCCCCTCGTGTTACAGCTTTACGGTGTTTCTGCAGTTTTAAGTGGGTGGCCTGTTTCTCCTTTATATTTTGCTGTGGTACGAAATATAAAGGAATATGGCGGCAAACATGAGGACAACAGTCCGAACAATGTAAATAGTGTAATTAAATGTGGTTTTGTTGAAATATCCATGCACCAGTAACACAGTAACTGATTGAACTTCTTTTGTCGCATTGGGAAAGGCTTCTTGGACAAAAAGAAAATGGGTAACTACCAAGAACTAGTCGAAGCGATTCTAAAAACCTCCGAGCTCTTGGAACAAGAATGAGAATCAAAATCCACTACCTGTTTAGCTATTTAGATTCCCTGAAAACATTGGTGATGAAAGCGAAGAACACTGAGAACGTTTCCACTAAGACATCAAGACTATGGAGGAGTGGTTCTAAGGTCGATGTAATGTCCACATGATGTATTGATTACTACTGGAGCCTTATTCGTGGTTGCCCTCAGAAAACTCACAAAAGGAAGTCATATAAGAGAAGCTTCTTCCAGATGAAGTAAAATACAATGACCTGGATCGCTGGCGATATTGGGCTTGTAAGATATTATTTGGAAATTAAATTACATATTTTTGCTAGGTTATTTTTGGTGTGAAATTTGATCGGTAAACATTTTTAGTTTATAAATTTTATTAATCTCTTGTAATAAATAGTAAACTACTGGAAAATGTTATGGATCTTCTTTGTTCATTCTGTAAGTAGATATCATATTTTAATTATTCATATGCAGCCAGAAAACTTACAGAAAAATGATACATTTATTCAACATTGTTTGATTACCAGATAATAGGCTAAACAATGGGGTTTTGTTGAAATATTCATGGACCAGTAACACAATAATCCAATTAGTATCACTGTGTACAGATTCGCAGAAACCAAAAAAAAGCATTTCAGCAATATTTTAAAAACTAGAGCCAGTTGAACAAAACCAATGTTTTCGAATTCTGCGACTCCAATATACCCTGGAAACAGTCTCAACTAATATGCCAAATAATTGTTGACCAGTGTAATGGTTGGTTAACCGTTTCTTAGCCCGCCTGTCTGCGAGAACGGCTAGCCAATCCGTGTTGCAGACACCTGCTCAGGCACATTTTTGTTTATTCAAGACTCACAGAGCCAGCTGTGTTTTATACTGCAACTATGAAATATCCTAAAAACTAGAGTCAATTCGACAAAACCAATGTTCATCCCTAATTCAGTGACCCCCAATATACCACAGAAAGACTCTTATCTAATATGCAAAAAAAAAAGTTATTAGTTATCGTTGTTTAGAATACAAATGTTCGTACTGACGTTTTTTTTTTATACGGGTACGTGGTAGATACTCAGAATTTTTGTTCTATATCAACGTCAGGAAATGGGATTTTGTTATTAACCATTACTCTGTATGGAAATTCAAGTGTAGTTCTTTTTTCGAAATTTGTTTTTAGATTATAATTTCGTTATAATGGGTTCCCCATATTGACTCCATTAGTTTGAATGTACGTGTTTACCATTGTGATCTTAGAATTGGGCTTTCGTGATTATAGTCGAGGAATAGTTTCCAAAGAGTTGCTGGTCGAATTCTTGGAGGAGGGATGGACGGGTGTTTGTAGATGCAGTCAAATTATATCGATCGTTTCATCACCTGGGACGTTGGGGAAGAGATTTTATATATCGAGCAATGCTAAGGCCCTACATGTTGGATTTCTGGCTTTTAAGACCAGGAGGAATTCGTTTGTGCAGACTACTACATCATCATCATCATCATCATCATCATTATACCTCTTAATTCCGCAACAGCACCTCTCCATTATGCCTCTTAAGTCCGCAACAACATCTCTCCAACCTCCGCAGTTCCGGGCGATCCTCTTCAACTCGGCCTATGTCGTGCCGGCTGCCATCCCGGAGGATATTCACCAGCACGCGTCACACGCTCAACTTTGTAGGACACTTCGTCGGCGATGTCGTTGTTTGAAGATATCGTTGACTTTTCTGTAACAAGCTAGTTTTTTTAAATGAGTAGGTTGTTAGCCTACTGCACAGTCCCCAACCTGGAGGAGGACCAGGGGTGTGTGTTGTTCGTATGGGTCCTACGCAACCGAGACCTGTTGAGATTGGTTGGACATGGTAAGGAACTAAACCCCCACCTACACAGCCGTCAAGGCGACACACCATCAGGACGGAACTACTACTATATAAGCTTCACAAAAATACATCTTGAACATACAACCAACGCTTAACAGCAACCCTACCCCTGAAAAATGGCGAAAGAAGTGGCCGAAAGCGCTTGGGACAATATACACTACAGACAACGTTGACACTCATTTAAACCTACTAAATGAAGAAATGTAAGAATATTAGAAAAACTAAATAAAAGAAAATCATCAACTTTTCATTGTATGTCATATTCAACGAAACATGTTTGAAATAAAAAATGCTGACCAAATATACATTATATTATAAACTATAGTTTTAAGTTATGCTGTATTTATGGGGTAAAAGGGAACAACATCTGGTTGACAGCGTATGTAAATATAAGCAGTATGGACATAGAAATCAACAAAGAATAGCGACCGTCTTTTCCATGCTTGACCGAAATCATTAGGCTATGTGGATTGGAAACTAACTAGCTCGACTATTTCTATATTTATTCAATAGCCAGTAGAATATCACAATAAAGTGAAAATAAATAATCTACCTACCTATATTGCGTTCGAGCATGAAGCCGGCTGTCGCAAATCCGTGTTGATCTCCGTGTCCACACTGCTCAGACACATATGTGCGCGCAGACACATACAGACACGCAAACACGTAAACAAAAATAGACGAACGCGAACAAAATAGACGAACGATCTGTGCGTTGACACTGCCACTTGGAAAGAATTTCGCTACACAATCTAACATTGAATACAGCGACCAATGTCGTACGCATGCACGCAACGACACATGCGTCCAATCCCACACTGTTTATATATGATTATGTTTGTGTAAGCTGCAGTGCTTGAACGTGCGTGTATGTATGTCTGCGTACGTACGAATGGCGTTCCGACGATAATTTTCCCTCCCGCTACCATGAAACAACGATATAAGCAACCATACATAAATCCAAAATTTAAAAAATTAATCAGTTTGTCTGACGTTCGTAGTGAGCGTGAAACCCAGGGTCACAAACTTACATCAATCCAACTAATATATATATATATATATATATATATATATATATATAGTTGCACCAAAATGTTCAGAACGGCATTGTTTTAGTCAGAAAAGTAGGTATAAGTTTTTATCAAAGTTGTCTTATATTCTATAATTTTCACAGACAATAAATACGATATTAATTGTTATTGTCTGAGATTTTGGTGTAATTTGAGAGGATAATACAAAAGTTGTGGATGATCTAGTGATTTACTGCAAAACCCATTGCGGGTAAAATGATCAGAACGGTTGAAAAAATAACAAAATAAAAAATGACAGAGAATACTGGAATTATTTAATATTTAGTGTGAAGCCCTTTAGCTTCAATCACACTTTGACATCTTCGACTGCATGAGGAAATTAAATTTTCAATTTCTTGCTGGGTGATCTTATTCCATTTGTCTTGAAGGGCATTCCATAATTACTCGGTTGTTTTAGGATTTCTGGCTTTCGAACGTTCTCATAGAATATTCCACAAATTTCCAATAGGATTGATATCTGGGCTTTGAGCAGGCCAATCCATAACAATAACTCTTTCAGCCTTGAGGAAGTTCATGACCATCTTAGCCTTGTGACATGGGGCATTGTCCTGCATGAATATGGGTGGTCGCTTAGTTGAATTTCTCAGCACAGACAAGACATAATCTTTTACAATTTGTTTATAAACTGCCTTTAATTTTCATGTAATCGCACCAAAGGGCCTACACTATCTCCAGATATCATTCCTCAAACCATGACATTTCCTCCACCGAATTTAACACTAGTCTTAAGGAATTTAGGCGACAATTCTTCACCTACCTTTCGACGAACGTACCTTTTCCCATCTGAGCTAAATAACATAAACTTAGATTCATCACTGAAATGCACCGTTTGCCATTTTCTTGAGACCGCAACACATTTTCGGTTGCAAAGGTAAGACGACACTTTTTATTCTTGGAGCTGATCAGTGGCTTCACTGCAATTGCTCTTGCTTGTAGGTTAGGTTCAACTAAACGACGAGACACAGTTTTTCGAGATAGTTTTCTTCAGTACAATGCTCATTTCCCGAGAAACAGTGGCAGCAGTTTTAAATCTGTCCTTTTTAACCAACTTTACCATAGCACGATCTTCTCTCTTGGTCGTTTTTCTTGGCCTACCTGTAGACTTTCTTGCTTCACACAAACCACAATCATCGTAGACCTTAAGAATACCGTGAACAACACTTTTTGACTTGTTAGCAATCTTTGCAATCGACCCAATACTTAAATTATCCTTCTTTCGATCGTCCTGGGTACGACGTTAAACTGCATCCAACAGCAAGGCTTCTGATCAGGAGGTTTTGAGGAAGCGTGGAACCACCTCTTAATTGCTGGTGTTCCCAGATCCACCCTGACCCAGGGTGGTAGCACCTGTTGGGGTCTCAGCTATGGGAAAATAGTGAACTTCCAGGTCTTTTCCAGCACATTGAATCAATGATGTTGCCAACTACACTTTTTTGAAACAATGATGTTGCCAGCTATACGTTTTTGAAACAATGATGTTGCCAGCTATACGTTTTTGAAACAATGATGTTGCCAGCTATACGTTTTTGAAACAATGATGTTGCCAGCTATACGTTTTTGAAACAATGATGTTGCCAGCTATACGTTTTTGAAACAATGATGTTTGCAGTTAAACGTTTTTGAAACAATGATGTTTGCAGCTAAACGTTTTTGAAACAATGATGTTGCCAGCTATACGTTTTTGATATATTTAGTAAATACTAGATCTGGCATTAAATAACCCATAGTGGTTGATATGCAATAAAACCCCAAACAACCAAATCAAACCTTCTTTCGAAGCTTAATAATCTGCTGACAAATTGGTAATGGAGTAAGTGGCATTATATTAACAAAGTAAACTGCAGATATTCTTACTAATGTTTAGTAAAAGAACCGTCACGTAAACAAATTAAAAACATTAGAGTTCGCCAGTTAAATATACTAAAATACGGAGTAAAAGTAACTGTTCTGATCATTTTGGCCGCCATGGGTTTTGCAGTAAATCCCTAAATCATCCATAACTTTTGTATTATCCTCTCAAATTACTTCAAAGTCTCAGACAATAACGAATAATGTCGTATTTATTGACTGTGGAAATTATAGAATATAAAAAAACTTTGATAAAAAATTATACCTACTTTTCTGACAAAAACAATGCCGTTCTGAACATTTTGGCCGCAACTATATATATATATATATATATATATATATATATATATATATATATATATATATCAATCAAATATGTGGTGCAGTTCAATTTATATTACATGAATCATTCATACAAAAAAACATATTTCGTTTCAAGTCTAATCTTTCGTGTCCCATTATTACCTGGATGTACTAAAAAAACAAAAACAATTTCCATGCCTGATGATGTCTGTATGAACAGATGAAAGTACTAACAAAAAGAGACCTTATACAGCTCGAATTTATTAAAAACAGGGATCATAACATTTATCTAGAGGTTCGTGGGTTAATGTAATTTTAATAAATTTGTTTGCGAAGATGTATTCTCGCCATTTCTATCATTAACTTCACTAATCTGTTTTTGTATGAATGATTCATGTAATATATAGTAAAGGTAATAAATCCGTTTGTTGATAATCCAAGTGGATCCTAGTTATAAAATGATCCACAAAAGAGCTCAATGTATTTATTATTAGGGAGTAAATAATTAGTACCTAAAAAAAATCCCAAATTACCTCATATGGGGAATAGACCAAATTCAACCGGCGAAAATTTCCTGAGTTTTATTCAACCCCGCTATATAAACTGAGTTCGTATCGGGATTAAAAATGTAACTGTGACAGCTGGCGAAAAACTAATACAGAATTTATCCATTTCGATGTTTCATATATATATATATATATATATATATATATATATATTGACAGAAATAATATTAATATGTATTTACATCTCTCCGAATTCGAGATTAATGTTTGGCCTTTATACGCTTATTTGTGAATAGAAACAAAATGTTCGCCATTCCCAGCGCCTCCGTTGCAAACGCGCCAGGGTCACATTTGACTCTTCCCTTTAGCAAAATTAAATGGTGTTTCTCTGAAGTTGGAAATTCCGGGATCAGCCTCGTCTGCATCAATTTTTTCCTGTCTTGACGGAAGACATTAACATGTCAGATTCTATCCCAGAAGAGCTACAGACAGAAAAGATGCTAAATGTTAGAGAATGGCAAACGATTAACATCGTAGTCAAAACTCTTACAACCCGAACTGAATTTGAACTCGTGGACGCGGAATCCACACAATGGATTTTCTAAATTTTAATATAGGAACGAAAAACGCGCGAAAACAGCATTAGGAAAGTGAAGATACCTTCCTCTCTCAGAATCCTTTGGATGCCATAATTTCAATAGAGAGAGAGTATACATTATAAGTGGTTGGCTGACGTGATGACATCAGTTTTGTTTATTTTTATTTCCAACTCGCTTCCGCCAAGAAACGCTGCCAAACTATGTACCTCCCGGAATAAAGCGTGTATAAAGAAAGCTGTATAAAATTGTCTGTCGTTGATTCAGTCTGAGATACAGCGTTGGAGTTCCTACATACAGAGCACTGGAATCCAGAGATAACGCGCGACACCACATAAATTATGTCCCTTTTAGATTGTTTACAATTTCTCATGTTCCCCGCTTTTAAGAACACTTATTTTGCAGGGCAACTCTATAAATGCTCTTATATTCCATAGATCATACATTTTTTTACGGAACCACTTAAAAGGTATGTCGGATTCTAGGGCTCTGACTTAAGAGCTCTTCTCAGATACCAGGGGTCTCTTAAGAACACTTGTCAAGAAGTAAACAAAATACAAAAAAAAAACAACCGAAATACATTTGTTATTGGCCACTAAATAGAGAGGAATATTTCACCATGCTGGAAAATGTTTTAAATTAGACGGTATGAAATGAAAGATATCTCAAGCGAAATGCAATTCTTGATCGTGACGCATGAAGTCTTCGGGACCAACGCTCATTTGCGTCAGTTTTATGTTCTGTCTTTGTCTGCAGAAAGAACGAACTCTATTCCAATCCTAATGGATTACAGATAAAAGAGACATTAAATTATTTCTATTTTTGAGTGTTTACGATTTAATTTTGATTTTACAAGAGCTGGTTGGTTTCAGATGTGCATATTTTAAATGCAATATCACTATAAATGCATCGCCCCTTTAGTATATTTTGGTGTCAAAAGAAAATAAAACAACATCAGGTTCAGTTAATTATTGTAAACATTTTTATTTCAGAACATTTATTATCACCCATTCAAAATCGGAACAGAAAAAAATGAGATTTTAAAACGTTAATTTAGATACAACCCTGGTAACCATAATAACCTGGATAACCATTGTATCCATGAGCTCCATAATAAGCCGAGTGGTATCCGGGCCAGTTGTGTGCGTAGGGGTATGGTGGGTGACCAGCACGGGCGTGATGACCAGCAGCGGAAAGGAGGTTAACGCCACAGGCACAGGTGACAGGAGAGTAGAGCGATCCAGGGGCACAGAACATCTTCTTCTTCTTGCCGTGTTCAAAAACAAAGTAAGCGCGGTGGTCGGATGGGTCTGGCAAGTTATGGCACAGAGCTACAAAAGAGCGGGAAGAAATCTATTAACTTGATGCCGCATTTAGCCTGGGACGTGGATACTGTTGTTGTGCAGTCAGTGGGAATTAATAATCATTACAATAGTAATGTTCTATCAAATATTATAATTCTTAATTTTTACTTATATTTTAATTATTTCTTATATTTGAGCAGGGCAATAATTTCTGCATTCGTAGACTATTTCTTCTGTTATCGAAAATTCGTACTCATATCGATAAGTACACCACAAACAACCAACGTTTGACTATAATCATTAGACAAATAAGCAGATAAGATTTAAAGAATGTACAGCGCTCACTGTAAGGAAAGACTGAACATACTTGAAGCTGCCATTATACAAAAGAAACAATTCACATGAAACACAATAATCTTTCACCAGGCAGGAAAATATTCTAGAATTTATTAGTGAAACCCTACATGCAAGCCTCTAGTGGTCCGCTGGCAGGCCGCTGATGGCAACGCCAGCGTTCCTCTGGTTGCAGCCACTGGCGGTTTACCAATGATCCGACTGCGGGCCACCAGCGGTAAACGCCAGCGGTATGCCACCCAGTGGCACATTGGTGGCTTGCGTGTAGGGAATACTCATATTTTCTTTTAATCCCTAAAGAATATATATTTTGAATTGTTACAAACATGATATTGCACGTATATTTAAATAAGAATTGTTGCGTTCCAAAAAATACCAGAATGGAGCTAATAAATTTTATTTTTTTATGACATTAAAAAAAACAACTTATCACGAATTTTAATGTGGTTCTAATATCTTCTTTAGTCATTATGAACTTCTCTAGAATTTCTCTACAAATTTGAGAAAACTTAAACACAAACTGTAAAAACGTTAACCTTACCTAATATTATCTGTCCTCTCATATTGCACGATATGATCGATCTATCGGTAGCGTAATATATGGTATACATTAAAGTAATAGGTTGTTGCAGCTCAGAAAATATAAAATGTACATTAATATTAACTAGAAGGATTACGAACAGTCGTGACATCTTCAGTCATACTTACCCACTATAAACCATGTTAAATACCCACAATTCTTTCCAAAGAATCCTATTGCAATGTTAATATTTAACATCCCCCCACGAGGGATGCATGTGGCACAAAGCCGAGTTTACCGTGGGTTCTCCGAGCCCGGAGGCTCGGCCAAAAATATTCCGGTAAAACCCGCATGAACGGGTCCGGGCTTGTCTACCGCGTCGGACGAAACTTTGCCCTTCGGCAAAGCCTCGTCCGGGTTCCTCTATGCTCAAGGCAGAGAGTTCGACAGTAACGAACAGGCTATAGCACTGGTCCCTATTGCAATGTTATTTTTTCAATTTCGTCTTTCCTTTATTAATACCACAGAACTTTCAGCATTTGAACTCTACCTACAGACACAAACATCATTTCCAGCCCAACTCATTTTTAAACAGCTGGCCCCAGACTCTAGATACATATTCTATCGAAACGTAAGGGTAAACAACCCATGTAGGAACGCTTTTTTATTTTTTCGTCCGTACAATATTGATAAATGCCATGAAGAACATAACATGCTATTCGGACCTTCTACGAGGTCATGCGATACTTTCATTTTTGATGTGCCTAAGGTCTAATGGTTAGCGGACTCGGAGTGAGAACGTGGAATTCCGGTTGGGTTCGTTACATTCAGTTACTTGCAAATATCCTTGAAAAAGGTAACAATCTATCTCCTCTCCCAAGCTATGGATTAACTAATAGGACTTGTATCTGGAAAAATCATTGTTATTCTCAAAACCCAAAAATCAGGAATCCCCCCCCAAAAGAATTATTATTATAATCCCAAATAGGTTACAACTTTAAATAGCCAAGGTTAAAGACTTGAGAAGCCGTAAAACAGATCGGTCATTTTTGGGGGGATAGATCTAATACCATCGGAGAAAGGCGTAAATTCATCTCTTCTTCCTCCATTAATGGCTTAAATAGCAGTGTCGACTAGACACTTTTGATCATCGCACTTCACATATAATAAAGAAAAGAAGGTTGTGGAGTGTCACGACCTATGTTCTGAATGGACATAGCATGTTTCTGAATAAAGCAATCATAATAGTTTACTTACGTCCAGTTGCAGCAACGGCAGCGGCAAGAGCTGGATCAACGTTTTCTTTGGGTGCGGTGGGTACAGCGACGGCGGAGGAAGAAGCAGCAGCAGAAGCGGCAGCGGCAGCGGCGGCAGCATCAGCAGAGGCGGCGGCAGTAGCGGAGGCGGAAGCTTTGGCGGCGGCAAAAGCATCAGCAGACGCGGCGGCAGCAGCAGCAGCAGAGGCGGCGGCGGCAGCATCAGCAGAGGCACCATCCTCATCAGAGGAGTCAGAGGAGTCAGACGAATCAGCGGAAGCAGCACCAGCAGCTCCACCGGCGGAAGCAGGTTTGGCTGAAAAATAATCAAAAGTTAATTTCATAGATAATTTTATGGATAATGCCATTCTTTCCTTTTAATGAATAAAGTGTAGCAAGTAACATTGGCATTTTAAGGGGTGGAGTGTAAGAAGACTATGTGTCTTGAGTGATGATTGCGCCTTAAACTCACCCCTGATCACAAGTGGAACTAGTACGTACGAGCCATCGCTAAAGATGCATGAAAAATGGTCGGTTCTCTGTACTGCCCCAGTAAGTACCTGACTCCTCGTGCTACCCTCCACCCTTACAAGAGCCAGATCAGGCCTAAAATGAAGTACTGTTGTCATATCTGGTTGGGAGCTGCCCAGTCTTCACTTTCCATTCTTGATAGAGTCCAAAACCGTCTCAGAATCCTTGTAGCTGACAAATTATTTTAGAACCTCCAACTTCACTCTGGCAGGCGGGATGTGACGAGAATCTCGCTGATCTATTGCTACTTCGTTAGAAAGTGCTCGGACGAACTGCATTCCTCGTTTCCGCCAGTTCTAACCTTCTCGGCCATGACCTGCAATGCCATTTACATTGTAGCAAACCACCCACATTTCCTTCGTAGCCCATCGGCGAGAAATCAGTTCCACTCAAACAGCTTCTTTCCTTGAACCACTGCTCTGTGGAATCGACTCACAAGAGGAGGTTTCCCAGATCACTACAATCTTAACCTTTTTAAGTCTAGGTTTAATCTATCGGCATTAACTGCCTCTTGATGTAGCACTCTGCCTTGAGTGACCCCTGCCTTGTACAGGGTGAACTTCAATGTAACAAAAAATGCTTCCGTGCCATGTGCCTCAAATAATCTCAGACAACTATGTCCAACACCTAGCCGGAGAATGGGCGACGGTGTAAAACTGGGGCCTCATAACCAGCTGCTTCGAGTAGATGGAGTTTGATAGCTCAGGAAGGTGGGAAGATAACCCCGATTTTAAAACTCCGTTCTATTGCGGCCATTTCCAAAACACGGAAAAGGCTTTGGAAGTAAATCCAGAGAAAAAACCTGGAGTGGTACCCGAAAGCAGTTGGCTGTCCACCATGACAACCTTCCGGCAACTCTTGCAGTCAAATGTAATGCCCTGTATTCCTTTAGGTCTTGTCAGTACAGTCGAGAGTGGGGAGGGTATGTTATCTGGACAGTGCATGATTTCCATCTACCATCGCTCAGGCGAGATTAAAAGGATGCCTACTACTAATATCGTATACGGGATTGTAACAGACAATCATAACACGACTTATATGAAACTAAAATATCGGATGTGAAATTATAACATGGAATTATAATATAAAATTAATTCTAAGAAATTATGATAATATAACATGGAAAATGGAACACGGCTCTCCAATTAACAATTTCGAGTCATTATCCATTACACCATCCACACATTCAAGCTTACAGAATTTGGTATTACCAAGTGGTTACTCATCTAGATACTGACCAGGCACGACGTTACTTAACTTCGGCGATCGTACAGGAATCGTTGTTGCAACGTGATATATCCGTAAACCTATTTCTTTAAGGTAGGACATTATTCTCAAATAGTTTTCTCATGTTGTTTTCCTTGTCGTATTTGTTTCTTATAGAGGCTAAATGAATACATTCAGTTAAAATCAGTTTCACCGTGAGTAGAGCTTGTGGTTGATCTTTATTCTTCGACAAGTATGCATGGGTGAGGTATGTGTGACATGGGT
>OZ038485.1:109871825-109926825 GCA_964036315.1 Acanthosepion esculentum | reverse complement strand
TTTGTGTGCGTGTGCGTGTGTATGTGAGTGCGTGTGTGTCTGAGAAAATACTATAGTAACCTGACCTTTTCCGGAAACAACTTTAACATTAGAGACAACAGGCTTCTGGCATCCGCAGTAGTTGTAGTTGTAATAGCTTCCAGCAAGGCATTCCAGTCCAGGGTAGTAAAGATGGTTGCATCCGGCATCTAAAAATGAAAAAAAAATATAATGCATGTACTGGAGGACTCATGAGGTCTTCGATGGGATCTAATTGTTTTGAGAAAGAAAAAGAAAGAAATAAGACAAGAAGGTGTGGATTCATTTCGAGTAAAAAATGGTATAAAGAGAAGGAAGAAAGAAAAGAAGGAAGAGAAAATATGAATAGGCGTTAAGGAAGAGATTGGAAAAGTGGGAAAAAAAGGAAGGAAGGAAGAAAGGAAAAAAAGGAAAGAAGGAAGAAAGATTTAAAATGAAAGTATCCAATAAAGAAGGTAAAGAAACCGGCGAAGAAATAAAGCACGAAAAAATGAAACAACTTAAAAGTAAGAAAAAAAAAGAAAAAACGAAAAAATCGCTACACAATAGCTTTTGTGTTTCGGTACTACGTTGTACATCTTCAGGCAAATGGTAAGTAAATGCTACGAACAACGGATTTTTACTTGCTCTGTTCTTTCTCTCATTTGTATATATATATATATATATATATATATATATATATATATATATATATAGCATAATGAGAAGCCACGTATACTTTCTTTATATGTATATAATCTGGAAAAAACAACTATACAACATATATATATATATATATATATATTTGATATTTAAGATCTGCCCCGATCTTTCATCAGAAATAAATGTATTCAGAAGTTTGTTTACAAGTAGCGTCCGTTAGATTTTCGTTAGAAATATACAAACTAAGTTACATTCCACATCACGTGACGTCCGCGTCTCGCGACGGACGCTACTTATAAACAAACTTCTGAATACATTTATTTCTGATGAAAGATCGGGGCAGATCTGAAATATCAAATATATATATATATATATATAAATATAAATAAATACTTTCACAAAAAAAAACATTCAAATTTTTTAAAATTTGTAACTTTTCAGTTGTTTTCTCCAGATTATATATATATATATATATATATATATATATATATATATATATATATGTATATATATATATATATATATATATATATATATATATATATAAGCCATCTTAATGGGTTCGTGCCTATTCTATCTACGTTTACTAGACACACACACATACACATATATTACATACATATTTATATATACCTAATATATATGTATGTCTCTATATGTGTGTGTCTAATAATACTAGATTTAATCTGTATTTATTCTTTCAAGCGTTATTAATGTGGATACCCGTATTTAATAGACGCTCTGTTTTTATTTTAAAAAGTAATTTATTTTGTCTACGGGCCGGCACAAAAGAGAATATTTATTAAAGAAATAGTGACCTCGAGTGTGACGATTACTCGCTCCACGTATGTGACCTTTTGCCAGACTAAGCTGAACCAAGTAAATACAGAGAACATATAGATTGTTACTGGGTGCACCATACATGACTTGAAACAGATTAAGATAAACAATAATGCGTACATATGTGTGCGTACATATGCCTGTATATGGGCACCTGGCCGAGTGGTTAGTAGTTTCTGACCATGAGACCCGGGTTCGAATCTCACCAAGGCTACTTCCTGATGTTATCATAATGCAAGGGTCGATCCCAGCGTGGAAAATGCCTGAGTTGAACCAAGTCTTGTGAGTGAATTTGGTTAGAGGGAGCCCTTGGGTAGTCTATAACTGTCATCGTGGCCGAGGCCGAGCACGCTGGCCTTGTTCAAATTGTTTATCACGCTAGATAGCACGCTCTTTCTTATAAACAGTAACTATAGTTATATAGTTGCAGTATAAACCACAGGTGGGCTCTGTGGGTGTTGAATAAACACAAATGTGCCTGAAGGATTGGCTAGTCGAATAACTGCCCACTCGAATACGAGTGGACCGCTATACTTATATATATATATATATATATATATATATATATATATATATATATATATATACAGAAATGCTTATACTTACAGTGTGGATGGAAACCTGAAAAGAGAAATCAAATGAATTGAGAATGCGAGGAAATATAAAGGCAATAAAATAAAACAAAATTAGAAAAAAATAATTTAAAAAGAGTAAAACAATAGAGAATTCTAGATCGAGACTGATCAATATCTAGATGGGTCACCGCTTATGAATAATGGCTGGTAATGGATAATGGCTCGGAATTGTTAATCAGAGAGCTGAGTTCCAATTCCAGTTGGGTTTGTTAAATTCACTTACGAGCAAATACGCTTGGGAAAGATATGAATCTACTTCTTCTCATCAAATTATGGGTTAATTAGTAAGACTTGTTTCACTAAAACATTATTATCTTAAATATATATTATAGCCTAAAAATATTTTGGGCTTTAAATAACCTGAAAATGGTTGTAAAATCGTAAAAAAAGAATCAATCAATCAATATATCTTTGTTATAAACATTTTTCTAACCTAAAGTGTTGCGATAAATAAGTAACAATAATAAGATGGAATCAAACTAGTAATACAGAAATAGTAATAATAAAGAGTTTATTGACCAAGAGATAAAAAGCAATAATAATAGAGTTGCAGAACTAATTTCAACCCGGAACTAATTTCATCTCGGAACTAATTTCAACTCGATTTAAAATCAAAGTTATCAATTTCCATTAATTTCTAAACAAAATGCAATGAATTAGTCTTAATTTTTTAATCTAGCATTAAAAATCCTTAGTAGATAAGATAATTCAGAATTCATTTTTTCTGCAACTTTCAATCTTTTTTGTTGCAAATGAATAAAGTGGTACTTTTTTATTTACTTTTATTCATTTAAATCTGATCCAATTAAAATGCAATTTTCTTTGTAGCAAGAGCAGTAGATTGCTTAGTTGTTTTTTTTGTAAAAACTCTCGTTCAAAAGAAGCCGTTATTGATCAAAATTTAAGAAAATCAATAAATTAAATTTTAATTTCGTTTGAATAGTTCCGAGTTAAAATTAATTCCGAATTGAAATGAGTTCCGAGTTTAAATTGATTCTGCACCCTAATAATATGAAGTAAAACTAATAGTAATAATGAAGAGTGTATTGTGCCAAAGTGTTGGGATAAAAAAAACAATAATAATAAAATGGAATAAAACTAATAATAAAATGATGAGACAACTAGTCCCCAAAAATGTGGTCTGAATTTCAGACAAGTTTCAAAATATCAGTAATAACGGTTGAAAATGAACAAGGAGAAGAAATTGATGGAATACTTACCACGAGCTAACGGGATGCAACTGATTTCTGTTTAGATAAAAAGTAAAAAAATAAATAAAATTAGTAACTTCAAGATGCAAAGTGGTGTAAATAATGGACTAAAATTCGCGACTAATACCAAGCCAAGACATAACACGGTGCGTGCTTTAATAAAATGTATGTACATCATGTCTGCTCTTTCAGGGAACAGGTGAGTGTCCTTTGCTGTATTACAAATCCGCACATTTTAATGTCTCGCCTGACTAAAAGACTTAAAATAAAATAGTGACCAACGTCTATAACAAAAAATTATAAAAAACAATTTAAAATATTAATCATAATGTAGTCAATCAGGCCCCCTGGACGTGGTTAACTAACTTGTCTCGCTAGAACAATTACGACTGAGTAGTGCGTGTTTTTCAGCCTTGTGCCTCATCTAAGCTACTCTTAGAATATTGCCATAATGTAATCAATCATACCCAAAGGATTAAATCTTAAGAAAGAGATAATGATGATCCCGTTTGATCATAAGGATTTTAGCCTGAACGTCTAAGTCTTTGTCTCTCAAGATCTGTGATGATTATTCGGGATTTTCCCCCAAATTCTCGAAGCTTATTTAATTAGTTGAAAACTAATTGAAGGAAAATCCATTGTAATAAAAAGCAACAAACCATACGACGAGAATAAGTCCATAACATAACATATGGTTCTTGTGTTAAATTTTGATTTGAAATTTTCGCTGCATAATATTTGATATATATGATTAATATTCACCACTGAATTAAGTACATTGACAAGAAATGAGATTATACCGAAAAAAATATTTTTATTGCCTCCGAGGTGATTATCTCTTGACTGGGTTGTAATTGATGTGAAGAAAAATGAGTTATAGGAACACTGTCAGGTTTTGTATGGATGAGAAGATGTCTATATTAACTTCATCAGAACAAGTGTCGTATGGTGCATCGTATGTACTGCAGCTGTAGCAGCAGCAGTAGGTGTGTCTATGGCAAAATAACTTGGTGGGGCCGATCTCACTTCAGGCTTGTTTTGAATTCAGAATTTTCCTTCTAGGCTAGTTGAGACATGAGGCTCAATAGCCCCGTCTTTCCTGTCATTAATACCAACCTCGGGATTGGAGAGCTTTTGTTTTTCTTTTCATGGGTATTTTCGTAAAACTCAGACAACGACCAAAATTTGAAACCGGCTTGCCAATCCCACTTTCCGCTACGCACACATACACACCCGTAGCGAGATCAAGTGCTGGCGATTTGGGGCCAGATTAACGGGAATAGGTGTGAATATATATATATATATATATATATATATATATATATATATATATATATATATATATATATATATATATATATATATATATATATATATATATATATATATAATTTTGTCGGTTATTAAGCTTGTATTATTTAATAAAAAGGAATATATTTTATCCTTTTGGTATTTTTAAAAACTTTTAACATTAATTAATTTCGCATAAGTTTTGTTTTTAACCCAAAACAATCAATTTTTTCTCGATTTTAAGATTTTAGAAGAATTAAATTGTTTGCACTTACCAGCGACCACACAGGCCAAAAGAAGAATACATGCAAGTGTAACTTTTCCCATCTTTGGTTGAATCGGAAACTGTAAAAAAAGGAAAAGTAAGGGAATTTCTTCAGAACTTGAACTTTGCTAAAAGAAATTTCGATTGAAGTCAAAAAAAAAAAACTGCTGAAAAAATCCACAGAAGGATGAAAAAACACCACTCTCGCCGGATTTTGTTTTATCTGGAGGAGAATATGAAAAAGGCCAAAATTGGTTACACGAACGTTTTTTAAAGTGGAGATATTTATGGGTATGCAGGTCCGTACGGAGTCCGCCCTGTTCCAGTTTTTTTGCTGTAGGCGTCATGTCATACTCATAGATGTTTCCCATTTATTGGCAGGGAAGGTGCTATCTAGCAGATATTTGCAGAAAGCAAGCAATCTACATGAAGTGGGAAATACAAATTCCCCACACGCATAAGAAAATATAATCGTGTATCATAATTAACGCCTCTCACTTGCAACGATTTAAGCCTTAAATATGTGTGGACAGAAGGTCCGGATCTAAGACAATACAAGCTCATATCATATAATTGCAGCCGGTTAACCGGGAACATTTATCATTGACAATACCTTCCCGTTTCACTAGAATAAGGGCATGTCATGGTGTCGATAAAAAGACTAAAGAACGTGAATATTGTTTTAGTTATGTGCAAATGAACATTTTTAGTTATTGAACAAATGAACATTCGTTTTTATCATCTGTGATTAGGAAAAATGAAAATCACTAACATTCGTTCACTAGAAATTTTCCGAGACGATTTGTCCCCCAAAAGCAAGTGCTTATCTAATGATTTCGAAAGAACTGAACAAAGAAAAAGCGTTATGTGGCTTACCTGAGACCCTGGGTTGGTAAGTCAGTGCGGAATGAAAGAATTTTTGAAACCGAAGACCTTTTATAGGTAACCCTGAACAGAGTGGCATTGAGTTTGTAGTCACGTGTCTTTTACATTCACACAGGTGAGTAGAAGCACATGGCCAATAAATAAACGTAATAAAATAAACAAGAAAAGAAAAATATGTGTCAAGGAAAGTTTCACCTCCAGCAATTGGTTTGTCACCAATACACACACACACACACACACACACACACATACACACACACACACACATATATATATATATATATGTATATAAGAAATGTCGACAAATAAAGTTGTTTGACGAGTTACAATATTAAGGAAAATGTAAAAAAATATCTGCCTCTAATGACACGTGATGGATGATCGTCGTTTCTTAGACGACACGCAACGTAACTCGTATGATGAGGACCAATATTTCTTAAATGTATAGTTAGGATTTTCATTTAACCAAATATGTAATATCTGTGCAGCCGTCACAGTTGTGTCAAAGTTGATAATGGATGTACCAACATTTTACGCTCATTATTCCCGTGATATTAATTATGATAAAATTGTTTCCTTGAGTGCTCTATAATGCATTCTCTTTTTCGATCAACTATTGTAATGCAATCATTAATTATTATTGTAATGCAATCATTAATCATTATTGTAATGCAATCATTACTGACAGAATAGTGCTATTATTTGTATAACGTACAAACAATGCTAATGATTTTCTTTAGAATTTCACTGAAAATCGACAATAAAAAATATTTTCAGTGATCAAGGATTAATTTGTTGCTAACAGAATAAGGCTACTATATAAATCATGTAAATGCATTGCTAACGATTTTACTATAGAAATGCGTTTGAAACCATAAATAAAGGACTTTTAGCGGTTAGGAATGAATGCTAATATTACTGACGGGGGATGTGCGGGTAATGTAACGGAAATATATAGATTATAGATATAGAATGTGAAATCGGCGAGTCGATTTCAAATTCAGGTCTAATCTGTTGCGTTCATTTTTCGCACAAATGACCTTGAGAAAGGTAAAAATCCCTCTCTTCTCCTCCGCTATAGATTATATAGCAGGGTAGACTGGTTTCTCTTGCCTTGCGTGACAACCATTCTAAGAGATAGAACACTCTGAATTTTAAACGCGAATTCACTTCATTGTTTTTCCGAAGAAGGTATCGTAATTAACAGATCCTAAAAAGAAGAGAAATCTATGGATTATCAATTTGCATTAAACCCTGAACAGATACGGCATTAAAAATGATTACAGACAGATTAAAGTTGTTATTCGTATAATGTAAATGAATTGCTAATAGTTTTACGATATAAATACGATGAATATTTAAAAGAAAAATATTGTCAATGGTCAGGAAAATTGCCCACATTACTGACTGTATATGTATAAAATAAATGTAGAGATAATAATTTTATTATAAAAATGCACTGAGTATTCAGGAAAAGGAATATTGCTAAATGTCAGGAAGTATTGCGAGCATTACTAACAGAATAAGACGTGGTGTGGAATACATACAATCATTATGTATAAAGATATTAAAAACATATAAATTTCAATAATACAGAATGCAGCAGAAATAACTCCCACACAATGGTAAGACAGTCGATAGATAGACGAAGATACCATTATCACTAATGTCGTACCGTTGTGTGGGAGGTATTTGTATCGCACCCTGCATGATAAATAATCTAATATTTACATAATATTCATGCGCCATATTAATTTTTATGCCATCCACTGATATTTCGGGGAGGATGAATTAAACACATAGTTAAAACCTTAATTTACATCATATACGACAATAACTACTGCTACTAATATTATATATAACTAAAGTTCACCATATACTAGGCTCAATATCTAATCAAGGTAGAGAGTTACTGAATATGCGTATCTGAAGAAGATGTAAACATTTCCAAAATAAGTTTATTGCATAATAATAATAATAATAATAATAAACGAGTACAGCCCGCACCTTACAAAGGGTTTTATATATATGCAAAATATGTGTGTGTGTGTTTCTTTAATTGCTCACTGGAAAATGTCAGAATGCCATTTCTGACCTTAGGTCTCTGGTCGGGACCCGGAAAGAAATGAGTACATACCAGAAATTAAAGGAAATAATAATAATAATAATAATAATAATAATAATAATAATAATAATAGTTATGCCATTTTAGACAACAAATTTCATCATCGCCCAGACATCATTATTAGAGACCGCAAACAAAAAAAATTGCCTCCTTATTGATATGGCAGACTCTGCAGACTACAATGTATGTTTGAAGATCTTCAGAAAGCTATCAAAATACATGAATCTTGAAATCGAAATCTCAAAAATGTGCCACATGAGAACATCAACAATTCCTGTTGTAGTTGGATCCCTCGGATTGAGTGAAAAACGATTCCAATAGCCGTATTGACAGGATTTCTGGTAGCCCATGCCTTAAAGATATACAAAAAAAAATGTTCTCACGAGTACAGTCCACACCTTACAAAGGACTTTATCTATGTAAAATATATGTGTGTGTGTTTTCTTTTTTTTTAAATTGCTCAATGGAAAATGTCATGATGCCATTTCTGAACTTAGGTCTCTGGTTCGGATTAGATAAATGCGCAAAAGTAACATTCAAGAAAGGGAGAATTACAGAAACATCCTGAATAGATCTAGATTTTGTCACAAAGTAAGGAACTGGAACAAGAAGCCTATAAATACCTAAGAGTAGCGGCGGAGATAGAATACAGTATGCTCAAATGAAGGCGAAAGTAAGAAAAGAATACTACAGGGGTGTGCACCTGGTGTTAAATACGGAGTTGAATTCACAAAAGATAATATCAGCCATAAACACATTGTCTGTCCCTGTGGTGCAATACAGTTTCAGTATCATTAATTCGACCATAGCTGACAGTAAGCGAATAGATGCCAAAACGAGAAAGCTTCTCACTTGCCACCGCATGTATCATTCCAGTGCTGAAGTTGATCTACGTAGAGGTAGAGGATTAGTTCAACTAGAACTGTCTTACAAAACTACAACAACCGGTCTTCATCAAAGACAGCTGGAAATTACAGAAGACTGGATGATAATCTGTGTCAAAGAACATGAAATAAATAAGAAAATGTATTCAGTAATAAAGAAAGCAAACAAATTCAAGATGTAATGTCAAGTGGGTGAAGAGGTACAAGTAAGCCATAATACACCTAATGCAGCGACAAAAATCGTAAAAAGAAAGCAAAAGCAAATGCAATAGAAACGATTAAGAAACAATAGCAAGATAATCCTCCTCATGGTCAATACTCTGAAAAAAGCTGATGTAAACAAACAAAAACAAAAAAGAAACAAAAAAAAAGTACCCGTCAGTGATTATGTAGTGCAGGGTTAAAAGCTGAAACCGAAGATTTTATTCTTGGTGCACAGGATCAATGCTTGCTAACTAGAAATTACCAACACATATTCTGAAAACACTGTTAACCCGAAATGCAGATTCTGTGAAAATCTCTAGAAGCTTTTCACCATTTTGTACCAGGTTGCATGATTGAGTGGGCCAATATTTGCACTGGGAAATCTGCAATTTTTACGGAAAGGAAACTGTAAGAAATTGCTATGAACACCACTCAGACCCGGTTAAACATATAGGATCTCTAACAATTCTATGGGACTTTTCAATACATACAGACAGAACAATCAAACCTAATCGCCAAGACATCGTGATCAAAGACCACAAAAAACAGATTGAGCTTTCTTACTGACATGACAGTTCATTTAGATTGCATGTATTGCAGATCTTAAAAAAACTTCCAAAATACATCAGAAAAGGATCTGGAAGAGGAAATCTCAAGAATGTGGCGCATCAATAAATCTAGTCGTAGCTTGAGCCCTCGGATTGATTGGAAAAGGTTCCGATAGAATCATTCTAGGGATTCCTGGTTGACCATGCCTTAAAGAAATATAAAAATTGTTCTCACAAGTACAGCTGACACTTTACGAAAAGATTTATCTATTTAAAATATGTGTGATCCTAGGTTGCCATTTTTTAAAACTTTTATAAAAATGCTCATTACAAAAATTCATGATGATATTTGTCACCTTAGGTCTCTGGCTGGGATCCACAAATGGGTATACAACAGAAATGAAAGGAAATACTACTAATAATAATGGCACATGAAGACATCAGTAATTCCAGTTGTGGTTGAAGCCATGGTTGTCAATGCAGAAGGTTCCGATAGACTCATTGAAGGGATTCCTGTTAGCCCATCCCTAAAAAAAATACAAAAAAAATGTTCTCAAAAGTAAAGCTCACACCTTAGGAAGAGTTTTATTTATGTAAAATGTGTATGCACTTTGTTTTACTTTTATTTTTATTTTTTTAAAAGATGTTCAATGGAAAATGTCATGATGCCATTTCTGGCCTTAGATCTCTGGTTGGGATCCGGAAGGAAATGAGTAAACAACACAAATCAAAGGAAATAATAATAATAATAATAATAATAATAATAATAATAATAATAATAATAATAATAATGTGGACCAACAAAAACACATCAGTGGCAGAGGAGCACCGGGCTGAAAACTGAGACAGAATGCTAATTATTGCAGCTCAGGACTAAAGCTTCGCAACCAGATCCTATCGCTGTCACATAATCAAGGATGGAACTAACCCGAAATGCAGGGTCTTCAGAAAATATCATGAAACTGTCGACCATATTATCTCAGGATGTCCGGAAATGGCAAAAAATGAATATACCCAGAGACATAACAAGGTATCGACATATGTGCATTGGAAGAAGCACAAAATCGAAACCACTGAGAGATGGTATGAGCACCAATCAGACAAAGTTACTTAAAATAACGATGTAACTATCCCCTGGAACGCGCCAATTCGAACTGACAGGGGAATAAAGGCCAACACACCTGATATTATCATAAAAGACAAGAAATTCAGGAAGTGTATGCTTATTGACATAGCAGTACCATCTGAGAGAAACATGTCAATAAAAGTTATCAAGAAATTGTACAAATACAAGGAACTGGAAATCGAGATTAACAGGATATGGGGAATGAAGACTGACATTGTACCAATAGTAATTGGATCTCTGGGCCTCACGAGAAAAGGAATGGACATTTTTACGAATAGTGTCCCAGGTAACATCAACATACAGGTTGCCCAGAAAATCGCCCTACTAGGAACATCCCATGTACTAAGAAAAGTGCTATGATTTAATGACAATTCTCCTATAGGGCCTACGGACCTTAGTTTGGACCTGGCTCTAGAGGATGCAAAGCAGGAAACATAACGTACAAAAATAATAATAATATGTATACTTTATATAGCATTTGATATAATAAACGTATATTCTATAATTAATGTATTTTAAGCCTCACTGAAATAAGACCGATATTATATGCTGGATGTAACAGCAAAATTCTCCAAATCGTGTAACAGCATGGGATAATTGTTCATCACACGAAATGTAAGATATCTAAAAAACAATAAACTAATGAGTTTATTTTTTTCAGGTTTTCAGATAAGACGTTTAGCCATCTTGGCACCATTTGTCGTAAGAATCAGTGAAAAACACTTTGAGTTATTCAGCTGGAAAGAGAACAGGTTAAAATCGTTTTATGTCAGCCGCACTGTCTTCCCAACTGAGCAATGGTGAGAGGAAAATGGTCATTCAGACCTTCAGTAATAGTACCAACATTCATACTCTGGCATTCATCTTCAAAGTCCATCCAAGAGAACGGTGAATAAGTTTAAAAAGGAGGGAACTGTAGAGAGGAAAACTGCATCAGGAAGTCATAACAGGAAGAGAGATCATTATTTCAACTTAGAGCTAAATACATTCTTATTGTTCCAAGTAGAGCCTAATAGTGTTATAAAAATCTCGGGGAATTCCAGTAAGATATATTTAATCATTTCTAAGATATAACGGTTCAAAGCTTAATGTTACAATTGGACAATTTTGCTGTTTCAAGATTTGGACATTTTTGGTGTTACACTTGGTATAATTTAAGTTATGTTCAATATTTACTACAGAAATACTTTGAAA
Organism: Acanthosepion esculentum; assembly: GCA_964036315.1. NCBI lineage: Eukaryota > Metazoa > Mollusca > Cephalopoda > Sepiida > Sepiidae > Acanthosepion > Acanthosepion esculentum. The sequence goes on along the minus strand of OZ038485.1, from coordinate 109,914,958 downwards.
AGCAGAACGAAAATAACCGCCAGTCGTCAGCAAATAATTCAAGTGTGGGTAACAGAACAGGAATATTATATGTAGATGTATCTACCAACAGAAGACAACGATCCTGCTTTCCCCCCCGAAGCCAATGTACTGATCATGAGGGGGCTATGACAAAGGTATTCATATTTGCGATAAGACTGATCTTGGATAGAAAATCAACATCCTTTACCAAGTGTTTCAATAAACAGGACTCAAGATAAACCTTTCTGAAATAGAAATTACGATCTGGAATTGGAATGAAAGCAGTGGCGTCACCTACTCTGAATTCATCATAAACATTCAGGATGTGGAATTAGTAAATACTAAACACTTCAGATACCTCGCTGTATGGACAGTTATAACAAATTTATTATAGAAGAAAATGAAATTGAGCATAGAATAGGCTGTGCCAGAGGTACTCTCGTCCAACACTGCAAATTGCTGCAAAACCAAAACATCAACCTGAAGACTCTAGTCATGTTCTTAAATAGCCTCGTCAGATCGGGATTTTCATGCGCGTGACATGCATGGCGCCAAACGCGTTCAGAAATATCTAAACTGTCAGTTGTATACAACGGCTCCCTAAGATCAATGGTTAAAAATGGCTTTAAGCGAGTGAAAACTGAAGGTCTTGGCAAATATCATCATGTTCTTCAATAACTTCGTCAGATCGAAACTTTCATATGGATGTCATACATGGCGCCAAACTCGTTCAGAAATACCTAAATTGTCAGTTGTATATAACGGCTTCCTAAGATCAACAGTGAAAAAAGGCTTTGAGTGAGTAAAGCCTGAGGGTCTTGGCAAAGATCATCCTGATTTAAGCATTGTAAACTGGCGCTACAGCATCACAAACAAAGAACTGTACGAAATAACAGAAGCCACATCAATTGAGGACTACCAACAACGGCAACAACTAAAATGGATAGCACGTGTAACTCGAAGAGAAAATAATGACATAATCAAATGAACATCAAATAAAAGGTTAGAAAATACCCACCTCATTACTGGAAAGAGCGATAACATCTACTGGACTTAGGAAACCTATTTTCCTGAAAAATTATTTTATGTGCAATGTTATATAGATTTCAACCGGAAGCAGTAGTGGCTACTCGGTCAATTAATGCCAAATATTTTCTTGTAGGGAAACTATTAATATTACCATTATTATTAACATCTTACAGTCAAAATGGTTAGATGGAACCGTAAGTTCTATGTTAACAGTTTCTTCTCTTGCACTTCTCAGTTGTGGTACTCTATTCTGACTTCTTGCTTTGCAGTAAAGTTTGATGTTCAAATATTGATATGCGATGTCAATCGCTATGTTCTAAATTTATGTTCTTTTATTGTTCTCTCTCCCTTGTGTTTTCTTTTCTCATAATTTTCAGGCTCAGTAACTCTTTGTATCTTAGTGGCTTTATTGCCTTGCTTGAGGTGAAATAATTAAAAAAGAAAAATAAAGAATTAGAATTAACGTCCGCGATAAAGGTAGCATATGTTTCTCCGTATCCACATATTCTCTCTCTGACTCACTATACAGAATGTTTATAAATATGTATAGAGTTTTAATTGCTTCAACCTATCCGTCGAGTCAGTCCTTAGAGAACGAGAATTATTAGATGAAATTAAATATTTTTTTTATTAAAAAATCAATTCTCTTTTTTATTATAAGTTGTGGTATCCTGTTGACTCGTGTTAATCAGCACTTGTACCGAGCTACAATAATGTAATATTAATTGTGTATAAGGCAGGCATGTATGACTTATTTTAAAGTTAGTTAATGTCTTGTTGGTTTTAATAATTTCTATAGAAAGATAGGATTTTGGATGTCATTAACATAGTTGATATTTTTAGTGATTAAATATATATGTCATCATGCGAGGAGATTTTTTTTTTATTTGCGGAGGGGAAAGTGATCCATATGTGTCCTCAATCTAGGATTCATTTGTAGCCATTACATGGAAACAAAATACGGTCTTATACGCCGTCAACCTAAAAGATATTTTTTTAGTTATTTTTTGAGAGAATATAAGGTTTTATTTATGCCATCGAAAGTGGGTCTTATATATCGTCAGAGACTGTTCAGAGGAAAATTTTCAAAATATTCAATTTATCAAATCTGGTATTTGAAAGCAATTTCAGTCGTCAACTTTTTCCGTCTTTCAGATCAATTACAAATTGTTTGTAATTATTATGTAATTTTTTTATTCTTTACTTAAATGACATAAAATGACAGCATCATAAATATAATTATTTTATAGATTCCATCAATCTTAATAGCAACTTCTAATTAAGCATGTGTGTGTGTGTGCGCGTGTGCGTGTGTGTGTGTGTAAAAATTCAGATATAACTAAAAATATATCTGTAAAAAGACAATATGAATAAAGACAAAAAGAAACTTATCTTGGCCGACGCGTTTCGTCCTCTGGTGAACTTTGTTTTGGTTTTTGTTTTGTTTTACGGCATATCAACTTCAATGGGTCATTTAATGGCGACAAGATTTTTATTGTTGGTAATATTTTTTCCAAATATGTATTGCCGGTAATATTTTTTCCTTCAAAAATGTATTGCTAGTAATATTTATTTTCTTCAAAAATGTATTGCTGGCAATAATGTATTGCCGGTAATATTTTTTCCTTCAAAAATGTATTGCTAGTAATATTTATTTTCTTCAAAAATGTATTGCTGGCAATAATGTATTGCCGGTAATATTTTTTCCTTCAAAAATGTATTGCTAGTAATATTTATTTTCTTCAAAAATGTATTGCTGGCAATAATGTATTGCCGGTAATATTTTTTCCTTCAAAAATGTATTGCTAGTAATATTTATTTTCTTCAAAAATGTATTGCTGGCAATAATGTATTGCCGGTAATATTTTTTCCTTCAAAAATGTATTGCTAGTAATATTTATTTTCTTCAAAAATGTATTGCTGGCAATAATGTATTGCCGGTAATATTTTTTCCTTCAAAAATGTATTGCTAGTAATATTTATTTTCTTCAAAAATGTATTGCTGGCAATAATGTATTGCCGGTAATATTTTTCCTTCAAAAATGTATTGCTAGTAATATTTATTTTCTTCAAAAATGTATTGCTGGCAATAATGTATTGCCGGTAATATTTTTTCCTTCAAAAATGTATTGCTAGTAATATTTATTTTCTTCAAAAATGTATTGCTGGCAATAATGTATTGCCGGTAATATTTTTTCCTTCAAAAATGTATTGCTAGTAATATTTATTTTCTTCAAAAATGTATTGCTGGCAATAATGTATTGCCGGTAATATTTTTTCCTTCAAAAATGTATTGCTAGTAATATTTATTTTCTTCAAAAATGTATTGCTGGCAATAATGTATTGCCGGTAATATTTTTTCCTTCAAAAATGTATTGCTAGTAATATTTATTTTCTTCAAAAATGTATTGCTGGCAATAATGTATTGCCGGTAATATTTTTTCCTTCAAAAATGTATTGCTAGTAATATTTATTTTCTTCAAAAATGTATTGCTGGCAATAATGTATTGCCGGTAATATTTTTTCCTTCAAAAATGTATTGCTAGTAATATTTATTTTCTTAAAAAATGTATTGCTGGCAATAATGTATTGCCGGTAATATTTTTTCCTTCAAAAATGTATTGCTAGTAATATTTATTTTCTTAAAAAATGTATTGCTGGCAATAATGTATTGCCGGTAATATTTTTTCCTTCAAAAATGTATTGCTAGTAATATTTATTTTCTTCAAAAATGTATTGCTGGCAATAATGTATTGCCGGTAATATTTTTTCCTCAAAAAATGTATGGCTGCTATTAAAACCAATATTTACACTTTCATAGTATTTGGGGGTTAACTATTTGCCCACATTTAGGACCCTAAGAGGTGCTACCACCCCAAGTCAGTGTGGACCTGGAACACGAGTAATTAAGAGGTAGTTCCACACTCCTAAAATCTCCTGATCAGAGGCCTTGTTGTTGGACGTAGTTTATCGTCTTACCCAGAACGCGGATGTAGTTTATCCTCTTACTCAGGACGAGGTGGATTTTATCAAGGAAAATGCAATGATTTTTGTAAGTAATAATGTCATAAGCTTTTCAGAATTTCATATTTAAGTATGCTCATGACTATACTTCAGGCTATTTGAAAGTCTAGGTAAACTATGGAAAATGCTAAGTGATATAATTTAATGTCTAATACACGAATATGAATAAATATACTTATTGTTGTTATTGAATTTTATTTAATAATGTAATTATTTAAATTAGTTTAGTTTAATAAATTAAATTATGTGTTATATATTTAAATAATGTATATTATATATATATATATATATATATATAATGTATATTTATATATATTTACATAATGTATATTTTAATATTTATTTTTAAATAATAGAATTTTTTAATTTAAACGATTTCTTATAATTTTTCAAAATTGTTATACTGATGCTTGAGGAAGAGGTTTTTCTTTAGGAGATATTTGAAACGAAATCCGGGTTGCAGATGTATATTTTGGAAAGAATCGTTGTACGCGTGTTGAAAAGTTCTCTGTCCAATCAAGAAACACGCCTCCTAATTATCTACATGACTAGATTACTGACCAGTTTGACGATAGAAGTGGATTGAGCACACAGTGTGGATCGAGTTCACTAAGATAATAATGGTCTTCGAGACGAGGCTGGTTTATATTGCTCCGAGGTGAGATGCTCAAAATAGGTATTTACTACACTAATGTTATCATGGCATATGGCTGCAGTTGTGGGGCACTTAGTGAGGATTTAACTCACTACTATAGTAATACTCTACACTTTTCCCCTTTCTCTTTAGTACTATTAAATCACCCGAGGAGTATTGGGCTATCACCTTACTCTGCTAGGTGATGCTGCTCTGTTTTTCCGTAGAGAGTAGTTTTTTGCAGCGTGATGTTGCCACCTCCATAACTAAACACTTTTTAATGTGTTTCCAACCAAGTCTAGGCTTTCTATTCGGTGCTGATATTTAACCCATAGCTGGAGGAGGAGTGATTGATTCATATTTTTATCACGGATATTTGTGAGATAGCAAAAGATATCAACTCAACATGAATTTGAACTCGGCACGCTTATTCCATTTTCGGCATAGGTACTCGTTATAACTCCACGCACATTTGATAGACTAACGGATTGACATTATTCTTCGACGAGGAGTCCTGGCCATTTGTTATGTCTGTACAATAAACTCTGTATCAATGTGGACATTATCATTCCTCATTATCTATTCAACATTATGACGCATATCTATTTATTCTAGAATATTTTATTCATATGCTTTTTACGATAATCTTGTTTTTTCTTTTTCCTAGGAAAAGGGTAAGTGAAACATATTTTGAACCTGATCACGTAAATGCTATCCATTTCTTCACAACAGAAATATCAGACATCGTTGGTTCAAGAGGATTGGAATTATATTTAATTTATGTTAATCGTCCTGGCTATGACGATAAACTACATCTGACTACAAGCACTCTGATTATAAAATATTATAAGCAATACATTATTAAAAGGAACCAAATCTTACAAGAAAATAACATTTCGGCATTAAATGACCCATAAGGAGTCGATATGCCGAAACTAAACCAAACTTAAATTCTGTTACTATATTAAGCTGCAGTACACTCGGCTTTTGGAACATTGTGAAGAACGAACAAACATTCTATGCTAGCACCATCCTGCCAATCGCAGTAGCTAATACCGTAAGTTTCCATGTATAATACGCAGAGGTGCGTATTATCCTACAAAAATCTTAAAAGATATGCCGTAAAATAAAATAAGAATTATCATAAGACTAAATTAGAATAATATTACTCTATGTTTAAAATATTTTTTATATATAAGAGTAGGAAACGCTGACCGTAATGTAATTGGAGAGGTACATTTAGAAGCTTTATCAAACAAGGGGTGCGTATTATGCGTGAGTAGAAGCATTTTCCCACACTTTCAGCACAATTTTAGGTGTGCGTATTATGGATGAAGGCATACATGGGAATTACGTTTTTTTTTTCTCTCACCTTTATAGTTCCCTACAAGAAAATGCTGCATTACTTAATCTCACTATCGAGTAGGTCTTTTTCGTGTACTCTCTGAATCTCTCAACGTTTTTGCATTTGCCTTCCACGTACTGCTTGTATTATTTACAATATATTTCCACACCCGTTTTATGAGTTAATATTTTTTAATTACTTCCTCTTGGAAAATATTTAATTCTTTGCCTTCAAAGGCTTCAAGAGACATAACCTATTTAAATTCGTCAAATAATGGATTATATTAGGTCATCCCATAAGTTCTGGCCAAATTTTAGCTTTTTGTTAAAATGAACGAAATTTAAAGAGTATTTTATAATGTCTAATGGAGCTGAACATTATTTTTATGTTTAGATGCATTTAAACTGATCACATTTTATTTCAGAGAACAATAAAATTAAATTTTGTTTCATTAAAACCCTGCTAACATGGAAGTACCCAAGAATCATTTGAGGCACATAATGCTTTATGAGTTCAAGAAAGGAAACTCAGCAGCCGAAGCAGCTAGAAACATTCACTCAGTTTATGGAGAGGAATGTGTGAATGAAAGAACTTGCAGAAGATGGTTTGCAAAATTCAGAGGTGGAGATTTCACCCTTGAAGATGAAGATCGAACCGGACGTCCAGTTGAGTTTGATGAAAAGCTTCTTGAAGCAGCCCTTGAAGAAAATCCTGCTTTATCAGTTGAGGAATTGGCAGTGGTTCTCAGTTCAAACCATACAACTGTTCATCGTCATCTTCAACAACTTGGAAAAGTTCTTAAACTTGGAAAATGGGTGCCTCATGAATTGTCTGAAAACAACCTCAAATCCCGAGTTGACATCTGCTCTTCTCTCTATTCTCGCCAACTTGTTTCACCTTTTTTGGATAGACTTGTGACTGGCGACGAAAAATGGATCTTTTATCGAAATGTTAAGCGTCGTAGACAGTGGCTAGGTAAAGGGGAAGGGCCCCAGCCACAGCCGAGAAGGGAACTTCATGGGCAAAAGGTTCTTCTATCAATCTGGTGGGATTGCCAAGGAACAATTCACTTTGAATTCTTACCACCTAATGCAACAATTAATGCTCAAATATACTGTCAGCAATTAGAGCGTTTGAACCAAGCATTGAGGAAAAAAAGGCCTGCTCTAGTGAATCGAAAACGGGTGATGTTTCATCAGGACAATGCGCGACCACGCACAGCAAGAATCACGTCACAAAAGATCGAAGAACTTGGTTGGGAGAAAATTCCTCATCCACTTTATTCTCCCGACCTTGCTACTTCAGACTACCATTTGTTTTGTAGCTTACAGAATCATTTGGAAGAAACAGCTTTTGTAACACAGGAAGAGGTTAAAACTGACATTTGTGAGTTCTTCGAATCAAAGCCAAAAGAATTTTACAGTAATGGAATTAGTAAGCTTGTTAATAGATGGAAGGAAGTCAGATAATCAGGGAAAATACATTGTTGATTGAATCTGTAATTAAATGTAACATTTGGTCACTTGTTTTCTTTATTCAAAATTCGGACAGAACTTATGGGATAACCTGATAGAATCAGGTCTTTTGTTCTTGTTGAACCTCATACTTTATATTTTAGAAAATTCAAAAGACCAGTTTCTTCTGGACAATTTAAACAGCACTGGAAGAGGATAGCATTAAAAAAAAAGGGCCAAAACTCGTCACGATAATAGATTCCCATTTGAAAATTAAAAAAAGATCAATACTAATGAAAAGAAATTAGATTTCTCACTACATGGAAATATTTTTATATTAATAATTGATCGACTGAAATAAAATTGATGTCACAAAATGCTTCATAAGACCTATTGAAGTTAGACTCCCGGAAACTTCACCACGTGTTTCTTTTGAGACGATTTATCCATTCAAACGACACAGTCTTGTCCAAAAGGGGCCTGGTTAGCGATTATCGTTCAATCTTGGGCCATAAATCATTCAGCCATGTGATTTGGTTCCTGGTATTTCTAACTGAAGAACCGCTGATATTCACGGATCAATAGATGGAAACTCTCTGCTAATTAATTTTATTCCTTATCTACTTTCTTCGAAAATTCTCGCTCCTCTATTTCCGGAGTAATTAATAAAATTATCCCACAGAAAGCATAACTTTGCAGTTACATTTATGCAAAGTCTGTTTGTCAAAAATTTACAAAGCAAACAAATGCAGTTTTGATGGCTTCTAATGAACCAGTATAGGTTCCTCTTCTTTTAGGAGCCACGTCCCTTCAGAATGTGGACAATCATGTCTCTCCAGAAAATCCCTATCTTTTACATCTTTAAATAATATTTGTCCATTTTCTCTCCGTACCTGTTCTGCTATCCATTTACATTACATTTAAACTGCATCCGCGTCCTGGGTAGTGATTTTCCAAGCGTAGATTAGATGTGGCACAAGGCCGAAAGGATGCGCGTCCTGGGTATGATGATAAACTACGCCCCAAAACAAGGTCTCTGATCAGAAGGTTTTGATGAGCGTGAAACCACCTCTTGATTGCTGGTTTCCCAGATTCATCCTGATCCGGGGTGGTAGCACCTGTTAGGGTCCCAGCTATGGGTAAATACTTAACCCCCAAACTGGAGTTAAAATACTGTGAAAGTGTAAAAATAGGTTTTAATACCAGAAATACTTTGTAAAAAATTATTATCAGCAATAAATCTTTGAAGAAAAATTATTACCAGCAATACGTTTTTGAAAAAAATATTACCAGCAATAAAAATATTGTGGGCATTAAATAACCCATTGAGGTTGATATGCCGTAAACCAAAACAAACCAAACTAAGTTGCTTATGACTCACCACAACTTCCTATCTCTTGTAGCTCTAAGCATTATCTGTCTCCTTACTATTCCTCCCAATACCTGTTCTGCCATCTATTTATACTTCTTGTCAACTAGGTTGATTATAGCTCTCCACAACATCCTATCCTTTGTAGCTCTAAGCAATATCTCCTTACTATCTCTCCCAGTACCTGTTCTGCTATCCATTTACACAGGCTCATTAAGCAGATTACATGCTGTTTCCCTCAGACACTCTCTCCTTTAATATGTACCGTGAGTGTCACATTTTCCAGATCCTCTTTTCTCCTTTTCTCATTATGCTTCCACAGATATTTCAACTCTCGCTTTTTGATTCTAAGTGCCAGTATCCTTTTTGTTCCTATTTTCCTTAAAACTTCATTGTTGGCAACGCATTCGGTCTATTGTATTCTCACCATCCTTCTGTAGAACTAAATCTCTGTTATCTTAAGTCTCCTCCTCATCTGTGATAAGATTGCTCAACATTCACTACCATATAGGAGGACTAACATTACGTGATATTTCAGTACTCGTTTCTTTGTTTCGAAATATTTATTGTCATATTCACGACGTTCGGCCGTTGTACGCTTCGGCCTTCTTCTGGTGGTATACGTTGGAATTTCGAACCGAATCCTTTATTTAATCCACGGTGTGTAGATTACTCTAGTTCTTCGTTTCATAATTTTTAAGGACGTCTCAGTTTCCGATAACTCCCTTTAGTAACTCCCAGATATTTTCTTTTACCTCTGCTATGACCAGGTATTGAACTCACAACTCTTTGTGTCAAGTAATTTTTTGGATTACTTCAACCAGGGTTTTTATCTACTGGGCCATGTGTCCTTGGGGAACAAAGAAAACACAGTTTTTACGGATGCCTACCATTACAAGAACTATTTTTAAATCGTGTCCGGATATCTCATAAGAAGCATTTTGTTTTTTTTTTATTATTAATTTTAGATGAGTTTTTTCATTAATATTATTTTTGTTGCTTTATATAACAACGATCAGGTTGTTTTTACTTTCTAAGACCGTTAATTTAGTATCATGTTGCGGGAGAAATCTCTGAACTTAAATCCTATATCCTAAGGAGCTCATCTTACATGGACGACGCCTTACTGGTTTGGCAACGATGACTCAGCAGTAGGCGAAGTTCAAATTCAGTCAATTCCCATTTAATATGTAGGGGTTAACTATTCAAAAGACCAGTTTCTTCTGGACAATTTAAACAGCGCGGGAAGAGGATAGCATTAAAAAAGGGCCATAATTATCATTATATATTCTTTCTTGCTTACTGTTTACCGCGTCATATTAAATGTTTACTGGTAGCTAATAAATATGAACATCGTTGTAATACCGGAAAGATTTATAACTGCTAAAAATAAAATACCAGGAAAAAAATTGTGAGAAAATGTCTATTATGGAATTAAATAAATAAAAATCATTATGTTTATACTTGAGCTGATAGGCATATATTCGTCGTTTTTATACTTGAGCTGATAGATAAACATTCATTGTGCTTATACTTGTGTCTATAGGTAAACATTGGACGTGTTTACACTTGAGTGCATAAGTAAACATTCGTCGTGCTTATATTCGAGACTGTAAGTAAACTTACACTGTGTTTATAGTTGAGTCCATAAGTAAATGTTCTCCGAGGTTACACTCAAGTCGGTAGGTAAAGCTTTGTGTATAAAGATATTAGTTAGATCCAGTGACTAGAACCAAAGACTCGTGAGTTCAATACCAGGCCAGAGTAGTGTTGAACCAAAACTTGGAGAGTTGAGTTAAAAAGAAATAACTGAGATATCCGGAAGAGACATGGCACGTGGAACTAGAACAATCTACCCCGGTGGACGAAATAAAGGGTTCTGTTCGAAATTCCAATCACCTGAAGAAGGCCGGGACTTACACCGACGGAAACGTTGTAAATACGGCTTCGAAGACGACGATAACAATCTGAATAATTTAAATAATGTAAGTGATGCATATCTTATGTTGTTAAGAATGGGGCCGACATTAATGAATCATGCCCCCAAATAGTTTAAGGATTTTAAGTGTATCGAGATCTCCCTTGAAATAAAGCACAAATATGGACGACGCCGTTTTAACGACTATGATACTTTAGAACAGCAAATGGAACATAACTTTACTACCAGCATTAAAAAAAAAAAATAAATAAATGTTCAGATGGGCGTGGATTATCGACGGATAGCATATGTAAAGCATTCTTCGTTTTTTTTTTTATTTGCCGCGCCTTTTCAGAACTTAGGCGACCAACTTCTTATCTCGTGTGACTTCTAACAGCTTTTCTCTCTTTTTCTAAGGCTCAATCAAGTCCCTGTTCCGTCAGTCATTTACACAAGCTCATCAGGTAAGTGGCTCGTTGCCGTTCCCTATCACTCTTGCTCTTAGTATGCCTCGTGAGGGTTATGTTCGCCAAGCCCTCCTTCCTCATTTCGAGTACAATGAACTTCAGCTGTCTTTTCCTGATTCTGAGTAGAAGTGTTCTTTCTGTTGCCATTTTAAGACTTCCTTGTTGCTTACTCGCTCCGTCCATGTAATTCTCAGTATCCTTCTGTAGAACCGCATTTCTGCTGCTTCTAGTTTTCTTTTCTCCTCTGTGGAGGTATTATCACGACCATATAATAGGATCGATATAACATATCCACCCAGCACTCTTTTCTTTGCTTCTAACGAAACTTGTCCGTTTCTCAGCACCTCGCTTAGCTTTTGGAAGGCATCTTCGGTGTCGCATTTTCATCCTCTGTTAAAACGCTTCCCAGATATTTCAGACTTCTGCATTTTTTAAAAAATATACAGGAGTTTTCGATGGATTCTACACGATTAAGAAAAACGAAAATAATTTTGATGCGCTTTAATTAAATCAGAATAGACTAGAGTTATAATTCTGTAGGGACATTTGAGTAGAGGAAATTATTCTTCAGAAATACATAATAAATCTAAGGTAGGCATCCCTTACATTGTAGGTTTACCGGTTCTCATCAAAGATGGTAGTCGATCAGGAAACTTGTCATATATATGTTAATAAGTGTCCGATTTTCAAAGAATTTGGGTCGGTATTTTGTAGTTAATATGTATTAGGTTAATAGCAACTCTTTGATGACTGTCTTTGCTTTTTTTACAATAAATATTTTTTTTATCATGAATAAAGTGATATAAAAAAAGAAACATTTTACAGAGAGTGGGCGTCTTAAATCATGTTCATATTTTCAAAAATGAATGTAGCCGTCTCGTTCTAAATGTGTAAAACAGTATATGTGAATTTGCACCAATAAAATCATTACGATACGTTCTCAACTGGGATCGCGATGCGTGGAAGTTCGAATGTTTGGGTCCATTTCAGTTCCCCGTCGCCTAAAAACAAAACAATCGTTTGAATGTCTCCGTTGACGCGTCTCTGCTTTTCTTAAGTTTGTGGAAAGGGGCATGTCGCAGGATTAGCTTAGTGTCTTTCGCGTCTCTCTTGCAGACCGGCGTGAAGCTTTGTTCGAGAGCAGTAAATGGCAGTTGTTGACGAGCGGGTTCAAATCTTACCATGCTCTATTTGTCAGGAAGGTTAATTTTTTTCATGTTATCGGCCCGGAGATGCCTGAATACTGTACCATGGTTTGACCTAAACCTCGTGAGTGCGACTGAGCAGACGGAACTGTTCGGAGAGTGTTGTCGATGGCTGAGCTAAGCACAAAATCACACGTCATTATGACCGGAGCTTTGAGAGTACTAGCCTTGTTCAGACTTATTTACACCAGATTAAGCGCTTTTTTCAGAAGCTGTAACTAAGGTTAGATCAGTATAGCGTTAATATAAACTACATGTAGGCTTTGTGGCGTTAGAAAAGACACAAATATGTCTGCACAGGCGTCTGCAACAGAGATTGGCTAACCGCTCTAATAGAGGGCTGTGTTCTGAAATTGAGATTAACCAGTCATTACTGTTTGTAGTATGCATTATCTATATGGTAGTAAAACATTTCTCCGCTATAAATGAATCCATTTTTTTTGGTAAGAATGTCATTTCGTATCTTTGCCGTTGCCAGGTCTTTATCATATTTTCTCCTTAAAATATTACCGTCAGTTTTATGATGCATGGTTTTCCATTTATTCAATTTATTTCTGCAAACTGCGAACGAAAACATAATATATTAATAAGACATAAAAAATACTAGCTGGATACCATATTTGTGACGTAATAGGAACATTGGTTGTGTAACTATGACATTGCAGAATAGAACGCAGACTGGGTTTAACATCGCTTGACTGTGGAATGCTTCTTGGGGCCAGAAAGAGAGGACGCTCTACGTACGGGTAAACATTATTCATCACTTTTAACTCTCCTAGTAGCTTCGAAAAATCAGATTAGTCGAAGCAGTGAAATTTTTTATGGAAATTGTAACAGTATTAAGAGACATAAGACAATATCTGTGATCTAATGATCACCAATTTGATGTCATAGCTGGAAAATCTACAAGTTCTGGACTAAATAGGTTTTGTTTAATAGCAAAAATTCTGCTTCATTGAATGGGAAAAAGCGTTTGATGTCAATGACTCTTGGCTTACTAGGTGGATTCTGTTAAGGATATAACAGATATAACATCTCTAAATATTACCCCCCCCCCCGGGCAAGCAGTGTGGTTTTCTCAAGTATGCTATCTTTACTTGGTCAACCAATATATTTGTTGACGAGACAGAACACAGGGATGCGAATTCATGCCTTTTCTATGAACATAAAAGCAAATATGAATAAACTCAGTTTGTATAAATGTTACGTTAAAAAGGCTCCTATTTAATTTTTACTGAATGTTTTGTTGAAACTAATATTGGGAGCCACATTAAGTGCATTGACTACATGGAGTTAAGCGTGCTACTAGATTGGCAATTAGGTCTCACCGTTGTTCTGTTCAACTAGCATCTGTATATATTTTTGAGATGACGTTTTGGTCGTTGTATGCTCCGGCCTTCTCCCGCAGAGATGAACAAAGTTACTAAAGGGAAATAACTGATACTGAATTATCCGGAAGAGGCATGACACGTGGAACTAGTACACTCTACCCTGGTGGACGAAATAAAGGGTTCGATTGAAATTCCAATCACCTGAAGAAGGCCGAGGCGTACAACTGCCGAAACGTCGTGAATTTGACAACAAAGATGAGAACAAAAGTCCGGACAATGTAAATAGTGGAGAAAACTTTCTTTCCTCGGACTTCTCACCTGTGGAACTCACAATTTATTGCTTTCATGTCACGTACAGTTTTTAAAGTTTTAAATGTAACGCCAATCGTCATCTTTTGTCTAACTAAACGCTGTTCCTTTATTGCCCTTTCCTCACTTCTCCTCACTAAAGTTTTCGCATTCTCTTTCCCACCCTGTAATTCCCAGCATCCCAATGGCATTGTCGCTTTTCTTGGAGGAAGTGGAGGGGTGTTGAAACTATTTAAAAAAAGGTTTTATTTATAGTTCATCCGTATTGTTTATTGTTATGGTCCAATATCCTCGCACCACTGTTATGGTCCAAGGTTAGGACCAAGGAAGAACAACACGAACACAAGAGTAGGAATAACAAAGATATATTACACAGAATAATAATACAAGATGTTGAAGGTGTTAGTATGACTGTCAGTCTGGTTTAGAGTGAACTACTATTGTCTCGACTGGTTCCGTCTCGACTCGTTACACTTGGTATTTACTTGACCCCCCACTGAGTCAGGTTGTGACACAAGGTCGGTTTTTAACGTGGGGACCCGAGTATTTTCACCCGGGACGCTGGTCTTAGCTGGTCATAGCTTGTCCAAACTGGTCAGAGCTGGTCTAAGCTAGTCATAGCTGGTCTTAGCTGGTCATAGCTAGTCTTGGCTTGTCATAGCTGGTCCAGGCCGGCGCCGGTCCAAGCTAGTCGTAGCCGTAATACTACCAGCGCAGGGACGAATCCCTACACCAGGTAAGTATCGAGTGACACTCTCAGCCAAAAGGCCGACAAAGCGAGCGATCTGAGAACAGATACTACACTTTCGTTCTCGTTATTTATTCGTACAAAAATGTACAAATTGTGGCACAAGGTCGAAAAAAGGGAGGGGTAAAGGCTGGTCTTAACTAACTATCCTATACCTAGCTAATCAGATTCGCGACCCATTCATACATTACAATTGACACATTCACCACAAGAATTCGTCCGTCACCATTCAATCCTCCATACACCATAATACCACATCCTCACCAGAGGGGACCTACAAAAACGCGCCCCACACCATAAACATTTGATGATAATAAAATATATAAAATTCTAATCATGAAAAGATGAAAGGGGAGGGAGATGAACCCCATAACAAACTAAAATTCAACAGATTTTTAAACTAAACATAATTTATGTTAGTAGGGCGCAGGCTTTATAGTGTCAGGAAGAGTTCATTATCGTTACAGGTAAGATCCCATAATATTTATATATGAGGGACCACATTTAGAAAAGTTGTGTTAATTTAGGTGTGACTGCAAGGATTTTGGAAAGTAGAGTAATCGATATCAAGAGATAGAACATAAATAAAACTAAAATAAATTTGTTCACTTATGCGTTCTCTACTCTGAGTTTAGCGCAATTATATCCACTCTTCATGAGACTAGATGATAAATTAGATTTATTTTCAGAAATCATATATTCATTTTATGACGTAAATTTATTTGTTCAGTGATATATATTAAATATATAATAATATATAATATTTATAATCGCCAGTTAAATATGAGTAAACATTTTTCTAAGTAAATTGTTTATATAATGAGGAGTTCTAATTAGATATTAGATATATTTGTTTTCTTTGAATAGTTGTTAAGTGTTTAAGTTATATTTATATTATTGCAATTACATTCGAAGTGGGACACATTAAGAGAAGCTTTACTAACATCAGCAATCGAGATCATCTCAAGGAAAACTAGAGAAATAAAACAGGAATGGATGACAGATGAAATTCTCGGCATGATGAGAAGGAAACGAAACACAGAATGTATAAAATCCAAGGACAGGGCACTGATATTAGAGTAAATATTTATGAGATGGAACGAATACATCAGATAATTCTTCCACGACGAAAGAGGACAGCCCACAATACACAGGTCAGAAATATTAAAATCTGAAGCGAAATCTGAACATGTCAAATTGAAGAGAAACATAACAGCAGGGCCAGACGGAATTGTAATAGAGATGGTGACAGACTTAAATGATTTCGTCATTGACAAGTCTACGGACATAATGAATCTATATCTATAAAAACAGATGATGTCTGGGTGTGTGTCTGTCTGTGGCTGAGTCTGTGTGCCTGTACGTGTGTCTGTCTGTACATGTGTCTGTCTGTGTGTGTGTATGTGTATGTGTGCTATTTATGCACGTTCACATTTTTCAACCGATTTCGATGAAATTGTAGACACATGTTGCAAATTTACTAAAATCAGTCAAGATCAACTTTTCAAGGCCCAGTACCGCTCCCCCAACCCGGATTTGGCAGAAAAATCGTTATGGTAGACACGACTTTTTGCAAAAACCAAGGCAAAATTACACGCGAACATTTTACTGGATGAGCTGGTGTTCTTTGAACTTAATGCAAAACATAGCTCATGTTACGAGATATATGTAGAGAACTTGATTGCTTTCACGGGATGTTGGCTTCACACAAAAATTGTAAAACAAATTGTGAAAAAATCGTGTTCTTATTACGACTTAAAACAAAACCTTGAATAACTTCCACATTTTTTATCCGATTTTCTTCAAACATGTCGCAAAAAATTTGCCATCATGTAAGAAATAAGAAAGTGTGGTTTTAGTCTTGCTCGCTTCCCCGAGTATAACGAAATACCACGAAACAATCTTCAAAACGCCTGTTTTTTGGCTATAACTGGTTGGTTTTTCATCCGTCGCTTTCCAACTTTTCCATGTAAATTAAATATGACACACAAATTGTTTTGCGTGAATATTTGGTTTAGATTATTTCAAGTTAAGTGGACGAGGTCTGCAACAAACTAGGTTCAAAATCAACTTTTGCCATTTAGCCAATAGTTTCTTCATATGATTCCATCCTAAATTGGCATTCGAATAACCTTTGATGCAAAGATTGTTTGAAAAGGATTACTGAAGCATTAAAAGGGGAAAATCCCCGAAGTACCTCTTATTAAACCCAGCTTTACTGTAAACGTGCGAATAGGGAGGGGTCGTTTATGCGTTTGCATTTACAGTTGAATCAAGCTCTGACGCTTCATCTTTGTTTTTGATTGATTATTAGATTTGTGAACAATGCCATACTATTTGAATGTTATTACGGGCATAGGAAATTTACTGAATATCTAAAACATTGAAACAATTTAACCCCGAGCAACGACCACACAAAGAGGTTTTATCCATGAAATGTCTTGATTAAGAACAATCAAACACTTCCGAAGAGTATACCATAAAGCACATGGGGGTTGGAGTAGCTTAGTATAGCAACGGATGATGCATGGAAGCGGGGATGCAGCAGACATTTCTAGACTGCGGTGTGGGTATACAGGGTGTGCGGGTATACAGGGTGTGCGGGTATACAATTGCAGCCATGTACACCGGAACAATGCTAGTGAAATATAAAACAATGGTGATATACCGGAAGACCTAAGTAGATCCATTTTTATATCATGTCTAAGAAACCAATTACAAACAAATGTAAACTCCATCGGTCAACCAGTCTGATGAGCCATATAACAAAACTTATCATCCGAATTCTGATGAACGTTCTGTTCATCAGAATTCGGAATCAGACCGGAAATAGGAAAATAACAGTGTGTTTTCGTTAAAGACACTAGAACAAAAAAAAATGCGATAATTATACTCATAATGATATCAGAAAAAATGCAATGCAAATGCAGAAAGATATATACCTGCATTTTATAGATTATGCAAAAGCGTTTTGATAAGGTACGTTGAAACGAACTGTTATGACTTCTAGGTAACCTTGACATATTTGAGAAGGATATTAGAATAATCCAGAACCTATTCTGGGAACAAAACGACTGCATACAGATAGAAAATGATTTCAGTGAATATACAAAAATAGAAAGCGGTGTAAAAAAACAGATGTGTCTTCTCAACGAACTTATTCAACCTATACAGTGAAGCGATTCTGAGAGAACTAGAAGCCTTATCAGGATTCATTATTGGCGGCCGCAGTCTTAACACGATAAGATAGGCATATTACACGGTTCTAACAGCAGACAGGGAAAGGAAATACAAGAACTCCTACGGAAGATAGTGAAGAAAAGCGGGAAGAAAGGCCTTGCAAGAAGAAAGAATGTACAGTTGTTAGTAAAAGGAACAGCCTAACGTACAAATCACAAATTAGAGATACCAAAACCAAACGAATACAATTTAAATATCTGGGAAATGTTTTAACAGAGAACAGAAAGTACGACACCGAAAATCGAAGACACATTGGGATACCGAAAGATGCCTTCCAAAATCTAAGCAAAGTATTAAAGAAACAGAAAATATTCGTTAGAAACAAAGAAGATAATACTGAAATGTTACGTAATATCAGTCCTCCTATATGTCAGTGAATAAAAAAGAGTCCTGAAGTAGCAGAAATGCGATTCTACAGAAGGATGCTGAGGATCCCATGGAGTGAAATTTTGAGCAAAGACGAAGCTTCAGAGAAGATCAAAACAAAAAGGAGACTTATACTTAACAGCAGAAAGAAACAGTTGAAATTTCAAGAGCACATAATAAAGAAAGACGGCTCGGGAAATTTGATACCTACTGATGATATATTAATGGCAAGAGGAAAACAGAGGAAAGCAGCACATCATAGATCTAACGAGCTTGAGTACATGGATGACAGAACAGGGTTTAGGAGAGCAAAATGGCCAAATTTAGTAAGAGCTGTAAAGAAAATGAAATTGTGAAGAACCATGACTGCCCACGTCCTGAACTGATATAGTACATAGCAGAATATTTAAAATTATAGTTGGCTTCATGAAAGTATTAAGGGTGCGTTGGATAAATTGTCGTTTAAATTATGCAAAAATGAAAATAACACTGACATCTCGTTTTAACATATATTTACCAAAATTAGATAGAAAATATCTTAAAATACAAAAGAGTACATTTATTCAATAAAATCATCATTCGCTTCAACTACAGCTTCCAGACAACTTCGGAATCTCCTGCAACTCTTCTGGATGGTCTCCGTGTTTAAGTTGGTGAATGCTGCTATAATCCTAGCCTTCAGTTCACCTTTGCTGTTACAGGGAGTTTTTTTTTGGGGGGGGGTCACTCAACTGCGTCCCACACATAATAATAAAGAGGATTGCTATCTTGTGTGTATGGGGGGGGGGGGTTAATTGTCTGACAAACAGGATTGGGATCTTCTGCTTGTGTGGCATGGTGCAGAGTCCTGTTGCCAGATATAGGGTCTTCCAGCAGCCACTCTCTTGGTCCAGGGCCACACTACTTCCTCAAGGCACGATGTTGACCATGGTGTTGAGTCTAAGCTCCTCACCAACACATTCGGGAATTATTTTTCTTAGAACGGTCAGAGAGAATTTTATGAGTTGACGTACCTTCGTAATCACCATTAGACTCATCCGACTCTTTCCGAATCCTCTGCACTCTCTTCAGATTGACACCCAAACACTCTGAAATGTTTGTGTTAGAGATTCTGGCGCGAATGCAAGCAGTACAGCATGACGTATCAAAATTTTTAACAAAGTGAATGGCGTCAAGGTGCTCTTTTTCCTAAAGGCGGTGCCCAACTGACCCTACTACACTATGCAGTCGACAAAATTGAAAACGAACAAAGCGCATGCGCGAAATTAAAAATATAAAATGGCGAAAATTTAACCTTTGCACCCTGTATATACAGTTAATATTATTGGAGTTGGATTAAAGTAAATATTTAAGTAAATAATAATAATAATAATAATATTAATAATAATAATAATAATATATATCTCTCTCACTCTCTCACTTTCCATATGTACACACACACACACACACACACACACACATACACACATATATATATATATGGAAAGTGAGAGAGTGAGGGAGAGAGAGGGGAGAGAGAGGGGGACAATTTAAATATTTAAAACCTGGTAAAGAAAATGGACAACTGAATCCTACTGCTTATACAGTGTAACCCGGATATAAGAGACCCGGATATAAGAGAAACCCTGATATAAGAGAGATTTCCTCTGGTCCCAAATTAGAGCCTGTGTTAATGTATATATAATAGACCAAACCAGGATATAAGAGAAACCCGGATATAAGAGACTTCTTATCCTTTCCCGACAACTCTCTTATATCCGGGTTACACTGTATATGTAGTGAACCACCATCTCCCATGTCTCGCCGGATATTTCTCCCATCTCTCAAAATGGGTGCAGCAGAAAATGAAAACTGAATTTTCTGTAATTTATCTTCGAGGAAGATGTGCGCTTGAACTTTTGGGTTGCACCTAGTAGCGCCTGTGCTGTTCTGTCCTGCTTCATCATATTAAGACATGTAAATGGAGTAGGGGAGGGAAAATACTTGACAGTGTGACAAAAACTTATTAACCTTTTGAGATATATATTTTTTTGAAACCCCAGTATTGCGCACGGCAAAGATCATTAATCAAAATGCCTTTATCAACTGTATAGCTATGTCGAAAAAAAAAGAAGAAGAAAAAATGCAAGTCCGTGGGATGGTAGGTAAGGTTGTGATTGGCAGCTTTTGTAGGGGTATAGGGATGGGGTATTAAGATGAAATGGGTTAGGGAATGCGGAATGGCTTGAAATTCGATTGATGACTGCACTAAAAGCGAACGTCGGCATTGATTCGAACGCCACCCGGAAAAGACAACGAAAAAAAACTTTTTTTTATCAATTGACTTAAAAAGAAACGGCTATTTCTCATAGATACGCTGGCGCGTATAAAGTGTAAATCGTTAGATCTTCAAAAATATAATCTGACAAGACGTTTTAAAATCTGTAGACTGACTGTTAATATAAATTTGTACGAGAATTAGAATAAGACTGGCAGCCTTAATAGCTAGTCTAAGATATAATCTTATAATTTCGACCAATATAAATTTCAGAATTCCCAATTAGCAAATCTTAGAATAAGACTGGCAGCCTTAATAGCTAGTCTAAGATATAATCTTATAATTTCGACCAATATAAATTTCAGAATTCCCAATTAGAAAATCTTAGAATAAGACTGACAGCCTTAATAACTAGTCTAAGATATAATCTTATAATTTCGACCAGTATAAATTTCAGAATTCCCAATTAGCAAATCTTAGAATAAGATTGGCAGCCTTAATAACTAGTCTAAGATATAATCTTATAATTTCGACCAATATAAATTTCAGAATTCCCAATTAGCAAATCTTAGAATAAGATTGGCAGCCTTAATAGCTAGTCTAAGATATAATCATATAATTTAGATCTATATGAATTTCGGAGACGTTATATTCTTAATTTTTTTTTTTTTAGGAACTGTCATTTGAATCTTTCGATGGCTGATTATACCTGTATTGCGCCGCCATTATAGATTTTATTACGTGTCTTCGCTAACTGAAGCAATGCACCTTCCGATTGCCATGCAAGATGTTTTTCCTCGAAGCTGCTACGTTCTCTCTGTCGAAACATCCGTTTGTCCATGTCCGCCACAGGAAACGTAACTACGCATAAAGAATAGAGGGACATTTTATCGAGGTTAGACTCTAGATTCGTCGTGTTCTGTCTATCCCTATGCATATTAACTGAGTTACTTCATGAAAGGTGAGACTCTTCGCCACGCACGGACGGTTATTTACTACGGAGTGACTAGATACAGACTGTAGCTGCACAAAAGTGCTTTGAGACGCATCACATAGTGCTGGGTGCATGGGGACCAGTCAAAGATGCCAAGGATGGCAATCTCGGAAAGATACTACTCCTCCGAATGAACCCGTTAACCCCAAAGGAATCCAAGAAGAATTCTTGACCTTATAATGATATTATTTGTGAATGTCTCTTTCAAACGAATATTTTTTAAAAATCTTTTCTGTTTCGTTTTTATTATAGCGATTTTCAAAATGCTTTCTCCAGCCTACAATTTCTGTCTGAATTACTAAGGAAGGGTATTGTTTTTACTCAGTGACCCTTTTCGTTCTTGTTCTTTATTACAATGTTTCGGTCGATATAGTCTTCATCCTTCAAGTTTTCTGTATGAATTTATAAGAAAAAATATCTTTTACTATTTAATGACGCTTTCAGACCAGTATCTTTATCTTTCTTGTTTTTATAACATATTTTGACCGGTGTACTTTCCAGCTTAAAAAGAATTATCTGAATTAGTCTTGATTATATCTGACATGTATTTGGCTGTTGTAGAAGTTGTTATTAATGTTATTGTTTTTATTTGTATGTTTAGTATCGTTATTAGTTACTTATATCTGTCTATATTTCTGAGATTAGGTATTATGTACACTATTTACATTTTTCGGACTATTATCTTCATCTTTGTCGCTATATTTATTACAACGTTTCGGTCGTTGTACGCTCCGGCCTTCTTCAGGTGGTTGGAATGTCGAACTGAACCCTTTATTTCGCTCACTGGGGTAGACTGTTCTAATTCCACGTGACATGTTTAGTGGATGTCAGTTATCAGTTATCTCCTGTTAATTCCTCTCTCCAAGTTCTCCACTAACTTAACCGGGTATTGAACTCACACTCTTTGGGTTATGTCACTGGATCTAACTAACACCTTTGTCCACTGTGCCATGTGTCCTTGAGGACGTTGTAATAAATATGGCGACAAAGATGATGAGACAGTAGTCCGAATAATGTAAATAGTGTAGTTACTTATACTTATAAAAATAATTCCATTCCACCTCCATCAATCAAACCAAATATCCTCAAAAAATTATTGCATGCCTGCACAACTAAAGTCCATTTCTACGACCATAATGGCAATGTCTACATGCAAATTAATGGTGTTAGTATGAGAAATCCGCTCGGCCCGTGCTTCTCCAATTACTACATGTCCTACACAGAAAACACGATTTTTAAAGAAGTCACTAAACCCAAAATATATGTCCGCTATGTAGACGATATTTTTTATTTTAGCGAAAAACAAATACGAGATAGATACTCTCAAAACCACATTCGAAAAAAAAACTCTGCCTTTAACTTTATCTATCAACTGAGTCAAAAAATAAACACCCATTCTTAGACGTTCTCGTAGAATTCAGTAATAACACATTCACGATTTCCTTATATAAAAGCGCACTAGCAGAAACTCTTGCCACCATAATTTTAAGTGATTGCCCATTTAGATAGAAAATTGTAAAGAACTCGATAATGTAAAACAGACACTAGTTAACAATGGTTTTCCTAACTAACTTATCGACCACCAGATTAGACTATTTCTTTCTAAAATAACTAATAAAGACACTGAACATACAGATAAAAACAACACTAACATCTTCTACAAGGGCCAAATACATATCAACTCTAAGCAAAACGAATTTTCTCTTAGAAATATAAAAAAAGACACAACCCAAGCCAACCCAAACAAGAAAATTATCTATGACAAAAATCTTTTAAACAGCTAACCTTATCATAAAAAATAAGAACACGCCCGCAAAATCAAAACTACAAAGAAACAACATTATTTACGTGTTCAAATGCCCCTTAAGGAATCGTGTTCCTGATCAAACCTAACATATAAAAAGTTTCATTGGTCACACTACTACATGCCTATCAAGACGACTTACGTTACATCTACCCAAACATAGCTCCATTCGAACTCATTTAAACACAGAAAGTACAAGTATGATAGCCTCATCCACATGTAAAAAAGATTAAATATAATTGAGGCCCTAATAATAAAAAAGGAAAAGCCAACACACAATAACATTAACTATGAACACAATGTGGTGACTGCGTTTGTAAAATAAAACATTGTTATAAATTTAAGCACACAGACACACACACACACATATATATGTGTGTGTGTATATATATATATATATATATATATATATATATATATATATATATATATATATATATATATATATATATATATCCCACATATTCAGTTAAAAATTTTAAAAAATAAAAATCGTCCTTGATAATATCTAAAGGAATAGCCGAAAGCGCTCGGATAGAACTTTTGGACAGTTTTTACATACTTCTCTCCAGAAAAGCAAACATTGTACAAACCCAAGAAAAATGAAATAAAAAGCTTAATCGCAGTACTTTGTCGGCCTTCTTTAGCTAAACGTGTATAAAAGAGTGATTGCTGCCTAAATACACAATATAGATATATAAATAAATATATATATGATAAAATATAGTTTTAAGATATGCTTTATCATATATATATATATATATATATATATATATATATATATATATATATATATATATTTATATATATATGTTCAGATTTTACCTCGCCTTTTTCCTTCAAAAGTGTTTTATTGAAATCCACCGGCAAGGCGAGTCTATTTCAAATTTAACTTTATGCCACCTCTCCTCATTTTGCGGAATATTGACAGAATAAAAAAATTATTACCTTCATCATGAGTATTTATGAACGTAATAATAAGTATTCTTAATAAATATGTATCAAATAAAAAAAAATCCCTTAGCTCATCACCTTTGGCATTGAACTAGGCGGGCGACTCCATAGGTAGCGGTTCGAGTTTATCACCAGTGAGGAGTACATCCGAGAGGCAGATATGATAGTGAGTTTCGACCAGCTACAGATTTTCCTCTGCATTAGACTGAACTACTGACAGTATATCCAGGGCAGTGATAGCACGGTATCGCAGGCCAGAGAACATTCTATGCTAAAGTCAACGGCCAAGATAGAGAGTTTTCTTCAATGGAATCAATGTCTACGTGTTCGTGAACAAAGCTAAACTTCAAGTCGGAGGAGATCGGCTGCGGTCTGACCAGAGACTGATGATTATCACGATATATAAAATACAAGTGACGTCATATGTAGAACGGTTTGTAAGTATAATATAAAAAGTATACTTTTACTCAGTTATTCTTTTTCCATGTGTCGCGTCCATTTAGGGCATAAGCAATCATGGCTCTTCACAACTTCTCCCTTGTGGCTCATAGCAGTGTTTTACTATTTTCCAAGACCCCCACCTCTCATTCTGCCATCCATTCACACATTGTCAGGTAAGAGACACGCTGCCTTCTCCTATCTCTCTTGCTCTCGATATGCCCTGCGAGGGTTAAGTTTTCCAAGCCCCTTCCCTCGTTATATGTTCAAGGAAATTCAGCTATCTTCTTGATTCTGATTATAAGTGTTCTTTCTGTTGCCATTTTCTTTAAGACTTCCGTGTTGTTTCATTGCTCCAAACCATGGGGTTTTCAATAGCCCTCGGTAGAACTACATTTTCGCTATTTATAGTTTTCTCCTCATCCGCGGAGAGATTTTATCCCAACCCCACTCCCAGTGTTGACAGGGATATTTCTGGAAGAGTTTTTAACGTACATAGATTTTGTAATTATAGCGCATTAGATTATCCCCAAGTCTCCGCGAAACTCAGATTAGAAACATATATAAGTGAACAAATGTTATATATATATATATATATATATATATGTATATATATATATATATATATATATATATATATATATATACTTTAAAATTTAGGAGATCAGTTGATTTCGTTACTTTGGTTTCACCCTTACGGTATCCTCAGGCGATTTTTATTAATTGACCTCCCAACGCGTTATTTCAAAAAAAAAAAAAAATTAAATAAAAATAACGCCACATTATTTTTAAAAAATAAATAAATAAACACACGGCGTTGGGTTTGATAAAAAGGGTGGAGGTTGATGAGTAGAAGGAAGAAGAAGATGAAGGAAGAGGTGTAGAAAAGCAAGAGTCTTATAAATGTATTGGTATCGGTGAAATTATACATGGTTTTTAACCAGCCTCATATAAGCTGAAGATAATTTTTTGTATGAATACAACGGCTCATGACTTCGGATCTCAGGTTCAAAATGTTTTTGAGATCCGGAAATGTCATCATTGCTAATTTTTCTTGTTGGCAGAGTTTTCAAATATTATTGTGGTTGTAATTTTTCTCCTTCTTTAAAATTTTCCATCTTACAATCGGATCCCTGCTGTTTTCTTCCTTTAAATTCCACACATTGTTAGCTAGTTTGATAAAGCTCCTAAGACTTATTATCTTGAATGACGACCTATTATTGTACCATCTTCATTTGAAAGAAACTTCACTACATCCTATGTACGCCTTATTCTGACGATTAATAACATAACTTCTACTTTATAGACTATGGCTTCGGATTTACGTGCGTTTGTTTATTTAAAAGAAAAATAATATTACATTCATTGTTTTTTTGTTTTTTTTTAAATAAAGCGTTGGGAGGTCAATTGATAAAAATCGCCTGAGGATACCGTAATATTGAAACCGCGGTAGCGAAATCAATTTATCTCCTAATTTTTAAAGTTAAATCTCAGTATATTTTTTATTTTTATTTTTTTCACTTTTTAATACGACTGTTCCCTGGTCCAATTCAACCTTGATCATAACCTTTTAACCTCCTTTTGCTTGAGCTTAATATTATTTTGAATAACTATTTTGCAGGGGAGGCAACTTATATAGCAATTATTTGAATTACTTCCCTTGAATTGGTAATGGCGTTATTCATTAAAGATATTCGAACTTCTGCGACAAAGCATTATTTACCTGTCTATTTTTCTGAGATGAGGTATTGTAATTATTTACGTTATTTACACTGTTCGGGCTGTTGCCCTAATCTTTATTGCCATATTCACGACTCTTCGGCCGTTGTACGCTCCGGTCTTCTTCAGGAGTTTGGAATTTCGAACTAAACCCTTTATTTCGTCCACCGGGGTAGATTGTTCTAGTTCCACGTACCAGATCTCTTCGTGTAAGTTCAATACCTGGCTTCGGCAGTGGTGAACAAAACCTTGGAGAGCTGAGTTAAAGGAAGATAACCGAGACATCCGGAAGAGGCATGGCACGTGGAACTAGAACAATCTACCCCGGTGGACGAAATAAAGGGTTCAGTTCGAAATTCCAATCGCCTGAAGAAGTCCGGTGCGTACAACGGTCGAAACGTCGTGAATATGACAATAAAGATGAGGACAACAGTCTGAACAGTGTAAATAATGTACAAAGCATTATTATTATCATCCAGTTTTTGACACGCCCCAATCTCATTTTTACTACAAAGCTGAGATTATTTTAAATTTCTATAAAAATGAGAAATGAAAAATGAATCCTCGGGGAGATTTCAGCCCAGATGCCGTAGAAGCCTGAAAGAAATACGTTTTAATAACTTTATTTCAGAGTTTTGCCTCAGATTATGCGTATTTGGATTTGAGTATCAATGTAATCTGTGCACTCTGCCTCGGAACAAAGTGTCGATCTTCGGTCATATGCTTAAGAACAGAGTGTCGTAAAGGATTATACAGTGTCAACTGAAACTTTAGATGTTATCACTTTAAAAAAATATTGAAAATAATAGCAAGCATAACTAAGTTGTAATAATCTTTCGAAAACAAAGAGTTAGCTGCAGTTACTTTCCCACCACCCTGCCGTGGCTTCCCTCTGTTTTTCTATAAATATTTTCATGGAAGTTTTTTTAATGAGCTTTCCACATTGGTACTTGAGCTTGCTTTCCAGCGTTGGCTTGAGCAAGCATCAAGACGTCGAACTCTCCGCTTTCGGGCAGAGAGAAACCCAAACGAGGCTATACCGAAGGACAGAGTCTCGTCTGGGGAGGTATAAAAATCGATCCCGATTATTCGGGGTCTACGGGGAATTTTTGTCCGAGCCTACGAGCTCGGATCGCCCCACATAAAAATCAGCCTTGTGCTACATACTGCCTCGTGGGGAGGTCAGGTAAATACCGGCTTCCCACATTGGTACTTGAATTTAAGCTTACAACAAGACTGGCAACCGTGTCTCATCGTTTTAATGTTGAAATAGATAGATGTAACCGTAAGTTCTATTCTAATAGTTTCTTCTCACCTGTTGTGCTCTCTTCAAAAATTTGAATACAACGTCAATCGTCATATTCTGTCTTTTCCAAATCTGTTCTTTTATTGTTTTGACTCCTCCTCACTAACGTATTCTCATTTTTGTCCTCTTTCAGAAACCGCTTGCGTCTTAGTGGCATTAACGTTTTGCTTGGCGGTGAAATGATTTAAAAAACATAATTTATATATAATAATCTTTTTTTTTTCTCAGTGCTACTTTTTCTGCATGTATAAATAATCTCTGCTCATTTTGTCTCTCTTTATCGATAGATAGATAGATAAATAGATAGATGCGTCTGTGTGTAAGTGTGCGTGCGTGGATATCGTTATCATCTAATAATAATGATACTGATAATATTAGCCGGTTCCTTATAAGGAAACATTCGGCGTGCATTGACGGAGAAGCCAGTGCTACTGTCGGTTACAATTTATAACATTTTCCTCTTAATACAAGTTTTCAGGAAAATAAGTTTTTCAAATCCAGTAGCTGTTATTGCGCTTTCCATTATTGATGGGGATTTCCTTCCTAGCCTTTTGTTTGAAGTACTGTGGAACGTCAACATATTGATTATGTCATTATTTTCTCTGAGTTTCATGTGCTATCCATTTTTGTTGTGGCTGCTTTTGAAAGTCCGCACGTAATGCTTTTAGTTTCCTCAAGTAATGCTTTTATTTTCCTCAAGTAATGCTTTTAGTTTCCTCAAGTAATGCTTTTATTTTCCTCAAGTAATGCTTTTATTTTCTCTCTGTATGTAAGTGTCATGTCTTAGCTTACAAGTGGATGTCTTTATCGACATAAAATACGTATAAAAATGGATTAATAGATCGAATTTCGTTTAATTCATCCTTTGTGTGTCGCCCCCGTGTTCTGGGGTGAAACGGATGATGTTTCTGACCGTGCCAAGGATGATGTTGTGAGCGACGCCGATGGAAGGTGTATTACAATACAAACGTTATTCTCATTAGGGTTTGGTTGTATTCTTTGTACATCAGCTCAGGATGATCAGAGCTGATAGAAAGCGTTTGGTATCGGCAGATTTCAACAAAAGGTGGGTAAAAGCGGCGAGCTTGGTTCGTGTGAACCGGGGCCAATTATTATTTTCTTTTTTAGTCACCTTTATGAAACAACGGGGCCGTTTCCTTTTGGACCCATCCACTGGTTAAGCTTTTGTTACTTTATCGTTGGAAGATTTAAAATCATTTATTTACCTAGTTAATGTGAATAGTTGTTGTTCCCCGGCATGTTTCTGGCATTCTCTTTTGTTATGATCCATATCAAGATCCCCAGTTTGTTTTCTTGTCCCCCCGCTCTTTTTTATCTTGACTGGATCAGCATTTGATATTTCTCCATTCCGTAATTTATTTTGATCTCCCTCACCTCTATCGAGTGAGCTGCTTCATTCTCTTTAGCGGCAGACTACAGTGGCCATGTTTTTGTCGGGTGAACGTGTTCTACTAACATGTTCAAGTTTGAACGTTTTGTTGTATTTTATTTTCGTTATTGGGTTCATCTCGTCCGTCCCCATTTCATGTCAGATATTTTTAGCTACTAAGAAAAAAGAAAAGCGATAAAAGAAAAAAAAGCCATTTGCATAAATTGTGAAATTTTTATGTCATGTGTGTTTTAGTGGAATCCCTGTGAATATACAGTATTGTGGTATATATCGGATGAATGATGATGGATGTATTCTTGTGTTGAATGAGTAAATTGTAATGGATAAATGAGTCGCTAATCAGATTAGGTTTAGGATAATCAGTGACGACCAGCCTTACTCCACTTCTTCGGCGGCGTGCAAAAATTGTATCCTTGGTGCAATAAATATATAGTTTAGTTCTTTCTAAAATATTTTCTACAAAGTAACATTAAATATTCGCCCATCAATAACGGTTTTCTAAATTATATCCCGGACCAAAATATTTTACTTAAATAAGTAACAATGACAAAAGTACCGATTGCAGATGGAACAATTTTACTTTTACCGTAATCTGATATACACAAATTAAAAACGAAACGAAACATAGATAGAATATATTATCCATAAATAAATAAAATTCACAGTTAGTAATAAACATATACATTATAAAGAAATTAAAACTATTTAGGTAGTTGTCACTAACAACACGACATTAAAATAAAATCGTTTGCATAAACTAATGTTATTTATAAATTCACTTAGCTTGTTAGAGATTGTATTTCTAAAAAGTATTAAATAAAAAAAACTTATATACTGTTATATTCCGTGCTAAGGGAATAAACACATAACACCAGCTGGATACTAGAAGAAAGGTTTATTGTACACAACAAGTACAATAGGAAATACGGTACAGTTATACACACAGGTCAATCTAGTAGTGAGTGCCACTAACTGAAAGGTTGGACGTGCTTGCGTCGTCTCTATCACACTCCCTCGAGATTATTGTAAATAATACAATTATGGCACATGGTCTAAAATAGGGGATGGATTAAGTCTGGTTTTCACTGACTATCTTATACCTAGCTAATCCGATTCACAACCCGTTCACTCATTACAATTCGCACATTCACCATAAAAAACTCATCCGTCACCAATCAATCCTCCATATACCATAATGCCGCATACTCTCAGGGGAACCTACTCTATCACACTCCCTCTCCCGAGTCTCTCGTAGACGGTCGACTTTATAGGTACTTACTACCTATAGTATAATCATTCATGGGGGTGACTGGTTATTCCATTACATCATATACGATCAGTGGCATAGGTAAAGTGCGTACCACCTAGTACCAGAGTTTGCTACACACCGGTCCCCACGAATATATATTGCACAGTGACTCACACTTAAATTTATGAAACTAGTTTGTGTATCATTATAATATTACTTTCGCATACTCAAATATAGTTTGCTTTAAATGTACACCAAACATACTTAAACTTTATCCGTAACAACTAATAAGCAAAAACGACTTATAGGTAAAAAGTGTAAAAAATTAATACCATCTTTATTTCTGAAATGAAAATTACTACTTTCTACAAAGTAACTTTTCTTGCTTTTTTGTTGGTTTATTCTTCAATGACATCGCCAAAAACTATTTCACCTGTCAACTGTTGCTATATAGACAGTAAATAGGCCAATATATATCGTTGTCGTCATCATCATCATCATCATCATCATCATCATCATCATCATCATCATCATCATTCCCTTGACTGTTGTTGTAAACGTATGCAGAAGTCACACTCTTTTCCACAAGTCTATCAACGGCAGCCATCAGTAATTCTGGTACAGTCATGCCTGGCCATTGTTTGACGTTGTTTAACCAGTTTTTGCGTTGGCGTCCTATCCTACGTCCACCTTCAACGGTACCTTGCATGATGATCATGCGCAGGCTGTCGTGCCTTGTAATGTGTCCAAACGACGCCATTTTTCTCCGTTTGACGAGAAGAGGTTCCTGGGGTCCCAAAAAATTTTCAACTCTTTTCCGCACAAACTCACTGTTTTTTTTGTTCCCAATAGAAAAAGGTAAGGAATTTTCTCATGCATTTGATCTCAAACGCTTGGATATTTCTCACTGTGTCTGCCAACAATGTCCATGTTTCACATCCATATAGGAGAATGGAGACTACCAGCGATTTGTACAGTCTGTAGTTTGTTTGAAAGCTGATTTTGCTCCTCCATATTCTTGTCAATTTGGCCATTGCTGTTTTGGCTGCGGTAAGAAAGCATTTGATCGTGTATGGCATGACGGTCTTTGGCAAATCCTTAGAGAATTCAATGTAGATACCGGAATTATTTAAGTCATCCAGGTACTATATAAAGATGCCACCAGCGCAGTTCTGAGAAAACAAATGGGAGGAATCTACCGGACAACTGTCGGCTTGCGACAGGGATGCATACTTTCACCCACATTGTTCAACCTATTTCTAGAGAGAAACATGCAAAAAACCTTGAACGACCATGATCCTTCAATCTCTATCGGTGGTAGACCCGTCTGTAACTCCTTTTTGCAGATGACATTGACCTCATAACAGGTAGTAACAGTGAGCTCGAGGAGTGGCCAGCAAACTTTTCGAAAGAGCTGGAGCATATGAAATGGAGGTCAGCTCCGAGAAATCGAAAGTAATGGTGAATAGCACAAACAGTAACACTTGTGTCAATATTACCATGAATGGGAATTCACTGGAGGAAGTGTCCAGTTTTAAATAATTAGGAGCAATTTTGTCTAAAGATGGTACCAGTATATATGCCATAGTTTAATTTACTCGAAAATGAAAAGATCCTTCAACTGGGAGTACTGTCCTGACATTAAAAACACTTTTATTTCAATACAGCCTATACAGGCTTGTAGCGTACAGCAGGCACAAAAGTGCCGCCCCCCATAAAAGTATCTCCCCCATAAAAGTGCTGCTCCAATGAAAGTGACGCTAGGGGCGGAAATCTCCTTCTAGCTACGCCACTGTATAGAATATTTACCCGTAACTATCTCTCTCTCTCTTCCCCCTCTCTCTCAATATCGTAGACTAACATGTATGGCAGATAGGGGCTAAAGGTTTGTAATAATCGAAGCTGAAGTTGAGGTTGAAATCATTTGAAGAAACTGAATGCAATATTTTCAGAAGGAAGAAATTTAAACACGTTCAAAAGAAATGGATTTAATGCTTTGATTTGATGCTTTTAAGTGGGTTATTAATTTGCGATACAAGATTTTATGTTTTGTTTTGTTTTTCTTTTTGGTGCTGCAAGGACATTCCTTTATTTCCATTTTGTTTAAGGAATCAAATCGATTTTTGTTTCAATTTCATTTGTAACTTTGGACTTTGTTTTTTTACTGCTGTTTGTTCTTTAGAGAATCTCGTCCTTGAGTTCCTGGACGATGGGGATTCTGTTCAGATTTACCCAGTCAGTATACTCTCACTGACACGTTCAAAAGAAATGGATTTAACAATGGTTTAAACTTATCAGCCGACCCTAGTATATAGATCAAAACAGTGCACAAGAAAAGAAAAAATATTCTTACGTCTATACAGATAGGTAAAAAAATGAAAAAAAAATTATGACTTAGTCGTAGTACTTGTGCAAGCGTGTGTTTTGTCTAGGTGGTTTCTTTGAAATTATGGAGTCTTCTACTAGGAGATTGTCTCTCTGTTCCTTTTTGAGGAGCTGCTTTTGCTGGTTCCTAGGCCTCATGAATTTAAACATCCTACAAGGCTGGCATCCCGTTCCCACCCCTTCACCGATGAAACTGTTAGATGTAGACGTCTCTTCTACTCCAATAGCTTCATGTCTCACACATCTCGCCTGTGGAACTCCCTTCCTTATTCCTGTTTCCCTGACAAATACAACCTCCAACTATTTAAGTGTAACGTCAATCGACATCTCCAGTTGCCTTGATCTATCCACTTCCCTTCTCCACATCCTTTCACCTTTCATTCCTATCTGCTCTCGCTCCAAATCTTCTGTAACCCCCTTGCCTTGATCGATCCACTATCTTTCTCCACATCCTCTCCTTTACCACTCCTATCTGCTCTTCCTTCAAACCTTCTGTAAACCCTTGCGTGTTAGTGGCCTCCAGTCTTGCTTGGGGTGATAAGCTTAAAAAAAAAAAAAAGTTCTGAAACAGTTCCACTTAGAAGGCGTCTTGAAAATCCTCACACATTTCATAATTCGGCCCAATGTATTTCTGCTGAGACCATGTATAGTTTTCTCTGAATGCCTTGCCGCTGTGAGCATGTGACGTCTGTCTTCCCAGCGGCCTACATAGCAAGTTACGTGAACTGACATTGTTCGCATCCAGGCGGTATAAAAAGCAACTGGCGTTCGTCAATCACTTGCCGTCACGTGACTCTCGTCACTTCGATTCAAGTAAAGGGAGATAATCACCCTTTGCATTCCTGCAGTGTTATACAACACATCTTGCAGAAGTATATGAATTGAAATAACACAAAAGGAAGCTACTTGTGTATGACACAATAATTCGTTACAAATTTTAGAAGTCATCTCAATCATTCTGGGAAAGGTATTCTGAACTGTACTTACATATCGAAATCCATACTACGTTATGAACGGTTCTAGGACTGTTGCTTACTGGACATTTGTGTCCCTGGACATTTGTGTCCAGGATAATTGCACACCAGACAATTGTGTCCCTAGTCAAATGCGTCACTGGATAATTGCGTACGTCTGATAATTTTTTGAAGCATTTAAAGGCAATTACCATAAATTAAAAAAAAAGCATAGGTAGTAATCATAATTTTTTAAAAAGGAATAAAAGGAATAAAATAAAAAAGATTAAAAGCTTATTTTTGTTTAAAATGCAATGACAAAGTAACAATATTGCAAGATCGCTCTACACGTCGCCAGTATGGTTTTGTTTCATCGGCGTTTTTCTTATGATAGTGGCAGCTGTAATATTCCTCGTCTACAAATATTTTTACACCAGTGTTTGATTTTCGGAACTTAGCCATGAGTTCCAAATAAAAAATATAATCTACAAAAACCAGAATTTATTAAATGTTTGTCGTACGCACTGCTGAAGTGAACTGAGACTGTTAGCTTAATTCTCTCTTGCTTTAAAAGATAATTTTTTCTCTCTTTTTTTTTCATTTATAGTAACTACCTTTCTGTTTGTTTAGAGTAATTAAAGGTATTCATGTGCAAATTTCTATATTAAACAACTCTTAAAAAAATGATAACTTCAAAAGATTATAAGAGTTACGCTATTATCTAGAAACACATTTGTCTAGGGATGCAAATGTCCAGGGACGCAATTGTCTGGTACACAATTGTCCGGGACGCAAATGTGTAGTATGCAACTGTCTCTCCGCCGTTATGGTCGATTGTCATCACAGGTCTTTAAATAAACTAAACAGAATAGCACCATGCACTCGTGACACCACAAACATTCAAAAATCAACATTTTTAATCAGTTCAAGATGTATAACGAGTTTAAATTTCATGAAATGTCTTTCTGACGTGATAATGACTGAAGGCAGTCGAGAGAGCGGATCCTTAACAAGAATAAACACGATCTGTGAACAGTTCCTTCTCTTTTTCAACACCACGACACGGAATCAAATCCGTGAACTTTAAGAAGACTTGAACATTTGCTGCCATATTTACATTATTCGGACTATTGTCCTCATCTTTGTCGCCATGTTTATCACAACGTTTCGGCCGTTGTACGCTCCGGCCTTCTTCAGGTGGTTGGAATATCTAACCTAACCCTTTATTTCGCTCACTGTGGTAACCTGTTCTAGTTCCACGTGCCATGTCTAATGGATGTCAGTTATCTCCTGTTAATTCCCCTCTGAACGAAATAAAGGGATCAATTCGAAATTCCAACCACCTGAAGAAGGCCAGAGCGTACAACGGCCGAAACGTTGTGATAAACATGGCGACAAAGATGAGGACAATAGTGCGAATAATGTAAATAGTGTACATAATATCTCATCTCAGAAATATAGACAGATTTGCTGTCATATTAGACCCAATACATATCATTGTACCAGAAAATCGGTTATATATATATATATATATATATATGTATATAGTATGCGATGTATAAATTGTCGCCATTTTATAATTTTAATTTCACGCATGTGTGTTGTTTGTGATTTTGCCGACTGCACAGTATAATAGGATCAGTTGGGCACCATCTGTGAGAAAAAGAGCACCATGGCGCAATTCCCTCCGCCAGAATTTTGGAAACGGCTGTACTGCTTGGCATTCATACCAGAAGCTCCAATACGAACATTTCAGTGTGTTTGGGTGTCAATCTAAGGATAGTGGATAGGATTCGGAAAGAGTTGGATGAGTTTAATGGTGATTACGAAGGTGTCTGGAGTGATCACTAATGATCGTGAGGTTTACCTCTATTCATCTTCCGACAGGGCCTCAGACTCAATATGGATGCCTACATCAAGTACTTTGAAGAGGTAGTGCTGCGCATGGTCAAGAGGATGGCTGCTGGAAAATCCTGTGTCCGGCAACAGAACTCTGTGCCATACCACACAAGCAGAACACATTCATGGCTGTCAGACAATTTCTGCGACCACATCACTCCTTACATCTGGCCATCTAACTCCCTAGACTGCAACAGCCTTGGTTATTATGTGTGGGGCGCAGCAAATCTCCGAGTAACACCAAAGATGAACTGAAGGCAAGGATTATGGCAGCATTCACCAACTTAAACAAGGAGACCGCCCAAAAAAGCGTTGCAGAAGATTCCGAAGTCATTTGGAGGCCGTGGTTGAAGCTAATGGCGATTTTATTGAATAAATTTATTCTTTAGCATTTCAACATATTTTTGTGTAATTTTGGTAAATGTATCTGTTAAAATGAGATGTCAGTTTTCTTTTCATTTCTGCATAATTTAGGCGACAATTTATCCATCGCACCCTGTACATTTATAAAGTGAAGGGTTTTTATTCCCTAATCCGACAGATTTTATTACTTTAAATTTTATTTTTAGCGGATACCCATATTTGAGAAGACGCTCCGTTTTTTTTTGTTTTTTTTTTAACATATTTATTTATTTTTCTCTATCGGTCTGAATATTCGAGAAATCATATTTAAGAAGAATGTGCGCTCTCCGGCAGGATTCAAACCTGCATCCTCTTTGACAGGAGAAACCGTTGTAATGTCCGACGAGCTTTAAGGCATCTCCCTTGTAAAGGTTCGGATACTGTCGCATATTTTTCTTCAATACGATTTCTCTGATATTCAGGCCGGTAGACGATAATAAATAAATATACTGTTTAATAAATAAACGGAACGCCTTCTCAAATATGAAGACCCGCTAAAAATAACGATTAAGTAATATATATATATATATATATATATATATATATATATATATATATATATATATAAAAGTGAACATAGAAGTCAACAACACTTAGAGGCGACAGTCTGTTTCATGCTAGATGCAATCGTCAGGCCACGATTTATATTTAAACACGCTCTATCTCTGATATTGAGCACTTTATCCCATAAATATAGCACACTTTAAGACTATATTTCTTCATATATATATATATTATACATTATATTATATATAATAAGACAGTATATATATATATATATGGAGAGGGAATATACGTATGCGTACGCATGCTGACAAAAACACAAAAAAATGGAAATAGACCTAAGAACACACGGGGGTCATTAAAAGATAAGAATATAGATATCTTCCTCACCCTTTCTCTGACCAGTCTTAATTGTTTTATTACCCTTCACGCAAATCTTTTTTCACTGCCGGTTCAAGAAAGAAATTTGGGTCACTAACACACAAAAAAGAGAATGTCTAATATCGAGAATATTTAACAACGAAAAACATAAGAAAAATTAATTCCTTTTAATAATATGTGGAAATATCCACCCTTTGCCTGATGAAGGTCGCGAGACCGGAAACCCGTGTAGCAAAATTATGGAAAATAAAGCATAATATACACACTTTTCTCTCGTTGTAAGTACTATAACCGCTTCCCTTCATATATATATATATATATATATATATATATATATATATATATATATATATAAACTGTCCGAATGTTCTTTTTATCCGAGCGTTTTCGGCTATACATTTAACCATTTTCAAGGATTATATTTTAACTGTTAAGATTAGAAATAGTTTGTTGTATGTATGTTTTATAAAAATGTTTTCATTTTTCAAAACACGGTCAAGATATTATGTCCATGTTCAAAATTTATATTATTAAGTGTTGGTTTGTTTGTTTATATTAATAAGGCTTCCATTATTTTTACCCTTTTTTTGTATGTAGATGATGCTATTATATTAGTGTTGTCAACAAGTATGTTACGAAAAGTGTCCGGTAGGTCCCTATGAATATTTAAATGAGGTTATATATATATATATATATATATATATATATATATATATATATATATATATATATATATATATATATATTCCACTCCTAGGTCAGCTCTTAAGAAAATTAGATCACTGTGTCGTGCGAGACAATTTTTCTTTCCACAATCTATCAATCTATTATACATATCTATAAGTCTACCATTCGTCTATTCTTTGAATATTGCTGGCATATATGGTCCGGTGCCCTTGCTATTTAGCTTGAGCTCCTTGATAAAATCCAAAGAAGAATCAACAATAACATAGGTCCTAATATGTCGGCTCGGCTACAGTCACTTTCCCATCGCCGTAAGGTTGCCTCCCCGTGTATTTTCTATAAATACTTTCATGTTAATTGTTCGGATGAGCTCTTCGCTATAGTACCTAGAGTCTTTTTAATTTAAGCGCAGTACACAGACTAGCGTCGAGATCTCATAAATTTGCAGTTGAGTTGGCTAGATGTAACCGGAAGTCCTATGCTAACAGATTTATTTTCTCGCACTTCTCGCTTGCGGAACTCCCTTCCGGCTCCATGCTTTCCAGCCAACTTTAAGCTGCAAAAAATTAAATGCAAAGTTAATCGCTATCTGCTGTCCTGATTACTCATTCCAATTCCAGCTCATTAATGTTCCTAATTTTTCCACACCCAGTAACCCCTTGTGTTTTAGTGTATTTACTGCTGTGGGGTGAAATCGATTATATACGAAACAACAGTTGAGCGATTTTGGACATTAATGAATGATGATAAGATTTTGTAGTCTAATAAACGTGATGTCGGCAGTAAATAATTATCAATTGACTGTACTCAGAAACACATTATTCATTTGAGGCTTATGGTGCGTCAAAGACAACAATGAAATGAAAGTCCGAGACAATAATAGATTATTTTATCGATTGACAATGTATGCAAGAGACAGATCAATAGGTAGTTTGAGGAACAGGTAAAGAATCATGGCTATCTATATGATAAAAGATAACTAAATTATGTCAGACAGCCGAAAGTAAATGAAAGTTTCATTAAATAAGACGGCTTATATATACACATGCATTAAAACATTATTAATATGTTCGGAAAATAATGAGGTTTTGTTAAATAGATTTAAGTGCTAGGCTGTTATAAAAGTAATGGCCTTTTACCAGAAAGGAAATAAATCAAATGTAAGGGGAATTTGTTTAAATATTAGGGTCTTCGGAAAGTAATGACTTTCTACTAGAAAGGATATAAAAACAGATTTGTTAAACGTATATAATACTTCCAAACGTTATTTTAGTGGTTGCCCGTATTTGAGTAGACGCTCTGTTTATTTTAAAATATAAATTTCGTCTACTCAGGAAGACTTCATAAAGAAAATGCGCCATCGCACACTTTCTTTAATAAGTCTTCTCGAGTCCACATTCCGGTAGACAAAATGAATACTTTTTTAAAAAAATAAACGGAACGTCTATTCAAATACGAGTGTCCACTAAAAATAACGTTTAAATAATAAAAATGTTGGATAAAACAAAACAAAACAAATAATAATGAAATCGATTAATTCTTAAATATATTTAAACATTTGGCTGTTCAGTAAAAAATGACGTTTTACCAGAAAGGACATTAAAACAAATACAATTAGACGTACTTAAATAATGTAATCATCTTCATATTCAATGGTAAATATTCGATTTCACGTTTAAACAAATATGGATTTTCTTAGGAAAACGCTTGAAAGACTGTTTTCAACTTTGTTTTGAATGTTCCGCTGCTTATGTACTGTTCGAACGGTCGAAACAAATGAAAATCTGTAAGGGCTACATGTGTTGATTATGGAAGATGTGGAAGTAGACCCCCACTTTTAATGATTTTATTTGTTCTTGTTTTTGTTTTGCATTGTCATGCTTGAGCATAGCAACTTTTTCTGTTTACCAAAGCAGGTCACTTTCGCACTGATGTTTCGATTATACCAGTTGTTCTCAACCGGGGTCCATATGCATCCTAGTAATCCATTTAACATTACTGGGTATATACACAAAAATAGCAAATTGGGGAGTCCACAATAATATTTTAGGGTCCATAGAGCAATTTCACTTTGGAACGATTGTTACAACTGTGAATTGCAATTTCTACAGTAATCTACGCGATATTAAAATACTAAAAAAATAGAAAAACAACTCTGAAGCTGGCAGAAAATGAGATCAAGCTATGTAACTTAGCGCCCCTTTTAATCTCCCGGATGTTTTTATTGTAAAATTTGAATAAAATCTGAGAAGGATATATAAAGGAAGCATTATATATATATATATATATATATATATATATATATATATATATATATATATATATATATGAAGAAATATAGTCTTAAAGTGTGGTATATTTATGGGATAAAGTGCTCAATATCAGAGATAGAGTGTGTGTAAATATAAAACTGAACAAAGAAGTCAACACTTAGAGGCGACAGTTTGTTTCATGCTAGATGCAATCTAGTTGACTAGTTGCCTGACGATTGCATCTAGCATGAAACAGACAGTCGCCTCTAAGTGTTGACTTCTATGTTCACTTATATATATATATATATATATATATATATATACATACATATATATATATATATATATATATATATATATATATATATATATATATAAAGAACATTATATAATGATTATAACTTTGTTATATAAATTAATTTAATATATTAATAATAAATAATAATATTAATTTTAGATATTAATAAAATAAAATATTGTTATATTAATATAAATTAATTAATCAAGTAACAGACTCAACATTGTGAAAAGAGGTGATCTTTGATCTTTGACTATCATTACATCGATGAAGCCGAATATAAAAACAAAACTCGCAGACCAGCATCAAATACAGGGATGTCATTAAAGAAATCGGGACTTTTTTAGTTTATTAATTATTCACATATTTTAAAATGGTTTATCATGAGTTATTTTACTAGTGAACATAAATGTTCCATAGAATTTAGTTGTTAAATACAAATTTATTTTCATTGAATTAGTTTTACTTCAAAATAAAGCATATACATTTACTATTTCTGTAATACAATTCCTAAATTTATCTTTTAGTAAAAAATAACAAAAAACTTTTTTTTTATCGAATGGTTATGGGGACCAACAAATAAATAAATAAAAGTAAAAGTGGTCTATCGGTAAAACAGGTTGATAACCACTGGTTTACTAGATCAAGTTGCTAGTAATAACCATCTGTAGTGATGGTCTTTCCAATGTAGTGGATGAAACCACTATTAAACCATTATTCTTTCATCTCTATGGTATATGTAAGCAGGAAACCCACTAAACATCACAACGTCGGAAACAGCGTTTCTCCTGCGTTCGGGAGGTCACTAATTGAACCCTAGAAGACATGCAATATGTGGCATGATTCAATGAGTCATAGACCCTATTTTTCAATAAGGCTTTGTACAGGCAGGTAGTGGTTCCATAGTCGTGTTGGATGTGTTCATAAGGTTTAGGTTGGGTCCGCTGATCCACCTACACGTCATTGACCAGTCACGGCCGTCTTGCTCTGCATCGTGACTATTTCCAGCCACCGTAGACTCCATAGACTGATTTGTTTTTTCACGGTATATCAACCTTTTACGGGTTTTTAAAACCAGAAAATATTTTTAGACTGTACGAATTTTTATAGATAATAATGATCTACTCATACAAGTTCTACTAGTTAACCCATAGCTGGTGGGAGAAAACGAGGTGAGGAGGGAGAATAGGGGGAAAGGGAGGGAGAAGAGTTGAATTTATACCTTTCTCAGGCGTACTTACGCGTAAGTGAATAAAACGAATCCGACTAGAATTGGAACTCGGCTCTCCGATTTCCTATTCCATTACACAAGCCACACATCCAAGAATACAGCATCTGGTGTATGCCAAACGGTCATTCATCTAGGTACTGACCAGGCTCAACGTTGCTTAACTTCGGTGATCGTATGAGAACCGGTGTTTCCACGTGATATGGCCGTAATCCTGCAAACCATGGAAACTTTCGACCTGCAATTATTAAATTCTCCAAACTCTCTTTCCTTATAATTTGTTTGATAAATTTCAATTAGCTCTTTCTGATTGCAAGTATAAGTGTCTTCTTCTTTTCTGTTTTGCTTAGGTCTTCCCCGTTGCTCACATGTTCTGTCCATGATATTCTCAGCAGCCTTTTATTATTCCTCTTTGCAAAAACTGCCCCTCGTTAAGTGTTACATAGGAGGATAGATATTACTGAACAGTTCTGCCTTCTATTGTTTTTTTTTCTAACGAGATTTTTCTATGTCTGTCTATATTTCTGAGATGAAGTATTATGTACAGTATTTACATTAGTCGGACTATTATCCTCATCTTTGTCGCCATATTTGTCACAACGTTTCGGCCGTTGTACGCTCCGGCCTTCTTCAGGTGGTTGGAATTTCGAACTGAACCCTTTATTTCGATCACTGGGGTAGACTGTTCTAGTTCCACGAGCCATGTTTGATGGATGTCAGTTATCAGTTATCTCCTGCTAATTTTCCCTCTGAAAGTTCTCCACTGCCTTAACCGGGTATTGAACTCACACTCTTTGGGTCTGTCACTGGATCGCCTTTATGCACTGTGCCATGTGTCCTTGAGGACATCTGGGTATGAATTTCTGGGTATTATAAACCCAATGTTTTCAGCAACCATTTTTTACCATATTGCAATTTTGCTGTTATCATTGCATGTTTTTACCAGATCTCATTGCTTTTCTCTGGCACTCCTTATTACTGGTTCCCATATTGTATTTATTTCTATGCTTGGTCGACTCAGGAGATTTTTGTGGCCTAGCATATGTGCTGATTCCTTAAGTTTACGAATTTTCCAATGGTGTTCCCTGGCTTCAGTTCGAAATTCCAACCACCTGAAGAAGGCCGGAGCGTACAACGGCCGAAACGTTGTGACAAATATGGCGACATAGATTTTTCTATGTCTTAATATTTTCTTTGGCCTCTAGAATGTGTCGATCTCTATCGAAACGCGCCTTTCCATTTCTGCATCACATTGTCCATCGTCTCTTAACACACTGCTCAGATTGTTAAACTTCTGTATCTGTTTGATTCTAATGTCTCCAATCCATCGTCTACACCTTGGAAGTAGTCTTTCTCGATGACTATAACATATTTCTGTTTTGCCCGCACCTTTAAGGATGTGTTTTTTACACTTATCGTGAAGGACGTGTTTATTTTTTCTGAAATAAGTCTCGTGCACGAAGGTTTTCATAGGCTTATGCTAACCCCAGAGGAAGGTTATCTATGCCAGATGGTAAACTGAATTCTTGTATCTGGTATCTTAATTAAATTTATAATACACCGTTTAAAGTATTAT
>OZ038485.1:109841825-109866825 GCA_964036315.1 Acanthosepion esculentum | reverse complement strand
CCATGCTATTGACTATTAATATTATGAAAATTTTTCAATTTTTTTTCTATTTTTCATACTGTATGAATAATTTTGTCTTTTTCTATTTTGTGTAATTCGCTTGTCAGATTTGTTGTATTTAACCTATTGTTCTGAAAAATGAGTTTTATAATCCTTTTGTAGTGCTTATTAACATAAAAGCCTGGCATCATACGTGCATTAGATACTGAGAAGTGGCTAAAAATGACACAAATTGATGGGTGTATGAATAATTTCGTCGTTCAACTGTACATCGTTATTTTAGGTAACTGTGTCTGGTTGGTGCTCATACCATCTCTCAGTGGTTTCGATTTTGTGCTTCTTCCAATGCACATATGTCGATACCTTGTTATGCATGTAGGTATATTTATTTTTTGCTAGTTCTAAACATTCTGAGATAATATAGATTCATGATATTTTTCGTAGATCCTGCATTTCAAGTTAGTTCCATTCTTGATTATTTGGCAGTGATATATATATATATATATATATATATATATATATATATATATATATATATATATATATATATATATATATATAATATAAAAGTGGA
This sequence comes from Acanthosepion esculentum, assembly GCA_964036315.1. Lineage (NCBI taxonomy): Eukaryota > Metazoa > Mollusca > Cephalopoda > Sepiida > Sepiidae > Acanthosepion > Acanthosepion esculentum. The sequence continues at coordinate 109,866,251 of OZ038485.1, read as the reverse complement.
CATGGAAGTCAGAACTTAGAGGCGACAGTCTGTTTCATGCTAGTGCAATCGTCAGGCGATTGCACTAGCATGAAACAGACTGACGATTGCACTAGCATGAAACAGACTGTCGCCTCTAAGTGCTGACTTCCATGTCCACTTTTATATTTACACACGCTCTATCTCTGATATTGAGCACTTTATCCCATAAATATAGCACACTTTAAGACTATATTTCTTCATATATATATATATATATATATATATATATATATATATATATATATATATATATATATATATATATATATATATATGCGTGTGTGTGTGTATGAAAATTATTTTACAATGCAAATATTTATCTTTGAACATTATCCCCTTCCTTGTCAATACACTTAATTCATTGGTTAATATCAAATATTATATTGGTCGAACATTATGCTGTAAAACCTTCAGAGGAAAGATTAGCCAATATGTACTTGTCAAGTTTCGTACTTATTGATGCAGTTTAAAACTCAAACACATCTTAGTAGTTGTAGAAGCAGTAATAATAATAATAATATTAATAAGAAGAAAGAACGAAAGAAGCAGATATGGACCAGCAGAAAACACATCAGTGACTGAAGAGCACCGGGTGGAAAGCTGAGACAGAAGACCTAATTATTGCAGCCCAGGACCAAAGCCTCGCAATCAGATCATATCACTGCCACATAATCAAGAATGGAACTAATTCGAAATGAAACTGTCAAGTATATTATCTCAGAATGTTCAGAAATAGCAAAAAATAAATATACCCACAGACATAACAAGGTATCGACATATGTGCATTGGAAGAAGCACAAAATCGAAACCACTGAGAGATGGTATGTGCACCAACCAGACAGAGTTACCTAAAATAACGATGTAACTATCCTCTGGAACACGCCAATTCGAACTGATAGGGGAATAAAAGCCAGCAGACCTGATATTATAATAAAAGACAATAAATTCAGGAAGTGTCTGCTTATTGACATAACTGTACCATCTGAGAAAAACACCTCCATAAGAATAATCGAGAAATTGTCCAAATACAAGGACCTGGAGATCGAGATTAACAGGATGTGGAAAATGAAGACTGAGACTGTACCAATAGAAATCGGAATTCTGTGCCTCGTGAAAAAAGGAACGAACAGTTGTACTAACAGTGTCTCAGATAACATTAGCATACAGGTTGCCCAGAAGATCGCCCTACTAGAAACATCTCATATACTAAGAAAAGTGCTATCAATTAAATGGCAGTTCTTCTATAGGAGTTAAGGACCATAGTTTGGACCGGATTCTACAAGATATAAAAGCAGTGAACATGACATACACTAATAATAATAATAATAATAATAATAATAATAATAACATATATATATCTCTATATATATATGTGTGTGTGTGTGTGTGTGTGTGTGTGTGTGTGTGTGTGTGCGATGGGTAAATTGTTGTCATTTTATATTTTTTCATTTTTGTTGTTGTCATTTTTATATTTTTCATTTTTTGATTTCGCGCATGCGCGTCGTATGATTTTGATGTTGTCGACTGCACATTGTAGTAGTGTCAGTTGGGCAAGGTCTGTGAGAAAACGAACACCATAACGCAATTCACTACGACAGAAATTTGGAAACGTCATGGTGTACTGCTTTGCATTTGAACCAGAAGCTCTAGTACTGACATTTCAGAGTGTTTGGGTGTTAATCTGAGGATACAGCAAAGGATTTGGAAAGAGTTGGATGAGTTTAATTGTGATTACGATGGTATGGCAGCTCGGAAAACTCACTCTAATAGATCTGATAAGAACTTCCGAATTTGTTAGTGGTTCCAGGCTATGATTGACAACGATTCCTTCAAGTCAATCAGATCCATAGGCAGGGACATAGGTGTTTCTGAGTTTCTTATCAGGCAGGTAGTGCATGGTGAGGAGGCACGGTGGAGTAATGGATTGGGGAATCAGAGAGACGAGTTCGAATTCCAGTCGAATTTATTACATTCACTTACCTTGGGAAAGGTCTGAATCCGCTTCTTCTCCACCCAGCTATGGGTAAATAGCTGAACAGACCGGGTTCTATAGCCTTGGATGGCAATTGGTCTACCGCAGAAAGAAATGGCAACATACTGCGGGAAAAAATTTTCCTCGTCAGTCATGCATCGAAAGATACATGATCGCTTAATTGTGTATCACGCATGCCGCATAACTGAGTGCATGAAAACATTCTGTATTTCTCATACAAGTTGAGATAGAGCCAATTTTTACCCAAATCCATGAAGGAAAGACCATGCTACGATGCCTTTGAACAACCTCAAGCGTCCTCTCCAACCGAACAAGCTTTGGTTTTTCTCAGACAAGAAAAAATTCTGCCGGATAAGATGGTGAACAAACAGCACAACCGTTGGCTTGCTGTGTCCTTAAAACGCGCTCGGGTCCCTACCTTAAAAAAGACCTTGTGTCATAACTCGTCTTCCTGGAGAGACAGAGTATATATATATATATATATATATATATATATATATATATATATATATATATATATATATATATTATGAAATGGACAAAGGCCGACAATTATTTTAAACATAAAAATGTCTTTAAATAATTGTCGGAATTTGTCCATTTCATAATGTGTGACGTCATTTGTTTACATTTGATACGCCATGAGCACTTATGAATGTACGTGAGAGATTCAAGGAAGATTGAAGTTTATAAGCAGTAAATTCAACTTGGCAACCGGCTATATGACGGTCCCGTATAGGATACAGGTTCTCAATAGCCGCTACACATGATATCACGGAATATAATTCAAAACGTCCAACTTCCCACCAGGACGCAGGCAAAAAATTGCAATTACCACACAGACACAGCATTGGTTCTTGATAATGACTGCGAAGGACGAAAGTGCTTGAACAAAAATAACAAAATATCAACTTCTGCCACTTTATCAACAATTTTGAAGACAATATTCAACCCCTTATCAGAAAACTGGGAAAATACAATAAATTAATTAAACAGGCAGACCTTTTTAATCAAGCTTGTTTGGACGAGTACTTTGTGCATATATATATATATATATATATATATATGTGTGTGTGTGTGTGTGTGTGTGTGTGTGTGTAATGAAATGGACGAAGTCCGACAATTATTTTAAGACATTTTTATGTTTATACATTCTCTTTATAGATACAAATATTTAAGTAAATGCTCTGTTTATAATAAACAGTATTAAACAAAATTTACCGGCCTGAATTAAAATAATTGTCGGACTTTGTCCATTTCATAATGTGTGACGTCATTTGATAACATTTGGATACGCCATGAGCAGATATGAATGTACGTGAGAGAATCATGGAAGATTGTAGTTTAAAGGCAGTTAAATCGACCTTGCTAACAGAACGCTCCTCTGTGGTCCAATCGGTTAAAGGCACGTCAGGCTATATAACGGTTCCGTATAGGATAGAGGTTCGATTCCTGTTGGAGAACGAACATTTTCTATGAAAATTTCTCGGGCATTCAGACCGGTAAATGTTGTTTAATACTGTTTATTATAAACAGAGCATTTACTGAAATATTTGTATCTATAAAAAGAATGTATAAACATGAAAATGTCTTTATATATATATATTTCTTTATTTAATTTAGGGTATTATAGAAAACATTTGTAAGGATCGTTAAACAATTGCAGTCGAGGAGACGCATCTAGATGTGTTGAAACACAACTGCAATTGTGTAGCGATTCTTGCAAGTTTTTGTTGCAATATACTAAAATAAATAATATTGTCCTACTACGTATTGAACCCTCTTTAAAAGTAAATGTTACGAACGTTGGAAGTGTACACCTATTCGTTTCCATCGTACCTGTATGTCTATATATATTTGTCTTTTTCGGCGGCCAGAACAACAAAGTGAGACAATATATATATATATATATATATATATATATATATATATATATATATATATATGTCATTCACAGACAGTACTGTTTCGCTGTATCACAGCTCCTCAGTGCGACTAGACTTCCGAATGCCTCAAGCCAGGATTGAAACACAACTAATTTGGTGTCAGCCAGAGCTATCTTCACTCGGTAGAGTTACACAACTAAATCTAGCGTAGTGTTTTTACAAATGTAAACAAATGTCAATCAGCCAAAGTGCTCCATTCATTTTACTGAAGAGCTTTGCATTAGTGCAGGTGGCTGTTGTTTATAGAATTAGCTTATCACTCAACAGTGCTCAATTGAAATGTATTTTCAAGAGCTAAATTATGTCATTCACAGACAGTACTGTTTCGCTGTATCACAGCTCCTCAGTGCGACTAGACTTCCGAATGCCTCAAGCCAGGATTGAAACACAACTAATTTGTGTCAGCCAGAGCTATCTTCACTCGGTAGAGTTACACAACTAAATCTAGCGTATTGTTTTTACAAATCTAAACAAATGCCAATAAGCCAATATATATATATATATATATATATATATATATATATATATATATATATATATATATATATATATATATTAGGTTCCTTCACTTTTTCAGCATAAATTTTCAATACCTAAGGTTTATAATGAATTTTTAACAATGAGAAAGCATCCTTGAAGGTTTCATTTTAGCTTTAATTGAAAGCTAAATGATTCAATTTATTATTTCCAGTAAGTAAAATATTCTGGTGTATTTCAGATAGAAATTATATAGATTGGAATGTAAAATCTTTGCGCGATGTTTTAAAATTTTCTTAAAAGCGCCCATGTTTTCAATTTTAACAAATTTGTAAACAAATCAAAATTATTGGTTTTAAAAATCTTCCAAAAATAAAAAATATATTTGTGACACGTTATTTGAGTAAACTTAGCAAATTTGAAGTTCAGTTAATCTGATTTGAAATAAATATTACTTAATTATAGTATAAAAAGTAATAAACAAGCATTTCTTAACGATTGGTTTTGTTTTTCTGTGGCGATGATTGATTTATTGAGAACTTACGAGGCGATGACATAAATTTACGAAATCTAAGTGAAATATAAACACTTTCATCTGCAAGTTTTTTTAATAATTAAAATATTCTTTAACCATTAATAGTTAATAAACTTTTAGCATAAGCTAAAAAACATTTTTTATATTTTCTCAATCCAAAAATTGTGAACACTCTCTGCTGAAAAGAAAACTATTCAAGATTAATAAAAAATGAAAAAAAAAATTCAAATATGAATGAAATAAAGTCTAAAAATAATTTAAATTTATTAAACATTAGTTTTAAAATTAAATTAAACGTCTTTATCAAAATAACTGTCATTGAAAAGAATAAAATGAAAAAGTTTTAAAAATTTACTATGAAAAAAAGTTTTTGTTTCTTCTTAACAAAGTTAAAAAAAATTACCCAATTGAAGTATGACCCACGCTAATATAAGTACACAAAATAAAAATATTTAGCGAAATAGTAATTGAAAAAAGTAAAACTTACTTTAAATTTTAAACTTTTAAAGGGGTCGAAAACCTTTTGAAACGTAAATACTAATGAACGAATCGCAGACGATCGAATTCCTCTGTAAAGGGACAAAACTGATAGATCACGTGACCTTTTCATAATAATGACATGTTTAGTCTACCATAGATGAGAAAAGGGAACGAATTAAGTAAAACAAAAAAATTAAAAACAGAATGGTAAAACTACGTTTATTAATCTTTTCAATTTTGGATTCGTAAATTTCGTTTTCACTTAATTACAATATCACATCCAGAAAATAGCGCAATTACAGAATTTGAAATGATTTTAAAACTATTATAGATTATTATAACTAAAATTAAAAAGAAATGAAAAATATTCTTGTAAAAATTCATAATTAATTGAATTTGTTTTTATTTCTTTAGTCAATAGTGTCCTTAATATAATTTACTTACAAAAGCAATTAAAAGCTTTTCTAATTAAATTATGTCATAGTTTGCTTACATTTTTTAGTTTACTATTCGCAGCAGATTTTCAGCTAGAATGGTAAAAATTTGAAAAAAAAAATTGTTTGATTTACATTCTCCAAGGAGTCCTACTTTAAAGTAATAAAAAATTCAGAAAATAGAATGTTATTTCGCGAAATTTCATGAAATTAAGTAAGTGGTGGGTAACATGTAAAAAGAAATATTGTTTACTAAAATTTTCTAAAACAAAAATTTAAAAAATAATTTCATTCCGTGTGTATAAGTTCTGAAAGTTTCATTAAAATCCGACAATTATTTGATTTTTGCAAGAATTTCCAAATATTTTGTAATTATTACGTTCCCCGATGACGTAAACAAAACAAAATATTGAACCAAAATTTCGAACGTACCAGACAGGATTAAAAATAATCAAAAATGCTTTTGTCTTTCATCGTAATAATAACATAAACCTTTTTGACTTTTATTTAATAAATTTGTGACCTTTTTCATTACGCTCTGCTGTTTTTCCGCGAAAAAGTGGTAGTACCCAATACAGAAAAACAATGTTGATATGACCAACAGACAATTTCCCGAAAGACCTAAATACCTAAAAGGAAAGAAAAAAATAACAAAAATCAAACACTTGCATACAAGATTAAAGTGTTCTAAAAAAGTAGACGAACTAGACAGAGGAAAAAAGAAATTACTGGAGCGGGGGTCCTTTGAAGAAACTTGAGTTGCAAATCGAGCTTCGTTGTACACCTCCCCACTACACACATATATATATATATATATTTATATATATATATATATTGTAGCACCCTTTCTCTACATACACCTGACACATGCGTACGTCGTGTGTGTGTGTGTGTGTGTGTGTGTGTGTGCCTTTGGAAGGTAATCTTGTATTTTCAAGCAATGAATAACAACGAATGCAGATAAGTTCAGTTTTATTAGCCAAATGTTATAATCGTTGCCATTAGCTTGCAAAACACCTCTTCGCATACACATTTTCCATATCCATTCAGGAAGTGGGTGATCATGGCTCTTCACATCTTCCTGCCTTTTGGTACTTTCAACCTAACTTGGTTCTTTAAAACACTTTTCTCCGACATGTCCAGTGTGTGTTAAAATATCTTAGCCTTCTTCACACATTATGTATTCCAAATGAAATTCACTTGTCTCTTTCCCATTCTTTCGAAGTTACTTTGTGGGTCTGTTTAACCCTTAAATCTTCCTCATTTGTTGCATATTCTGTCCATGTTATTCGAAACATTCATTCGTTGAAGTGAACCACATTTCACTTGCTTCAGGTATTTTCTTCATTTGGAACGAAACTCTCCAGCATTCAATGTCATTTAGGCGATGTGAAATGAAATTTTCTTTGTTTTAAGGTCTTATTTGTTCCATTAATTCATTGAGTCATTTTTTTGAAAACCATTCTTAACTATTCCCATGTACCTTCATCGTCAGCTACTACCCTACCCAAAAAACTAAGTTACACCTGCTTGATTTTAACATCCCCGGTATATAATTCACACCCTGGGTTGTCCCGTTTCTTAACAACCATGCATATTCCGTCTTTATAGTTTATGTTTACTCATTTGTTTTTTGCTTTTCTTTTAGTTTTGCTCCAAGAACCTACTTTCGGCACAGAGCCATTTACGTTTCAGGTGCTGCTAAAATCCCTACTTAGTACCAGTAGATTCCCATGTAAAATCTAGAGAAACAGCCTCATCTCGCTAACGCCACAGCCTCACAACTTGGGGTTTCTACGTTGTTTTCCGTAGCGAGAATTTTTTTTTTAAATGTGGAGTTGCCTGTCACAGATCCAGATTACTTCTTCTAGACTGGTTGTAAACCAAGGCAAGATAATCCGGTCTACTCTGCTATTTAATCCATAGCTGGGAGAGATGAGATGCATTTATACTTTTCGTAAGGGTTGAAATCACTATGCTACGTGAAAAACCGTTGTTTAGGTTCTTCTATGTGCCATATCCCTTCAAGACGTTGGCGAACATGGCACTCAACAATTTCATGTTCTTTGTAGCTCTAAATTTTGTCTTTTTACTTTCTCTCCTAAACTCTGTTCTGCCAAGAATTTGCACAAGCTTGTTAGGTAGCTTATGCCCTGTTTTTCTTTAGTATTTCCTGTGAGTGTCATATTTTCTATTCCCTCTTTCCTCATTATGTGAAATTTCCACTTTCTCTTTTTGATTCTAAGGACAAGTGTTCTTTTTGCTTCCACTTTCTCTAGAATTTCGTTTACCCAGTATTCTCGACCTTATTAACAGACGCTGTCGGGAAATTCCTCGTGAACTGACTTATTACCAGGCTCAACGTCGTGTGAACGTTTCTAAACAACTGCTGGCAACTGCTTTAAGATGCCAGTTATTGGATTCGAATTGTAACTGAAGATGGAAAATGGATCTATTTTCGTAATCTTAAGAGAAATCAGTGACGTCATTCCGGCCAGATTTCAAAACCTGTTATCAAATAAGGATGATTTGAACAGAAACGTATGTTGTGTCTTTCTTTACAGTTTCGTCTAACCGATTTCACTCAAAATGCTTTGGTCAATCCGTGGTATGGTTTTCAGGTAGATCACCACGGTGCCTTATTCAGGGATCGTTTCTCCGTGAGGATATTATCAAAAAGTGATCTTCATGATTAATCAATCATGGTGAGATTCGAACGCCGTTTCATGGTCACAACACTAACCCTTTATCCATTGTACCTCTATGTCCTTTTCTAATTTGCGTGGGTATTCCTTGGATATATCAAGGCGAGGTATTGCATCATAACTAAGATTTGCTCCAGCAGAGGCCCTCAAATATTTTTGTTTAAAGTTATCGCTCTTTCAGATTTGGATGAAGAACAACTCAAAATTATTAAACGCTCTAAATGGTAATGGTGAAAATAGTTGTTTCTTTACAGAAAACATTTGACATTTATTGACTGAAATCTTAGCATTACTATCGGTTGAAATTTATAAATCTTTTCTCTTAAAACAAATTTTAAAGAAAATAAGCTTATCGAGTCCATTAAATGTTATAGCTCTTTTAAAAATTGCTGCTATTTTTCTTCCTTTTTTAGTTGTTGCCACTGTTGAAAGTTTTCAAGTGATGTGATTTCTGTTATTTGATAAAGGTCTTTATGATTTTGTAGCACCAATCTATAAGATCTGATGATAGGTTTTCTTCTTTAAGACCTAGAAATTTAATTCCCTTGCATCTTTTTTAATCATTGCTCTCAGACTATGGTTGTATATAGAAAATAGTTTAGAGAAGGGGTTCCCAACTTGAACGATATCGCCCCTGTTGGTCGACTTTACTGGTTGTTGGGCAATGAGGAACTGAACAGAAAATGTTGGTGCGATTGCCAATTTTAGTAGGCAATATAGAATTTTAAGTAAAAAAGGTATCTCAACATATGTTACCTTAAAAATATCCAAATGAGATAAGCAAAGAACTTGCATAATAATAAAAAAAAAACAGGAAGCTAAATGGTAATAACTGGAGCACATTTTTAGATAAGATATGAATATCCCCGTAAACAACGAATATTTTCGTATTTTCTATAGTACAATAAAAACATTGATGACTTATGACAGAACGCTTCCGTCGACCCAATTTCATTCTCAATGCTTTGGTATATCCGTCGTATAGGTTCCGGGCACTTTCAAAAGTGCCGAAGGCTGAGATCCCTTCCCATATATTAACACTAATAATTCTCAAACAACTTACGTCTCGGTAGATTCTAGTATTTTGGTATCTAGACTTTAGATTGTAGATCATCTAGAGCAGGTTTTCCCAACCTGGGCGATATCGCATACCGGTGGGCGATTTCAAATGTTGGGTGGGCGATGAGCAACTGACCAGAAAATGACGGGCGATTGGAAATTTTGGTGGACGATATAGTATTTAGAGTACTAAAAAGGTATTTCGACATAAGCTACCATTAAAATATTTAAACGAGATATGCAAAGAACCTGCATAAACAAAACAAGAGATAATGTATAAATACCCTCGCAAACAACGAATATTAACTTTAACTATAAAACTAACTTCTGTATATAGTTTTCAATGGTCAAGTTTGTTTTCGTTTGTTCTTTAATGTGGTAGTAGCAGTAGCAGCGACTGCATAAATCAGCGTTATTTGTTACCTCCCCTTGGTGTTTTCTACTACATCATGAAGTTAGTTTATGAACCAGTAACAAACTTTTACCAAACAATTTTGGTATGCTTTTGAATGTTTACTATAGGTGGAATATCTTTCCACGTGAAAGTGGGCGATAATACAGAAAAGTTGGGACCCCCTGATTTAGATATTTCTGAATGAAATGGACGTCATGCATGACATCAATATTAGTAAATAGTCGAGACTATTTAAATGCATTATTAGAGTTTTTAAACTGGTATTTTGGTTTTCTAGTATCTTGAGATGTTGGTCAAAACTCCCCTCAGCACCACCTGCCCTATGTTCAAATTTTCTGATCTATTCTAAATCTGTTACAACTGATCCATACACCGAGGTATTTGATGTGTTTAATGTTTATTAATTTCATATTCTGAAATGTGATAGATTCGGGGTATGTGCCATCACTGCATTCATTCCAATTCCAGATCTCAGTGAGAAGTTACAAACAAGTACTTGCTATCTCCGCAACTGAGAGCAGCCAGATCTGTGACAGACTGAAAAGTTCCAGGAAGAGCGATATTTGTTCCAAGTTCAGATTCTTTAAGTCTTTAGCCGTATCTATCCTATCGTATGTTTGTGTGATATTGATACTGATGACGGAAGAGGATAGTCATTCAAAGACCAGTGCTTGAGAACAAAAAGACAACTCCATATCTCGTATTGGGACCAAAGACAAACGAATATATAAGAAGCTTGGCCAAGACACTTATGGATCCGCAGAAACCAGCTCTGTCGCCCATTAAACAATGACAATGGTCCTGGTTCAGTCATGTTGTCAGGTACACTCTCACCAAAAGACACAGTCGATGGAGGACGAAGTTACGGGCGACAAGGCATGAAATGGCTAAATCTGAAACATTATACAGGAATAACCTTCCCTGATTTTCTATAGACTGCTGCCAACAGATTGAGGTCATATGTCTCTTCAAAGATCATGTCCCCACCCCGGCGACACGCAATAAGTTGAGGAACTTCTGATTCCGTTGCAGGTATAGACTACAACTGTGGAACACACCGGGAAGATAGAACACAGTGCGCTATCAATAACCCGACGAAACTATATTTCATGGCACATTTAGCCCGGTGCAGTTTGGCAATTTGAGGTGCATTGATTCCGTAAATGGTCTGATGATCTCTTCTCGATAGCATGATGCAGGATCTTGTGTGCGAATAGACCCCTCCTTCACACCCCATAAATAGTCGATTGTGCTCATGGGCGATCGTGGTGGCCACAGCATTCAAATGCTCCACAAGCTAATTTTCGGCATTTCGTGCCCGATAACACTGCGTTATCCTGCAAAAATAATTCATTCTTCTTGAGGAACATGGGACCCATAAATAGACGTAAAGGCTGACAAAGTAGTGCAACAATAATGTCTTTTTAGACGGAGAAGTGAACTTAATTAATAGCACAGCAACATATCCCACACCACTATGGAACTACCATATCCGAACTGTACAGTCAGTCGAAACAACTGCATCTGAACATACCACTCTGGATAATTCCATTCCTTCAGGATCCAGTTAGCGACGTCATTATCCCAAATGAGGTAGCATATTCGGTGTTCAGTGGTAGCATGGTAGGACTTATGTTCCCATGTCTCAGGGAAGCTAAATAACGCTGAACAAATGTGTTGGATATTCGTAAAACTCCGTTAAATGTCCGCGTAATTTAAGCCAACGTCATATGTCTGTTACCAGAGATAATTTAGGGATTGAGGCAGGTCAACTTTTACCGCCGTTTGACGTGCAGTATGACCCATCGAAGAAATCACGAAGCGTTGCCATTCGTCTTTATGAATGCGATTTTGACATTTGCTTTTGCGGAAAGTTTCGGGTTTCACAAATAAGTAATAGAAATAAGTATATTTTGTGCTCGAAAAGATTAGGAAAGTTACACCGATCCTCTTCGGTGGGTGAATTTGCCCTTGAATGAGGACATTTATTACCGCTTTCCTTTTCTAGTAATTTTCTGGTACAAAAGAGAGGAGTACTGGATTTTTCTGGCTCTCGAAATCAGAATGAATATGAAGCGAAACAAAAGCCTTTATTTAGCTCTATCAGTCTGCCTGCCTGACTGATTGATCTCTCTCTTTCTCACTCTCACACTCTCTTTTTTACTCTCAGTCTCACTCTCTCTCTCTCACTCTCAGTCTCTCTCACACACACTCACTCTCTCTTGGAATATATCAATTAGAAATTTTTCGATATATTTCATGCATCTTTCTTTTTTTGTTTCTTTCATCTTTACCATGCATATCTTCTCTTCCTTCCTTCTTTCCTTCCTTCCTTCCTTCCTTCCTTCATTCCTTCCCATAGGTATCTGCCCTCCTTTCTTTCTTTCTTTCTTTCTTTCTTTCTCAGTCTTTTTTTTATCTAAGCCAATCTGTCCATGTCTTTATTTTTTTACCTATATCTCTCAATGTAAACCGATCTAAACTCTCTACCTATCTACCTAAGTCACGTTATCTCATCTTGCCTATATCTATTATGCTATTTCTTTTTTCTCTATGTTTATGTCTTTTACCTATCTTAATCTGATTCTCTCTTTCTCTATGTCTCTATCTAGCTAAATGATTCGCACATTATCCATACACACTCTCTCTCTCTCTCTCTCGATATATTGCCTTTCCTCTCTCTTGACCAACTTCTACACCCCTGCACACATATTTATACAAAATCTATACTTTTTCCTCAGTACCCAGAACAGGAGACGCTCATTAAATGCACCAAAGAGATTTTAATCCATGTCATCACTATCAAACGGAATTCGTGTTGATTGCATCCATTCTGATGTATTTTTTTCTCTTTTTTTACTAAATGTTTCTTCTCGCCTTTTTCGCAAAAATATATTCTACTCAAATATTCGCAAAGTATTAGCTGTCTCAATATCATTCTATATAAACGAGCCGACGGAAGTAAAACGTATTTTTTTTAACCAATCACCTTTTTAACCTGCTGTATCTTTTAAGCGCTAAAATTTCATGCACTTTATTCAGCAAGCGATCATTTTCACGCCGTTTACTTTCCATTCTTTTTCTATCTGCCTGTCCCTATATAAAATAATCCTTTATTTCACTTTCATGGCTCAAGGTCTATCTTCTTTAAATCCGTCGCATTTGATTCTGTTATTTTTTCGCTTCTACCAGAGTTTGTGTTTCTTTTGGATCGATTTTGAAAGACTTCATTTTTTGAAGATTTTCATTTCGCTTCCAGACAGACTCCATTTTGCGTTTTTTCGACGCTGTTTTTTTTTCTGTTATTTTTTGTTGTTGTTGTTTATGTTTGTTATTTCTTTCTTGTGTTTCGATATTAATTCTTTCATTCTTTTTTTTTTTCTTACATCCAGTCTCAGACATTTCTCACTTGGTCCTCCAATTTCACATCCCTGTTTTCTTAGAATATGTATAATTGTCTTTGTATTTTTCTTTCTTTCTTTCTTTCTTTCTTTCTTTCTTTCTTTCTTTCTTTCTTTCTTTCTTTCTTTCTTCATGCCTCTCTCTCTTCTTTCTATATATACTTATATTTTCCGTATACATACATGGATGCATATATATTTCTGTATATTTTTGTTTCTTTTTTTCGCCGTAATTATATTATTTTATTTTCATAGATGTCTTTCTTTCTTTCTTTCTTTCTTTCTTTCTTTCTTTCTTTCTTTCTTTCTTTCTTTCTTTCTCCACATCTCTTTTCTTTCTTTTATATCTAATGCCTGCCTTCGCTTTTTAAAAAGAAAATGTTCCCTTCCATATTTAAAATTTTTTTAACCTTATCGATTTTTCTTTCTCGCTTTCTTATTCTGCAAGTATTCTTTCTTTATAAATTTTTATCCCATACCTCCTGCCGTCTTTCTCCTACCACTCCTCCTCCCTTGCCTCCAACTCCTCCTCCTCCTTCTTCTTCTTATTACTCTTCTTCTTCCTTTTCTTCTTCTTCTTCTTCTTCTTCTTCTTCTTCTTCTTCTTCTTCTTCTTCTTCTTCTTCTTCTTCTAATTATTATTACTATTATTTTACCTCTTCTTCTTCTTCTTCTTCTTCTTCTTATTATTATTATTATTATTATTATTATTATTATTATTATTATTCCTCTTCATTTTCTTCTTATTATTATTTCTCTTCTTCTTCTTCTTCTTCTTCTTCTTCTTCTTCTTCTTCTTCTTCTTCTTCTTCTTCCCCCACTTCTTCTTATTCTTCTTGTCCTTGTTCTTGTTCTTCTTGTTCATCTTCATTTTCTTCTTGTTATTATTATTAACATTATTCCTCTTCTTCTTTTCTTCTTCTTCATGTTATTTATTATTTTTGTTGTTGGTGTTGTTGTTCCTCTTATTATTATTATTATTATTATTATTATTATTCCTTTTCTTTATTTTCTTCTTATTATTATTTCTCTTCTTCTTCTTCTTCTTCTTCTTCTTCTTCTTCTTCTTCTTATTATTATTATTATTATTATTATTATTAGTAGTAGTAGTAGTAGTAGTATTCTTATTAATATTATTCCTCTTCTTATTTTCTTCCTCATATTATTTCTCTTCCCCTTTCTCTTCTTCTAGTTTATTATTATTATTATTATTATTTTTATTATTATTATTATTCCGCCTTTTCATTTTCTTCTTCTTCTCATTTCTCTTCTTCTTCTTCTTCTTCTTCTTCTTCTTCTTCTTCTTCTTCTTCTTATTATTATTATTATTATTATTATTATTATTATTATTAATATTATTCCTTTTCTTTTTTTCTTCTTCATATTATTATTTCTCTTCTTCTTCTTCTTCTTCTTATTATTATTATTATTATTATTATTCCTTTTCTTCTTCATCTCCTCCTCTTCTTCTTCTTCTTCTTATTATTATTCCTCTTCTTCATTTTCTTATTATTTCTCTTCTTCTTCTTCTTCTTCTGCTTCTTCTTCATCTTCTTCTTATTATTATTATTATTATTCCTCTTCATTTTCTTTTTATTATTATTTCTTATTTTCTTTTTCTTCTTTTTTCTTCTTCTTCTTCTTCTTTTTTCTTCTTCATATTATTATTTCTCTTCTCTTTCTTCTTCTTCTTCTTCTTCTTATTATTATTATTATTATTATTGTTATGATTATTATTCCTAGCAACCCTTTTCAGTTGGCATAGCAAAAGCCATCGTCATCCAGCTTCCCACAACCGATAGCAGCAGTAGCAAGAGTAGTAACCTTTTCACTGACACTCGCATCACCATCAGAAATCTCGTGTCGTGACGTCATTCATATATTAGTCGCCTCTCGAAGTAATACTATCACCTCCACCTATTCCTCACGTTTTCCCTCTCTTTTACATTCGATTTCTCCCATTCACCGCCACCTCTCTGTACGTTTTAATCTATCCTTTTGTACTTTCTTTCACTTTCACTCTTTTTAAAGAAACAAATATTAAACCCAAGTTTAACTCTTTTTTTTTAAATTGATTGGATTTTAACATACCTTACAGTTTTCCAGACTCTTTATTCATTGGATGGACAGTTTTCATGTTTTGCACTACAAAATAAATATTTAAATTAACCTTTAACCCGTAACACTAACACGAAATCGCAGTCATGCAGAATAAATGATCGTTAATTAAAGACCGCGAAAAGAATTCTTATTTGTTAATAATAAACAAAATATAGTAAATCTCTCTATATATATTTTAGGTATATAAATAGATTATATTCACTGTCAGGTTGGTAATTAGTAGTTTTTACAATATAGCAGGTAATCATTTGATATGTGAGTAGGCTATGAATTAAGCTGTATTATTTCCTTTTATTATAGCATACCAACTTCATTAGTTCATAATCTCATTCTTTTTTCTTTCATAAATATAAGTTGTTTTTGTATGTTTCCATAACTTAACTTAATCGATAAGTTCACTCACTCCTATGGTTCAGCACGGTTCGATTTTTCCTTTCGATACAATCAGCTTCATTAAAAAGATCAAAAAACAACAGAGAAGACTTAAAATCGACAAGCATTATATATATATATATATATATATATATATATATATATATATATATATATATATATATATATATATATATAAGGCTCAAACACTAATATTTCATCGTTATAATTTATTACATTAGAATGATGAATTGGGTCGTGATTACAAATGTAATAAATTGTAACCATGAAGTATTAGTGTTTGTGCCTTTTATATTATATTCTTGCTCTGTCTTTGACATAGAGCTCTACCTGGATTACATCTTCTTGGAAATATATATATATATATATATATATATATATATAAATATAAAAGTGAACATAGAAGTCAACACTTAGAGGCGACAGTCTGTTTCATGCTAGATGCAATCGTCAGGCCTGAGGATTGCATCTAGCATAAAACAGACTGTCGCCTCTAAGTGTTGACTTCTATGTTCACTTTTTTATTTACACACGCTCTATATCTGATATTGAGCACTTTATCCCATAAATATAGCACACTTTAAGACTATATTTCTTCATATATATATACATATACATATATATATATATATATATTTAAAGATGTTTTTAAAGGTACAACATTTTAACATAGCAATAAATGTATTAAGCTTAATATTACTAGACATATCCTCATCAAATTAACTCTATAATTTATAAATATGGTTGTAGTTGCGGGGCTGACTACATAGGAAGGACGACACAACGCTTGGACATGAGAATTAAACAGCACGTTCCTACCAAAATCAGGAACCACATTTGCCGTTGAATGGACTCGTCCCAAACACCTACGGGTCCGCCATTTGTGAGCACTTATTAAATAGCAGATTGTGTGCAGTTAATTTTAGTGTTGACCGGTTCACTGTGCTGTCCCGGTCACACTCGTTATTTCACCTGAAGGTGCTGGAGGCACTTTACATCGGTTCCCGCAAGCCTTCCTTGTGTAAACAACGTGAGTGTTTGTTGGGGCTCGCTGTCATTTGCCTCTAGCTCCTTTTGCTCATATTTTTTTTATCCCCCTCCACATTTCCTTTTATTGTACATTTTCTGTCTTTTAAATTTAAATCTCCCGTTGTTAAGCTTAATACTTTTATTGCTATATATATATATATATATATATATATATATATATATATATATATATATATATATGTGTGTGTGTGTGTGTGTGTGTGTGTGTGTATTTACGATTAATATTGTTAATATATATAAAGGCCGTCGATGACGATGTGTGCTCCCCCAAATGAGAAGAATGAGAATAGAAGAAATCACTGGTTGATGACATTAATAGACTTAACGTCAATGGCTGCGAAGACCACTCTGAGACTCAAATTGTCATCCAATGCCGACACTGGCTGACGGTGGCCCACGCACCATGCGATCATTACATTCTTGGCAGGCAATTCCTCCTTTTGAGTTCAGCTAGTTTCAAATCTTTCAATGTTCTTACGCCATAGTGTCCTCCAATTGTTGCGATTACTTGCTCTAACTTCCAATCCCCAAGGATTAACAGCGCACTGTTTTAACATAACGCTTCAAAGACCACCTGAAACTAATGATGAAACATTGCAGTGTATATATATATATATATATATATATATATATATATATATATATATATATATATATAGTATATACATTCGGACAGTTTTTATATAATTTATCATCTGAAAAGAAAAACATTATTAGATCGCACGAGAGGTTATAGTTATTTCAACGAGAGAAAAGCATATATTTTAAAGAGTAGAGAGATTCCGTAAACGTTTTTGTTTAGAATTTTGATTTTTTAAAATATATGTTATACTTTATTTTCCATAATATATATTTTTAAAAAAATCCATATTATAATCAAAAACGTTTGCGGCTTCATATATATCTATATTTCTATATCTATCTATCTATCTATCTATCTATCTATCTATATATATATATATATATATATATATATTATAAAGAGGTAATCAATTAGCAATAGTAATGTAATTAATGGCCAATTCTCTTCGCTAACGGACTTAATATAAGCATTAACTAACAATCCATTGAATGACACGATCCTTATGTCTAAAATTGTCAGATGGATCTGGTGTATTTTTTAGACCAGCAAATTCTTTCGAAAACTTCAAGTTCCCATCATCAGGCCTGTAATTTTTTTCATTAAGAAATAAAACTCCAAGACGAAATAAATGTTATTTGAAGAATGTGTCATTTATTACCGGTTATATAATATTGAAAGATGCAAGTCGCAATGATAGACTTCATACATATATATATATATATATATATATATATATATATATATATATATATATATATATATATATATATATATATATATATATATATATGTATGTATATATGTATGTATATATGTATGCATGTATAAAGAGACTTAGAATGATTTTCAGAATTTAATTTTCAACAAATCTTAAACTCATATTCATCTGACTAGAAGTCCCTAAGTTTTTAGTTGTTAGGCGTTAAGTAATATCAACGATAGAAAAAAAAGACAATTTTAGGACCTTGCTCGAGAACATAAGTGAGGATTGAACTTATAATAATCCTCCTGATGTCTTAAAAGAAACTTATGCCCGAAGACAGAAACACGGAAACAATATCCTGCAGCTAAGAACGAGAACGTATAAGAGGAGGAACTTATATTCTGATACTAATACTTCTAGAGCGCAAGTTTGATCTTAGGCAGAGCATAAAGATACTGAACTGATCCTAGACAGACATTTTTGACGTGTACTATTATTAGTATTTGTTGAAACTTGACTAATGCATGGAATAATAATGCAAACACAGAATGTAGTTAGAATAAAATGTATTGAAACAAGAAAGTGTACACAATATTTACATATAGTCTTTTGTATATTTCTGGGAAGACCGTTCCTGGAGAATGTGTTGACTAAGTCGCAGTCGGGTAGAGTCTCTAGTTGGATCTCTGGATTTGCCTCTCTGTCTTCCGGTACCAACCATATTTATATCGTCGGTACTCCACTATGCAAATTAGGTGGATCCTACCACAACAGTATTAATAATAATAAAGTCAGATTTCATTTTAAAAGGAAACTAATATGAAACTTTATAAAAACGCCCAACTTTAGCAGCTTATAAATGAGCTCCTGGTGAATTATGCTTTTTCATTTGTCATCTGTCAAGGTTGGTAATGATCGTAACAGCATCTTTATTATTATATTCCTTAGTTCGACCAATTAAAAGTTTCAATGATGGGACCCCCACCATGCCAGGTACACAAAGTTGAATTAATATCCTTACGTTAGTATTCCATTAGTAAAGTGGAAGTTCCACGCAGAGAGCTTATTCCCCAGAACTGTAACTTTGTAGAACAGATCCGCAAAATGTGCTTCCCCGATCACTTCAAGTCTAGAGTCCACCGTTATCCACCCTATATATTCCCATAGTATACCCTTCTTATTTCCTTTTTATATTACAACAAACTTCTTCAGTAACCCTCTAGCTTAAGTGGCACTCGGGACTTGTATTTGGTGAACAATAGTTTAAAAAATGCAAGGTAGTTGTCGATATATTTCGTCAGTAAATGTTTTTGCTCTCAACCATCGTCGCAAGCCAACGATGATATAGACTAAATATCTGATGATAGGATGAGTCTCAAGGCTGTGGTTTCATGCCTTTCCCAAGAAGATTCATATGAAGAGAGAGCAAGCAGTCTCAACTCGTAATCAAACTCATCTCACTGACTCCATTACGCAACATGGCGTCTCCAATGACCATAAGACAACCATCAAAGAATCATTATTTTCTGTCTAATTCTATTAACACGTTTCCAAAACTCGCATTGTTTTCTTATCTCACAAGCCACTCGGTTATTCTCTTTCCTCTAATTCTGACTCTTTTTTATTTTATTTAACTCTTCTTTCAGTATCAGTACCGCGTTTACCTTTTGACTCTTTGCTTCCTCTCTCTCTCTCTCTCTCTCTCTCTCTCTCTCTCTCTCTCTCTCTCTCTCTCTCTCTCTCTAAGTATTCATGTTTCTTTCCCGTTCTTCTTTTCTAATCCATATTATTTCTCAATCTCTTTTCTCATTCGCTCTACGAATTCGCCTTTCTCTCCTCACCCTTTTTAATTCTTACCGCTCACTCTATTATTGCTTTTCGATTTTTACTCCCTCACTATTAGTAGTCGTGGCTCTCTCTCTCTCTCTCCTCATCCTAACGCTATCTCCTACTCTTTTACAATTTCCTCCTTCCGTTTCTCTTTTTACGCTACAACTCGATTCTTAACAACAATAATACGATCACCATCGCTACCACCACCGCTGCCATAATTGCATACAGTTTCATCTTCATCATCATCATTGCTGTTGCAATTACCAGTGTTCTATACACCTAAGGTCGTTGATCTAGTGCCTAACCATTTTTCGCCCCGTGACATATTCCGACTTTTATTCCAACCTTGTTTTTCCGATCATCTATCCCTGCCCCACACACCCTAATATTCTAAGGATGATTATTATTATTATTATATTTTAACGCTGTCTGTTCAACACCTGTTCTCCATCTGGTAAGTAAAAGTCGCCTTCGTCTTTATTCTTTTTTTTTTTTTTAATTAAGCAAATAATAACACAAATAAATAACGCTGCCATGTTTTATCCGATATATTTTCAACATTTCAGACATGCCTCACGTATTCGTCTTATTCATAATATATATACGTATATTCTAAAAAATATTCCGCATATGTTTGTTCTTTAAACATACGCATTTTAACCAATCTACTATCGTCTGCTTTCAGAAAATAAAACTGATATTTTGTGTTTAAGCGACGCATATGTCGTCCGTTGTACATGCTTTTGCGTGATGTAATATTCTCATAATTTCTCCAGACAACCAAACCGAAATTGATTTTGTTTATTGTTTACATATACATTTCATCAATCCATCTACAACTGTGTAGACATTTATATGTTTACTTCTATGATAAACATATTTACATATACACAAGGTGGAAGCTGATAAGTTCTCGGCTCGTCCAAAAAGCAAATAGATAAATCTTTTCGCCAAGACCATCTAATTATAGTATATATGTACTTGCATATATATATATATATATATATACAGTGTAACCCGGATATAAGAGACCCGGATATAAGATAAACCCGGATATAAGATAAACCCGGATATAAGAGAGATTTTATCTGGTCCCAAATTAGAGCCACACTTACCTAAACAAATGTAGACCAAACCCGGATATAAGAGAGACCCGGATATAAGAGACTTCTTCTCCGGTCCCGACAACTCTCTTATATCCCGGTTACACTGTGTATATATATATATATATATATATATATATATATATATTTTAAGACATATTTATGTTGAACATTCTTTTTATAGATACAAATATTTAAGTATTTGCTCTGTTTATAATAAACAGTATTAAATAACATTTACCGGCCTGAATCTCCGAGAAATTTTCATAGAAAATATTCGTCCTCCGACAGGATTCGAACCTGTATCCTATACGGAACCGTCATATAGCCTGACGTGCCTTTTAACCGATTCGACCACACACACATACACATAAGCACACACACACATAAGCACACACACACACACACACACATATTTATACATATGAAAAATATAAAAGTGGACACTGAGACGAACAACGAGTGGCGATAGTCTGTATCATAATTGAATGAAATCATCAGGCCATGATGATTAGTACCAAGCATGAAGCAGATTGGCATCGTTCGGTGTTGACCTCTGCGTCCACTTTCATAATTACGTATGCTCTATCATTGATATTGTCCACCTTTACTCCTAAATACAGTATACCTGATATTTTGTCATTGGTCCGATTTTGTGATGTACATCAAGCCGAGAACGTTTCACCACTACCATCTAAATATAGAATAAATACGCGCGCTCACACACACACACACACACACACACACACACACACACACACACACACACACACACACACACACACACACACACACACAGATATATATATATATATATATATATATATATATAAATTAAAATTATTTTACAGTAACACTATTTTATAAACATAAATTTCAAACCTATATGCAATTGTTTTTTGGGTTTATGCATTTTCGTTTGAAATTTAAAAATTCACGAAAATTTATTAATTTTCTTATTGTTTTATTTTTATTTTAACATTGTTCTAATCTTATAGTATTACGGCATAGTAACTTTTGGTGGTGTCATGGTTAGCATAGTAACTCGAGGTGGTGTAATGGGTAGCAAGCTTGTCTCTCTCGCTAGAACAATTACGACTGAGTAGTGAGTTCGATCCTCACTGGGTGCCCCTTACATATTGTGCCACATCCAAGCTACACTTGGAAAATTACTTTTGCGCCACCCTGTCTATATACGGATGTCAACATATGCGCGTATATAAATGTTTTTAAATAGATATTTATATACAGACGTATAGATATAAATGTATATATATATCCATATGTATTAACAATTTAGAAACACGTACATATTATATAATTATCACCTGAACTTGTAGTTGTTCGGGATATAATTCTAGAATTTCCATAACTCTTCTCTGGTTAATGAGTTTCAGTTAGCATTGTAGCATGCAACTTGAACAGGAAGTGAGTCCTGTTCAAGTTGCATGCGACAGGTGGTACTTGGCTAGACGACTTTGCATTGCTTCACGAGTTTGACAGCTTCATCGGGACTCCTTAGTGTCCAATACCTCTAGTTTTGTGCTATACTAAGCTGTACTTAGGAACTGATGGTATTATACTGAGTTATATGGTTTAAAAATTGGCTTGACCTATCAGCAATTGTAGGTTCATACCTTGTCACAGAGAACAAACGAAGCCAATATACTTCAATGTGGATTTGAATTCGGTCGACTGATTTAAAGTGTGCTTAATCGTTTGCATATTACTACGGTGTTCCAACAGTTGTTCGGATTATTGAACACAGTCTTGGCGTGTGGTGTTTGTTTGTACCCCACCATTGCAGCTGATACATTGTACAACTTCATTGAAATTATTATTCGTCAAGGAAAGAAAAGGGTCTCTTTCTTATAGGCAAACACATTTCGAACAGGATATAAGCCAGCCACCATTTTTTAAATAAATAAAGAAAGAAAGGGGATTGTGTACGTGAAAAAGGGTGTATAAAGAACGTCAAAACATTAAACGCAGACCAAATCGTTTATATATAACTAATGTAAATATTTATAAGCTCTTCGTGAATTGAGCACTGTCAGTTACTGGCGTGTTTATTCACAGAATAGTACGTAAACATTCGGCTTTCTTTTAACCCTGCGCCGATGGCTTAGGGGGAAAATCGGGAAAATCTCCGAATGCTGCCGAATCAGTCGGGTTTCGATTCCGACTTGTAGCAATCGATGAGCTGTAATACAACGAAACAGTCTGTCTGTGGATGACAATAAACAAATTCTCTTCGATATGGCTGACAGCGCTTGGGGCAATATGGCCAGTTTGGGCATTCGTTTACACCCGCCAAGCAGAAAAATGTAAGAATCCTGGAAAAAGAAAAAGAATTAAGTTTTCCTTGTCTGTCATATTCAACGAAATATGTTTAAAAGAAAGGTTGCTGCCCAAACATATATATATATATATATATATATATAAACGATTTGGTCTGCGTTTAATGATTTGACGTTCTTTATGCACACTATTTCACGTACACAATCGTCTTTATTTATTTATTTAAAAATGGTGGCTGTCTTATATACTCTCCGAAATCTATTTGTCTATAATATATTATTCTTTAAACATACACATTTTAACCACTCTACTATCGTTTGCTTTCAGAAAATAAAACTGATACATGTACATATGTATGTATGCATTAAAGTGGTCATTTAGGTCAACACCCACTGACGACAGTCTGTTTCATTTTTAAACGCAATCTTCAGGCTATCATCATGGCCTAAAGATTGCGTTTAAGCATTAAATAGACTGTCGTCACTGGGCATTGACCTCCGTATCGACTTTTATATTTACATACACTCTATCCCTGATATTGAACACTTTAACCCATAAATCTAGCATACCTCAAAACAATACTTTTATCGTATATATATATATACATATATATCGTATATATATATATATACATATATTTATCGTATATATATATATATATATATATACATATATTTTATCGTATCTCTCTCTCCCTCTCTCTCTCTCTCTCTATATATATATATATATATATATATATATTCGTTTCACCCTAGTTCCATTGAGTATTCGAGTATTAATGAGAAATCTCAAAGTTAGCCGAAAAATCTTACTCTCCATATTGCTATTCTTTCCTTGTTTGAACAGAAAAGTCAACGTTGTGATAAAGATATG
>OZ038485.1:109831825-109836825 GCA_964036315.1 Acanthosepion esculentum | reverse complement strand
CAATGACAAAATGAGCCATGTTGGTACTTCGTATATCCATTTCATGAAGTCTTTCCTTTCTTACCATAGATTCTAGATTGCATTTAAATCAGGAGAGTTTCCGAGCCAGTCGATAGCACTTTGATTTGCTCACTGGTAAGGCTTGCCAGTACCATCGCGCAGCGTTACAATTCTCGTACGCTTCCTTGGAGTAACGTCCATCGCAGACAATGACCGTAGTACAACTAATCGACAGTCGAGACAATACTTTCTGCGCGTTATGAAAATCTGATGCAATGACGGATGACGCAATATTTTTCAGGGTCAAACAAATTACATCATATACTCCGAAAATAGATTCATATTATTGCACACCACTACGAATGACCTAATCTGAGGAAAAAATAGAAATCAATTGCACCCTGTCACTCCAGTAGGTCTAAAACTAAAGCGGTTGTTTCAATGTATTTGCACACGGGTGTATGTACCTCACCAGCTAAACTTATTACTGCATCTTGAGTTAGATGAATACAGTGTCCCGATCACTTAATGTCAAACGACGGCCAACTGATACATACGAATAGCTGATATATATATATATATATATATATATATATATATATATATATATATATATTAGAGAAACGTTATTTTTAGTGGATACGCCTATTTCAGTAGACACTCGTTTATTTATTAAACAATATATTTATTTTCGTCTACGTCCGAGAAATCTTATTAAAGTAAAATTTGCGCTCTCCGACAGGAATGGAATCTGTGTTCCTCAGGGTAGAGGAATCTACAGTTTTTCCCAGCACGCCTTACTGCCTTAAAAACGAAGATCATTCGGCCAGATGATTCCAAATTTCGTGATTTCAAGCGAAACTTATGTCATAGATCAGTCGAAGTTTTTCATAACTGCATAGTTCGGTATCGAAACGTAAATAACAAGAATTTTAAAATTGATTTTTTTTAACCCGCTTTAAGTGATAAATACATACATATATATATATATATATATATATATATATATATATATATATATATATATATATATATATATATATTGTTAAATATAACAGACAATGAATATCTATTATGTCTGATCATGAGCCGTTCTAAACTTCGAATGGTTTCTTTAATTTTGGTTGAAAATAAAGACAAAAATTGTCCAAGGAGAGACAAACAGACAGGGGGATAGAGAAATATATTAACAATCTGGATCTGACATAAACAGATAGATATAAATATCGAATAAACTGCGGTCAGTCATGCACAGTGTCACAGTAATGATCAAAGACCCTTCACTGTTAGATGAGCTTATATATCGATCTGTATGCCATGTTATGTATAGAAATGTAGATTCCAATCTTTCTGTCTTCCATTTCTCTCCGGTTAGCTTTTGTGCTAGACCAAGTTAAGCGTACTAACAAAAAAGGCATCTATACTTGTGCAATCTTCAGATGTCACGAGTTATTGGACTAGTCACTAAGCAAGATGGCTACATGACTGATAGACTTGTATATATGTGACTCTGGTGACAAAAGCCAGCATTTGGAATAAAATGAAGCTCAGGATCATTAACGTACAGTTCAAAAACAGGTAGATAGTTTCTCAACACTGGAAAAATTGGTGCAACATAATCTTCTTTTTATTATCATTTGTACGAAGCTAATCTTAGTAAATATCGATAGCAGGTGTCCACAGTTACGAGGACACAAATCCATATTAGTATATTTATATATATACCAATGTATGTATGTATGTATATATATATATATATATATATATATATATATATATATATATATATATATATATATATACATATATATACATATCAAGTATGTGGTGCAGTTCAATTTACATTACAATGAATCATTCATACAGAAAACAAATATAGAAGTTAATGATAAAATGGGGAGAATACATATTCGCAAACAATTTACTAAGAGACATTAACCCCGAACCTGTAAATGAATGTTATGATCCCTGTTTATAAATTTCAGTTGAATAAGGTCTTTTTTTAATATATTTACGAGCTTTCATCTGTTCCTACAGATATCATCAGGTAAGAAAATATTTGTTGTTTTATAATTCCAGGTAATAACAGGACATCGAAAGTGTAGTTTATAGTCCGAAATTTGTTCTTAGAAATGTGATATTGTTACTGGTAAGAGATTTCTTTGAGAATGCGCCCGCAACGCTGAGGTCGAATTATTTTAAATTTTAAAATTGTGCGTTTTGTACTTATATGGCAATGGAGAATTCTTTTGTACTGGTAGGTTTATATATAAATTAGGTATATATAAATTTCATTAAGGATGATAGACAAGGTACTGCGATTAAGCTTTTTATTTAAGTTTTCTTTTGTTCGAACCATTGCTTTCTTTCTACAGAATGTGTAGAATCTGTTCAAATGTCCTGTAATTCCGAGCGATCTCTGCTATACCTTTAGCCATTATCAAGTTTGAATTTATTTTTAACTGGATGTATGGGTTGTGTGTATGTATCTAGAATTATATGGATATTTTATTTTCCGACCATAGTCAGCAGATTGTGGCCGTTTCGTAGTTAATATTATTGAATGATGGATTTTTCTATTTTATTATTAAGGCTTCCATTATATTTAATCCTTTTTTACATATGGATGAGGTTATTATGGTTATATTTTCTACTAGTATGTTTTGGATGGAATCAGGTAAGTTTATGCGTTTGTTTAAATAACTTCTAGTGGAGCTGTTCTTGGTTTGATCAAGAACACAGTTCCTTAAGGGGCATTTGAACTCTTGTCTTTGGAAAATAAAGCATCCCCATAACTCTAGATACATACAAACATCCCATAAATTCAGTTAAAAATAAAAAAAACATCCTCGATAATGGCCAAAAGTAAAGCCGAAAGCGCTCGGAATTACAAAACATTTGGACCGTTTCTACACACTCTGTGTCCAGAAAAGAAAACACTTGTTCGAACACAAGAAAAATTGAATAAAAAGCTTAACAGCAGTACCTTGTCTGTTGTCTTTAATGAAACATGCATAAAAGAGGAATTGCTGCTTAAATACACGAATATATATATATATATATATATATATATATATATATATATATATATATATATATATATATCAAACAATAGGAAGTTTTAGTTACATTAATCTTCAAGGTGGCAAGCATATGGCAAGTTTAAACATTTATGGTTTTGACCACTCTGACCCAAGTAGAACTCTCTCATTTTTGTCTCGTGCTGAAACACATATATAAAGAACACACACATGATATCACTCTTTCTCTATCTCCCCTCTGTGTCTCTCTCAATCCGCACACATACATTATATTTTAAATTTGCTTGTTTCTTAGTTGGTTAGCACGTACGTAACGCCTTGCCATTTGTTCAGGTAATCAATAAGCCATTTCTGTTCAATTGTGAAAATAGACGGAAGAAAGATTTATGGAAGGCCATGTTGGTTTTAGGAAAAAGAAAGAAAAAAAGAAAGAAAAAAACCCAAAAAAAACAAAAGAATAAAGAAAGAAAAGGAAAGAAACAAAGAAACAGAAGATAGAAAAGGCGACAACAATCTGATGTGTACCAGTGAAATTCTCAATTTTGAATCTTTTCATTTCTACACTCATGCTACTTTAAATACTGACCTGCATTCATGTTTATAATCGCCATTGCAATATTTTTTAAATCGTAAAGCTCAAATATTTACCCAGGTAATGGAGGAGGGGTCACGGGTATTTTATAGTCGAGAAACTCGCAAAGGGTTTATTCAGTCCCTAAGGAATAAGATTCAGAATGAAAATTCCAATAAAAAATCGTGAAATTTTGACGTGTATTTCTAGTACCTACACACACACAAAAACAAAAACATGGAGACACACATGCATACACGCATATATATTTATATATATATATATATATATATATATATATATATATATATATATATATATATATATATATATATAAAATGAATAAAGACAAAAGGAAAACTTAGCCGATGCGTTTCATTTAAATTGTCTGGGGGAATTTATCCTGGTAAATGACCGTCACAAGAACGAAACGCATTGGTTAAGATATGTTTTCCTTTTGTCTTTATTCATATTGTCCTTTGACACATATACTCTACCTGAAATTTTTACGTATAATATATCTATAATATATATATATATATATATATATATATATATATATATATATATACATGTGTGTGTGTGTGTGTGTGTGTGTGTGTGTGTGTGTGTGTGTGTGTGTGTGAAATATATATATATTACTACATATCTATTTATTAAACTTTTTACATATAGACAAAAATCATTTACTCACTACAAAAATGCAACTTCGTTTTGGTGCATTTCAATTTCACCTCGACTGGTGAGGGACCAAAAATGGTTATGAACAATTCTGCTTGTAAGCAAGCTGTATGTGAAATGTCACTTCCTATATCCATTTATTTGAGAAAAAATATACATAAAGCAAAAAGGTGCCGGGGTGAAACAATAGTGCTTGTTGATAGCAGTTTGGTGAATGATGGGTGAGGTGTTAAAGTGATGGCCAGAATGGGAAAATTCCTTGTCCATAACAACGGTCAAAAGTTTAGGCACAGCATTTCCAAGCCTTCTAAGAGTGAGGGCTGGTGGAGGAAAAGTGGAATTAGGAGATAGTAATACGATGAAAGAGGTAGGAGGGATAATTTATATATCATTTTCATTCTCATTGCATCGGATATTACTACATAGATATATTGGTATTAATATATATATATATATATATATATATATATATATATATATATATATATATATATATATGTATGTGTGTGTGTGTAGAGAGAGATAGAGATAGAGAGAGATAAAGTGAGATATTTACATAGTGTGAGTAGAAAAATCTACACTTTATGGTCATTGGTGGTCTATCCCTTTAGGCGAATATCAGCTAATGATCGCTTAAGTCGTGAAACTGCTTTCGACTACCCTTCGGCACATACATACGTACTTTGATATACGCTTGTTTCGAACAC
>OZ038485.1:109806825-109829325 GCA_964036315.1 Acanthosepion esculentum | reverse complement strand
GTGTTTCTATTGGGAGAAGATGACGACTGTATTGCGCCAATCTTCCAAATAATGTGACAAATAATGTCCCATGAAATGCAATATTTTAAATTCATTTTTTTTACTCGCAACTGCTTCCATAAGCTATTCAAATCATTTATTTATGTTACATATTCAAAACTATCCTTATCTCTTTTTCTGTCCCACCCTCTCTCACTATCTATCTATCTATCTATCTATCTATCTATCTATCTATCTATCTATCTATCTATCTATCTATCTATCTATCTCTGTCTGTCTATCTGTCTCTCTCTTTATATATATATATATATATATATATATATATATATACATATATATATATATATATATATATATATATATATATATATATATATATATATATATATATATATATTTCCAGAATGATATCCAAAGTCCGTATTCTTCAAACATATTTTAATGTGACGACACGGTTTTTCGTCAAGTTCCTAAAAATAGAATAAAAACAGTGTTTCTAAATATAAATATTGTCGTAGGCGCGTACAGGCGGGCTTTGCGTGTGTTTGCGCATGCGTGAAACTTCTTTTTTTTCTCTCTCACTTCGCAAAATATCAAATTCAAATTAAACATCTGTTCGTTCTCTCTAGTTTTTTCATATGACCAAATGTTATTCTTATTAATAATCCACTCGTCAATGCTGAAAAGTTCTCGGCCTGACACACTTCTTAAAATCTGACCAACCACCAAAAACCATATTTTTCTTTATTTTAAGGAATCCTTTCAGACCAAGATATTGGTGGCACTTCTACCTATGATATTTTTCTCGAATTAGTATCCTTTTTTTATTTGTTTTAATCTCAACATTTATTCTGATTTTTTCTGCCATCTGTCTTGCTTAAGCAAAATATTCCCCGTCCCTTCAGGGCTTGGTTGAACATGGCTATCCTCACTATTTACATTATACTACTGTCCTCATTTTTGTTGTCATATTTATCACAACGTTTAGGCCATTGTACGCTCCGACCTTCTTCAGGTGGTTGGAATGTCGAAATGAACCCTTTATTTCACTCGCTGGGGTAGACTGCTCTAGCTCCACGTGCCATGTCTAATGAATGTCAGTTATCAGTTATCTCCTGTTAATTCTCCTCGCCAAGTTCTCCACTGCCTTAACCATGTATTGAACTCACAACTCCTTGCGTCCTGTCTCTTAAGGATACATGGTACAGTGGATAAAGGCGTTGGTTAGATCCAGTGACAGGACACAAAGAGGCCAACCAACTGAAGAAGGCCGGAGCGTACAACGGCCGAAACGTTGTGATAAATATGGTAACAAAGAGGAGGACAATAGTCCGAATAATATAAATAATGTACATAATACCTCATCACAGAAATATATACAGAGGGCTCTCCAGATATCTCTTTTTTTTATTATATCTGAATTATCATGCTTATTGGGAGAGATAAGGGAGTGGTTTCTTGTTGTCCCTTCAGTTTTTCAGCCATTTGTCCTACTTAAACAAAATATGCCTCGTCCATTCAGGACCTAGTCGATCATGATTCTCCCCATATTTATTTTCTTTATTATCTCTTAATTACCACGCATTCTTGGGAGTGGTTTCTCTTTCTCTTAGATTAGCTGTCACCCAAGTCTGGTGTGTTCCGTCTAGCCTGCTATTTAACCCACTGCTGGGAGGGGAAGAGATCAATTCAGTAGCTTCTTTTTTGACTTTCTTTGACAACCTTTAGTTATTGCGTATACCGTATGCTTACAGAGCCGAACCTAAATCATTTGAATAATTCCCTGTGTTAATAATACCCTGTTCCTGATCTGTCATGTTTGTTTTTATATACCTTTTAGACCGGCTTGATGTATTCACTCATAATGTGGTACTTATTTTCAATTATTTTCTTCTTTGTCTTTGCCTGCTACTATAGTACGCGTTGGATTATCTTGCCTGTGGCAGCAAATCGCCACAGTGCTTCAACTTTCTCTTCAGTGTTTCGTTAAGGTTAAGTAATGCGGTTGTCGGCATATATCCATTTTTTTAAAATTTCTAATTCTTCCACTTTCAAAAATCCTCCTGTCCGTTCCAAGTATTTCAATCAGAAATAGCATAATCTCTTCCATTTTCCATAATTCTTTTCATTCTCTGGTAAGTGTTCACTCTTCTTTTTTTCACTTAGTTTTGGGCTTTACAAGAACAGTGATATTCTCACTATTTGACAGATCTTTTCTTAATTGACGATAAATACATCGGATCTGTTGTACTGAGTAAAGTGATGTTTGAATTTCAGCCTGAAGATATTTTTTTCTGTTCTCTACAGCAGCTTCCGGTTTGTGCATATATGGTAAGCTTGGACATTCTTGTTCGCAAAATACGGCGTGTCAAAAGGAAGGTTTTTCCTTTGACACCGATATTTTAACTACCTTCACTCTTAGGCAATATTTATTGTTTTAAAAAGCAACCATTGGAATTGTAATAAAACCTAAAGATATAAAAGTAAATATATACATTTTCTTAGTATAAATTCACTTCATCATATGTTTAGGTTTCAGTACAATTCTAATTATCACTTTTTTAAAACAATAAACATTGCCAAGGAGTGAAGATAGTTAAAATAATAACGGTGTCAATGGAAAAGCACTCCTTTTGACACTCCGTTTTTTTGTGTGCACGAAGGTCAGAGTTTGCTGTGTATATATTATTCACTTACGTATCCAAATTCAAATCATTTGCTCAATCCTGACTGGATCCCGTTTCTATTCTATCATATTTATTTTTATAATCTTTTTCAGTTAGCCTACTATATTTTCTATTACATAAATTACATTTTCATCTATGTCTTCTGTTTGGGTCGTTGTTTCAGGTTGACATGGTGTCGTGAGTTGATGAACAAAAAAATAAAAGTGTTGAGTTGGTTGAGGAAATAGACAAACAAGAAAATGAAAAACATATAGATATATACATTTTCGTTCTATAGGAAACTTTTAGTAAGGAGAATGTTAAAGGATAGTTTCTGAAAGAAATGGTGATAAGTTTAGTGATGCAAACTTACTAATTAACCCATAGCTGTAGGGAGAAGAGGTAGGTTCATACGTTTCCCAAGGGTATTTGCGCGTATGTGAATATAACAAATTCAAATGGAATTGGAACCCGGCTTTCCGATTAACAATCTCGAACCATTATCCATTACACTTTCCAAGCCTACATCACCTGGTATTCGCAAGCGGTTAAGGGGTGAATGAGGTATCATGTTCGTGTCATGAGCGTCTGTTCTTGGAGCGCTAAATTTGGCTTCCTACTTCGTCCCCTGCACAGTTTGAAAGAGGTCTAGCCTCTTAGGATTCGTACTAAACATGCTTCTAGTTTTTTTTCGCATGTCCTAAAGTTGAAAAGGGGTCACATCTACGAATTCGGTTTTCAACGTGTGCGCATCTGGCGAAACCAAGTTTAGCGTCTCCTACAGTCTCAACACGGGTTTGCTATTTCATTATGTCTCGTTTATTTGAATTTCAGTAGCGTTCTTTTATATATATATATTTTTCCGGACTACAGTTTTTCTGTTTTAAATGCCCTCTGTCCTTTTCATTTTCTATCTGAAATTTTCCATAACATTTATTATATTTCCTTAATTAATTATAATATTAATAATATTAATATTAATTATAATATTAATTAATGTTTTTAATATTCGGTAAAATCAGTGTTGAAATCAGTCTTTAAAATCAGTATTCAAAATCCTTGCTTTTAACTGGGATTGAACTCCAACAACGGGCGCTTGCAGGAAGTAAAAAACAACCTTATCAAACGAATTAAGTCATTTTCATCAGAATCCTTATTTTAAATTGTCTCGAGTTATCGATTACTGTGTATTGTTTATTTACATTATTTATAATAGCACGAATGCGATCATTTTTGTCATTGTTATAACGTTTCAGCAGTTAGGCCCTTTGGACTTCTTCAGGTGTCTGTCGATCCACGTATCCTTGAGTGAATTTCGAACTGAACCATTTATTTAATCTACGGGGGAAGATTGCTCTCGTTCTGCTGCCCATGGTGAAGGATATCCGAGACTGAGTACGTATTCGTTGGACCAGAGACTGAATTCACAGTTGATTTTTGCCGTCTTTATTAATGTTTCCCCGATGGTATTTACATCAATGCTAGGCCTAATCTATGAAACTAAAAGCCGAATAATTTAGCTACAAAAAACATTTGAATCGATTGAGGTGTAGATCTATCGACGGATGATGATAAATACCATGGATAGAGCATGTGGCAGTTGAGGAAATTCTAGAATAGGGACCACAAAGAAACTGCTGATAGCAATCTGAAGGAGACTTCTGAAAAACTTGAATCACATAAAAAGGTATTTGTGTTTGAAATGTTAATGTCAATATCTCAAAAAGTTTGATTACTATGTGATTCGTATGCGTCGTATTTATTACGCAACGTGAATTTAGAAACCTATTATTAAGAACAACTTTTTAATAAACCTATAAGTAAGACCGGTTTATTTTGGAAACAATATAATTAATACTGGATTCTTATAAACCAATAATTACCACTGGCTTTTGAAAAATCTATAATTAACACTGTTTTAATACTCGTATAAACTCATAGGACCATGGTTAGCCATCTTGTCTTACCTAGATCAGCTATGACTCAGTAGTTTTTTTTTTAAGCTTATCACTCCAAGCAAGGCTGGAGGCCACTAGCACGCAAGAGGTTACAGGTTTGGAGGAAGAGCAGATAAAAGTGGTAAGATAAGTAGTTAGCGAGGCAAAGACACTTCTATGTGGTGTAATGGTTAGCCATCTTGTCTTACCTAGATCAGCTATGACTCAGTAGTTTTTTTTTAAGATTATCACTCCAAGCAAGGCTGGAGGCCACTAGCACGCAAGAGGTTATAGGTTTGGAGGAAGAGCAGATAGGAGTGGTAAGATAAGTAGTTAGCGAGGCAAAGACACTTCTATGTGGTGTAATGGTTAGCCATCTTGTCTTACCTAGATCAGCTATGACTCAGTAGTTTTTTTTTTTAAGCTTATCACTCCAAGCAAGGCTGGAGGCCACTAGCACGCAAGAGGTTACAGGTTTGGAGGAAGAGCAGATAGGAGTGGTAAGATAAGTAGTTAGCGAGGCAAAGACACTTCTATGTGGTGTAATGGTTAGCCATCTTGTCTTACCTAGATCAGCTATGACTCAGTAGTTTTTTTTTTAAGCTTATCACTCCAAGCAAGGCTGGAGGCCACTAGCACGCAAGAGGTTACAGGTTTGGAGGAAGAGCAGATAGGAGTGGTAAGATAAGTAGTTAGCGAGGCAAAGACACTTCTATGTGGTGTAATGGTTAGCCATCTTGTCTTACCTAGATCAGCTATGACTCAGTAGTTTTTTTGTTTGTTTTTAAGCTTATCACCCCAAGCAAGGCTGGAGGCCACTAGCACGCAAGGGGTTACAGAAGGTTTGGAGGAAGAGCAGATAGGAGTGGTAAAGGAGAGGATGTGGAGAAAGATGGTGGATCGATCAAGGCAAGGGGGTTACAGAAGATTTGGAGCGAGAGCAGATAGGAATGAAAGGTGAAAGGATGTGGAGAAGGGAAGTGGATAGATCAAGGCAACTGGAGATGTCGATTGACGTTACACTTAAATAGTTGGAGATTGTATTTGTCAGGGAAACAGGAATAAGGAAGGGAGTTCCACAGGCGAGATGTGCGAGACATGAAGCTATTGGAGTAGAAGAGACGTAGTTCGGTCTTCACTGGGTGCCGCATACATTCGATCTTGTGCCACATCTATGCTACACTTAAAAAAATGTTTTTTTTTTTAATCAACGGTCCCGATACTCTGATCACATTGTAGTCTCTGTTCCGTGGCCTTGACCAGCTATGTCCCGCTTAGACAAGCTTTGTGCCCGATCCAGCGTAAGCTGGTGCCGGGTAAATTTTGTCCAGTTTTCCGAGTATTCGCGCTCGGGTTCCCCGCGTCAAATAACCGACTTTGTGTCACAACCTAACCCAGTTGTCTTTCTACAAACAAACACCATAATTTGTTATAAACTTATAAATAATATCAGTTTTATAAACCTCGAATCATTACCTGGTATCTTTATAAACTTATAATTAATATCATTTTTTTAATAAACTGATGATTAATAACGGATTTTCTTTTAGGAACCTATGATTAACACCAGATTCTTATAAACCTAAAAAAGGCGGATTTTCAAAGTATGCAGGCCCTTCCCAAATGAAAGATTAGTATAACGCAATATAATTATAATTTCCACAGTCAAATACAATCAGCTAATTAATAATTTTATCCAGCAAGCAAAATGGCTCCATTTTTTATCGATTGAAATATTAGCAGCATAAACATGTGATTGCTCATCTTAGAGTCAAGTGCCTTTAAAGCTGATCTCATCTAAATTCATATCTTTTGTTCTTATAAGCTTTGAGGCATTTACAATGAAGTAGTAAAGACAATGATGTGTCTTATATCGAGACATACAACAGTTAATAAATTCATAGCTATCATATCTACATCAATGGAATTATTCATTGGATGCGCTTGTGAATTTAACACTTTCATTTATCATCAGTTACAGTATTCAATATATGAGTCTCATGCCAGAAGGCATGTCTGTAAGGTTGTATATATACTAGCTCTGGAGACCATATTGACTGAACTTCCAAAGTGTTTGGAAATTGATTGCTTGCTTCGTTTTCTTATCAACACTTTGCAGGTTATTTAAAATCAGAAAATGGCTGGAGTGTATTGGGGTCAATGTCAAGACTGGAAACTTACAGAGGACTGCACTCCCCGGGACTGCTCGCATACCCTGCCGAAGTTTTCTCGAATCATGTTGAAAATATGTCACCTCAATCCACTGATTGTCGAAAGCTTGTAATTTGGTTCCATCTCTAGGAAAACTTGATGTGTTTGTAGATTAAACAACAACAACAACAATAATAATAATAATAATAATAATAATAATAATAATAATAATAATAATAATAATAATAATAGACAAAAACCGCACCCATCAGTGGCTACGTAGTGCAGGGTTGAAAGCTGAAACTGAAGGTTTTATCATTGCTGCACAAGACCAATGCTTGTTAACTAGGAATTATCAAGCACATATACTAAAATATTGTGTTAGCCCAAGATGCAGATTCTGTGATAAATATCCAGAAACCATTGATCATCTTATATCAGGTTGCACGATATTGGCACCCACTGAATATAAAACCCGGCATGACAGAGTGGGCCAATATCTGCACTGGAAAATTTGCAACTCCTATGGGAAGGAAACTGAAAGAAACTGGTACGAACACCACCCTGACCCGGTTACGGAGATAGGACCTGTTACAATTCTATGGGACTACACAATACACACTGACAGAACAATCAAAGCCAACCGCCCAGGCATTGTTATTAAAGACCACAAACAAAATAAGTGCCTCCTTATTGATATGGCAGTCCCTGCAGACTGCAATGTATCTTTGAAGATATTCGAAATACTGTCAAAATACAAGGACCTTAAAATAGAAATCTCAAAAATGTGGCACATGGGAACATCAACAATCCCTTTTGTAGTTGGAGCCCTTGGACTGGTTGGAAAGGATTCCAGTAGGCTGATTGAAGGGATCCCTGGAAGTTCATGCCTCAAAGAGATACAAAAAATTGTTCTGACAATTACAGCCCACACTTTACGAAGGGCTTTATCTATGTAATTATTTCCTATTTTATTTATTTTTTGCAGTGGAAAGTGTCATGATGCCATTTCTAACCTTAGGTCCCTGGGCAGGACCCGAAAGAAATGTGTAAACGCCAGATATCAAAGGAAATAATAATAATAATAATAATAATAATAATAATAATATAGAGTTTACCAGTATATGCACTGGAAAATAAGCAAATTTTACGGGAAGGAAATTGCGAGAAACTGGTATGAATTTCACCCACACCCGGTAACAGATATAGGACGTGTAACAATTTTATGGGACTTTACAATACACACAGACAGAACAATCAAAGCTAATTGACCAGAAATCGTACTCAAGAACCACGGGAACAAAATGTGCTTTCTTATTGACATGGCAGTTCCTGCTGATTGTAATGTATCTTTGAAAATCTTTAAAAAAAACAATAAAAATAAAACGATCTTGAAGTGGAAATCTAAAACAAATATGGCACATGAAGACATCATTAATTCCAGTTGTAGTTGGAACCGTCGGATTGATTGGAAAAAGTAACGATTGACTAATTAAATGAATTCCTGGTAACCCATGTCTTAAAGAAATACAAGATATCGTATTTACATGTATAGTTCAAACATTACGAAGAGCGGTATCTATGTAAAATGTGTGTGACCTCAGTTATTTTTTTTTCCAAAAATGGTCAGTGGAAAATGTCATGAAACCATTTCTGACCTTATGTTTCTGGTTGGGACCCGGAAGGAAATGTGTGTACAACAGAAATCAAATGAAATAATAATAATAATAATAATAATAATAATAATAATAATAATAACTATTCGGTTTCCAAGTACACGCGTGTGATGGGAGTGGCTAGCTGATCCGTGTTGTCTGGTCAAGCACGTTTTGTTTTTCTTTAACACTTACAGAATATGTGACTATGTTGAGCAGATTTTAGAGTTTCTTGGAGAGAACTCTCGGTCACGATGACTTGGGACTTCGTGCTGGCACAACTAGCGACAGCTTACGAAAATTTTAACCATTCAATTTATGTTAACAGTTAGTTTCCAACGGTGCCGCCCGCTGAGGTTATTTCTCCATGCCGATATCATCAAGGCAACAACTCTATAAAAAATCGACTATGAAGTGATTCTAACTCGGGTCTTATAGGCCGGATGCTATTTTCCTATCACTCGGCCACGCGCGCCCATAAGATAATACATAATAAAGTCACCACAGAGTTCGGTAGCAAAAAAAAAAAAGTTTCATATTTTTATTAAGTACATGGTCCAGTGGGTAAAACGGCGCCATTTTATATTTTTAATTTCGCACATGCGTGTTGTTTGTTTTTATTTTGTCGACTGCACAGTATAGTAGGGTCAGTGGGGCACTGTCTGTGAGAAAAAGAGCACGATGGCGCAGTTCACTCCGCCAGAAATTTGGAAAAAGAATGATGTACTGCTTGGCATTCGCACCGAAAGATCCAGCGCGAACATTTCAAAGTATCTTGGTGTCAATCTGAAGATAATGCAGAAGATTCGGAAAGAGCTGGATGAGTCTAATGGTGATTACGAAGGTGTTTGGTGTGATCACTAGTGATGGCAAAGTTAAGCCCCCATTAATCTTCCCACAGGGACTCAACACGGACACCTACATCAAGTGCCTTGAGGTGGTAGTGCTGCGTAAGACACTATGTCTGGCAACAGGACTCTGGACCATGCTACACAAGCAAGAGAACCCAGGTATGGCGGTCAGACAATTTATGAGACTACATCACCCTTTATATATGGCACCCTAACTCCCCAGATTGCAACCCTCTTGATTGTTATGTGTGGAGCGCAGTTGAGCGAGAGACAAACAAAACTCCTTGTAAAACCAAAGATGAACTGAAGGCAAGGATTATGGCAGCATTCACCAACTTAAACAAGGAGACCGTCCAGAAGAGTTACAGAAGTTTCCGAAATCGTCAGGAGGCCGTGGCTGAAGCAAATGCCGCTTTTATTGAATAAATTTACTCTTTAGTATTTTAAGATATCTGTGTGTAATTTTAGTAAATATACCTGTGAAAATGAGATGTCAGTCTTATTTTTATTTTTGTGTCATTTAGACGACAATTCATTCATCGCATACTAAAATAGATGAAATAATTTTAAAAGCGAAAAAGATAACCAAATTGTTGCCAATGATTTCAAACATTTCTAAGGATTTGATATTTTGTGTATGTTTTGGTATCTCCCGGTGTCGTATAATGTTGGTTATTCCACCTCGACTGCTTGGGTCTACCGCGGAGTATTGTTCACCGGGATTTCTCTTTCACGAATCTTCGAAAACTAATAATGACACATTTCTTCATTTCTGTCTGAATTTCTGGGATGATTTATTTACACGACATATATTCAGACTATCGTATTCATCTTTGATATTGTTTATCAAAACGTTACGACAGTTATGCCCACCGGCTTTCCTCAGGCTGACCTGGGTAACATATTGGCATTTCTGAAATGAACCCTTTATTTAATCTATGAGATATATACTTCTATTGTTCCACTGCAAATGTCTAGGGATAGCGTATATTTCTTTTTTTAGTACTGCTCAGTTATTTCTCGCCCGTTTCCACCGAGTAAACACTACCCGATCGAGGGTTTGAACTCGCAATCACTATGTCACCAAATTCATGGCCTAGTAGATTAAATCGTTAGTTCGTTAATTTGGTGAAGATAGATTTAAATAAAATTAAATAAAATGTTTCTATCATCAGAGTTCGTACTCTTATGTAATTACAACCTGAAATTGAAGAGAACAGTCGCAAAAGTAGATTATATATTTTAGTTGATGTTCACAACTCACCCTCTCGACGATTCATGCTATGTCTTGATGTTGAATAAGGATATTTTGAATATTTCAAATAATAGGCACCCGTCTATCCCGCAAGATAAATGTAGCTCCCTGTTTGGTTTTTAATTAATTCCTTAATAGTGAAATTGGAGTGAGCAGGCCTTAACGATTCTATATTGCGCACACGACATGATACCACCACCCCAATCTCGGCTGTAGCGATAAGATCCTATGGATCAAGCTTGGTTGTAGGAGTTGCCGGGAAGTTGTCAGTGTTGACATTCAGCCGCCTTCGAGATCTCACTCTCATTCTTGTGAAGAAATATGAGACGACGTTCTCCACTAGTTCGTCGTTCATTCCACGTGTGAAGACATCCCAGGTCGGCTGTGTCTGCATATACACCTAACTCGCTATATTCACAGCCGTGATCGTATTCAATGACAAATAACGAAAATTGATTTTCAAGACACTCTGATTAGAAAATAGCAACAGTACAAATTCTCACTTGGCTGTCTGTTTTCCTTCGATTGAAATGTTATCTCCCTAACTGATCGCTGGTCCATCCACCTCTCTGACTGCCGGTTCCTTCCTCATTGGGCGCTTGTCACTTACCTAATTACTTACTCACTGACTATTGGGCCCCTTTCATCCAGCTTATATGGATAATGGCTGGGGTAAGCTGGTCTATTGTAAGTTACATGGGTTTCCCTAACCACTCTGCTTGTGTCACAGGATTGGTAAAATAACTGTTCTTGGAAAAGATAGTAGATTGGTTTGGAGCTGACTTCTCTACTGTTCTGATATCAGAAATGTCCTTCGATATTAAATGTCATACCAAGACTAAAAAACAGGGTCTACCTTACTATTTCAACCGTAGCTGAGGGGGCGAGAAGAGATGGATTGATACCTTTCCAAATGGCATCCGAGCGAAGTGAAAGCAACAGCCTCAAGTGGAATTTTAATTCGGTCTGCGAATTCCATTTTCTGCGCCGATAACCATTACGTCAAATGCAAAAGAATGAAGATATTATCAGCAAGAAAAGTTATTTAATTAATAGTGTGTACAAATATTTGGCGTGCCGAATTCACATTTTGGAAGGTCCTGAGTATGACGATAAAATATATCAAGCAGAAACACCTCTGATCGCGAGGTTGAAGATTTTAAGGAACCTCGAACCACCTCTTAATATCTGTTGTTCCCAAGTCCACCCTATCATGGCGTGGTAGAACCTGATAGGGTCCCAACTATGGGCGAAGAGTGAGTTCCCAACAAAAACACTATGAACGTATGAAAATACATTTTAATAGTAAAAAATACCAGCTATACATTTTTATATAAAAACAAAACTGACAATACATAACCAGTAGTACATTTTCTGTAGTTGCAGCCATAAAATTCTTCAAATTATTTAGATTTCGCCCATAAATGACCCATAGAAGTTGATATGCCGCTCAACAAAATCAACATCAAATAAGGACCTATTTTTTGCGTTCACTTCCTTCTCCTCAATATCCAGCTGTTGGGGGTTCGACTGCGTTTTCTAGCCTTGCGTCGCAACTAGACAAAAAGAAGGAAAAGTGGAGTAGTTAAAAGTAAAGCTTTCCACTATGTTTTCTAAGATGGTATGGCAATTCAATAAATCAGTGAAGATCGTTTACGTCTTGAAGAGACAAGGTATTTCTTGTTTAATTACGACATATGGCTGAAAAAGTTTAAAAAAAAATGTTGAAAGTGAAACAGTTATGATAAGAATACTGATTCAAAAGATTCATTGTCCGAACGAAAAATTTATTAATCACATCAAGAAGACATTCCCTAAAAAGGAATAAAATCAAGACTGATATTTTGTCAAAAGTTCAGATTTTGGGAAGCCAGTTGAGCCGAGAGGTTCTGACATCCACTTGTATTAATAATAGTAATAATAATAATAATAATAATAATAATAATAATAATAATAATAATAATAATAATAACGATAAACAAATGATTGACGTAACAGTTAAGAGAAGAGAGTGATTTAAGAAAAGAAAAAGCAGTGATTGATAATGTTAAACAATATTTCGACAATAATAATAAATAATATGAAAAACTGAGAGTGACGAACAG
Organism: Acanthosepion esculentum; assembly: GCA_964036315.1. Taxonomy (NCBI): domain Eukaryota; kingdom Metazoa; phylum Mollusca; class Cephalopoda; order Sepiida; family Sepiidae; genus Acanthosepion; species Acanthosepion esculentum. Next base: position 109,816,705 of record OZ038485.1, on the reverse strand, counting down.
CCATTTTATGAAAGAGAGGTAAAAATATCAACGTTTCACGCATGCAACATATAGGCACACACACCCACCTGCACCTCTGTATTTAGAAAGATGCTTTATATTCTATTTTTAGAAACTCTGCTAATAGATTATGTGTCGTCATATAAAAATGCGTTTGAAACATACGGTGCTTTGGATATAATTCTTGAGAAGATTACACATCCCTCCACACAAATACATGCACACTCATATAGATAAGATAGATAGATAGATAGATAGATAGATAGATAGATAGATAGATAGATAGATAGATAGATAGATAGATAATGTATAAATTGAGATAGATAGATAGATAAATAGATAGATAGATAGATAGATAGATAATGTATAAATTGAGATAGATAAATAGATAGATAGATAGATAGATAGATAATGTATAAATTGAGATAGATAGATAGATAAATAGATAGATAGATAGATAGATAGATAGAAAAGAAAGAAAAGACAACTAGAAAGCAAACCAGTATCTTTCATAAGGTAGCAGTGATATTTGTGAAGAGTCTTGGCCGTATACACACACACACACACATTTTATATATATATATATATATATATATATATATATATATATATATATATATATATATATATATATATATATGATGTACCAAAAGCGTACAAACACGGTTAATTGTCAACAGAGGTTGTTGTTTCCCTGATATTTAAACAAGCGTTTTCATAAAAAAAAATAATTGTCATAAATATTAACTGGTGAATCAATTGCAATTATGCATTATTTGAATAGCAATGATGTCTGCCTAGATTGAATGGCTCCACGGTAGATAACCAAAAAATTAAGATTCTTTTATTTATTGTCATTTAAACCAAAATATCGAATTCTTTATTATTCTAAACTTTATTCTAAAATGTATTTTTTATCATGGAAATGATTAATTAACTTTCAAGTAATTAATGATTGGCATATGAAGTTAATGGGGAAACGCAGAATTATGTGCATTGACAAGGAAGTATTATAGCATTACCGAGGTGAACTGCACAGCTCGTAAGAAAAACAGAGGATTTTTTTAAAAATAGTTTTTCTACATTAGTTTTCAATAGCCCCTCCTTTAACTCGACGTTTATCAGAATCGAAAAGTATTGATTTTTAATCATTTTAGGAGAGGATCCAGTTCATAATATATTAAATACAATATCGCATCGATCCCTGACTTTTAAAAGAATTATATATACTTTGATTCCATTTTAAAATGTCAAGTTTGAGATTGTCCACGCCATTAATAAAGGCATAACGTTTATGTGAAACCCTTTCTAAATTAGGGATTTTCCTCATTTTAAACAAATTGGAGAAAAGATTTTTTGTACTGACATTTGTTTTACAAAGATAAATAAACAAATAACATATATATATATATATATATATATATATATATATATATATATATATATATATATATATATATATAATATATATATATATATATATATATATATATATATATATATATATATATTAATAAGTAAACCTAAAGAGCCAGACAAACCTACCTAGGTTTCACCTACGCGGATCGTCAGGGTTGTTATTTTTTACTTTACACGTGTCGGAGGTTTTTTTCTTTGGACTCTGAACTTAGATTCTAGACGATTATTTTCGCCGGAGGTATATGTTCTTAGTTCTTTCTTTTTTTCCCTTGGGTATTGGTTTGTTCATTTACAAACTAAAACACCTAATGTTTTGCCGGACGAATATAGCTGCTTATATTTATAAAATTATTAGTGTTATATATATATATATATATTATGTGATTTATTTTCAGATGTTATTTTGAAACAAGCAGTTGATTGTGCAACAAAAATAAAATTTACTTTAATAAAATATTAAAAATAACAGTTAACTCTAAAACTGAACAGGTTAAGATTGTAGTGATCGGGGAAAATCCGCTTGGGAGTCTCTTCCACAGTGCAGTTATTTACTACTCGCAGATGGAATACGGAGGAAATGTGTGTGATTTGCTGCAATGTAATTGGCATGGTCAGGCGAGGTGGAACCAGGAAATGCATTTCGTACGAGCACTTTCCATTGTAGTAGTAATAGAGCAGTGAAAGATTCGCCACATCCCGCTTGCAAGACAGAGGTTGGAAAGTGGAAAATAACTCTTCTCCCACAAGGACTCGGAGACACTTTTGAACTCTATCTATTTATTTATTTTCGGCCTGATCTGGCTCTTATAAAAGTAGAGGATAGCCTGAGGACTCAGGTGCTTACTGAAGCGGTACAGGGAGCCAATCATTTTACCTGCATCTTTAGCAATAGATCGTATATAAGAATTTCACTTGAGGTCGGGTGTGAGTTTGAGGCCCAATATTCTCTCGAGGGGACATCCGTTCATCGTGACTGGCGGTAGTTCGGGGTCTGATCAGCGGTGATCGAATGTAACCAGTTTGGTTTTAGAGGCAGTGAATGTAACCAGCCAGTTTTTTCCCCACTTGGAAGTTAGTGTTAGATCGGAAGAGAGGTCAACTCGAATCGTCAAGACTTTTAAAGGTGCGCCTGTATATCCTTTTATCATCGGCATAGACGTTTACAAATGACCGGAGTATATTCTTAGGTAGATTAGAACATTTATGTAAATCAGAAACAGGGTTGATCCGGGAAGTCAGCCCTGGAGGACGTCTGCGTTGACCGTCAAGGCCATGGAGGACTAAGTTGTTAATAACTACCTTCATGAATTTACCTTTTAGGAATGATTTTATAATAGAGAAAACCCTTCCAATGATTCTATAGCTTGAGAGCTTGTGTAGCAAAACTTTGTTCCACACCTTGTCGAAAGCCTTCGAGATATCTAATGATATGGTCCTTGCGGTAGGTGTTCTCGTCAAGGGCCTCACTAATTCTCTGTGTAATGGTAGTTAGGACGTTACCATTGAATCGGGCTGATCGAAACGCATACTGCTCGTCACACAAGAGGCTGTTCCTATCCAGGTGATGAAGGAACTTCTTGTTGATTAAGGTCTCAAAAAGCTTATTGATCATACCGAGGAGACTAATGGGTCCATACTGGGAGGGGGAGGATCGGTTGCCCGCGTTCTTGAAGAACGGTCATACGCATGCCACTTTCCACGAGCTTGAAAAATACTTATCCTTCAAGCAGCGGTTAAATAACTTTTCTAGAATCGGAGATAATTCTGGGTTGATATTCTGGTTGACCAGTGAAATTTTATCTGGGCCAGTGGCTTTTTGGGGGTCGAGGCTTTTGATAAATCTAGAGATTTCTCTTGTTGAAATGAGACGTGTAAATTTGGGGAGGGGATGGCCTTTGTCATCTAATGTTGAGTTTGAAGCAAAGATCGAGGTGAAGAGTTGATATGACCTCGGGGCCATTTATAATAGTGGGCACAGCGTCTGTTCATAGTTTGGTTGATGATTTTCCAGAATTCACCAGATCCAGTTTCTTTATTTTTCAACTTTGGCCTGGCGTAGTTGTACTTTGCGTTTTCCAGGAGTCTCCTACAGCGATTGCGGGCCATTCTGAAGGAAGTAAGGGCCAGACTACAACGCTGCTTGCGATAAATTTTTAAGTAGTAGTTCCGGTGAGCTATGGCTGCAACGCATTCAGGGGTGGATCAGGGATGACTGTTTAGTTTTTGCTGGAGTTTTGGGAAGCGGGGGAGGGGTATAAAACATTCCATTCCATAAAGAATCCATTCGGAAATTAGGGCAGCAACTTTGGGGGCAGCATGTTTGAAGAAGGTTTGGAGAGGATATTCCGTCCTGTAGGACCGAAAGCTGTCCCAGTCTGCCTTTACATAGCGAAAAACCGTTCCATGGAACGGTAAATCAGAGGATTTAATTGATCTGGAGCCAATCTGGACACTGACGAGGACAATGACGGGCCAATGGGTGCTAGAAATTTTGCTGAACATTTTTCAGTGCAGGATGTTAGAGAAATGTCCAGGAGGTTCACCAGCTGTCCCGTCGCACCCGGGATTCGTATCTGGGTTAGTTAATCATTAATTAATCATAGCTAAGGATCGGAAGCTCAAGAAGTATTGATATAAAGTTCAAATACATACATACATACATACATACATACATACATACATACATACATATATATATATATATATATATATATATATATATATATATATATATATATATATATAACTCCAGGGTCATTTTCCAACTTACTCAAGATGACCTTTGCCCTCTAACCTTCTATTGTGAGGGAAGAAACACACTGATTTAGAAATTCTTCGAAAAGTCAAATATTGATCAGATTTTAGTGAAAATTTCAGGATTTATTCGCAAATGAATAAAACAGTTCAAAAAATATTTTATTTTAGAAAATATTTGTAAAAATATTTTTTTTACATCTGCTACCCCGAGCGGCTCGGATTAGGGAATCGAAGAGCCGAGTTCGAATTCCAGTCGAATCGATTACATTCACTTACGTGCTAATACCCTTGGGAAAGGTATGAATCCTCTTCTCACCCTCCCAGCTATGGGTAAATATCAGAACAGACCGGGTTCTATAGCCTTGGATGGCAACTGGTCTACCTCAGAAAGAAATGGCAACCTACTGCGGAAAAAATCTTCCTCTCCAGTCATGTATCGAAAGATACATGATCGCCTAAGCGTGTATCACGTATGGCACATAACTGACCCCGACATACATAATTTAATGAAATTTAGAGAAATTAAATTTTCTCGCTTAATGTTTAAGCAGAACTCTTTGGAGAATTTAAATCCTAAATTTCTTTATGTAAAACAGGACCACCAGTTACCCAAAATCTACTATGAATTGTAAAATAAAATCATGCATTATTTATTTAAAATGCATTATTTAATTGCAAAAGCTTTTACTTGCTTTTATGGACACTATTGTCTTAAGAAACAAAAATTCGATGAATATTGAATTTTTACAGGAACTGTTTTCATTGTTTTAAAATTTTAATTAGAATAATTTTAAAATTTTAAAATCTTTTAAACTTCCGTAATACTTTGTCCCGGTTGGGTGATATTGTTATTAAGTAAAAACTATATTTACTAACTATAAACAGAAATGTGCAACGACCATCTATATTTTAAAAACAAAAATTGGATTTTTTTTGTGTTTGTGTATAAACGCGCCGATTTTTGTAAATACACATCATTATCACAAAATAAGAACGATAATTATAGAATATCTATACCAAAGTACATACAATTCTATAAAGCATTAAATTACTGAGAATATTTTCCTAATTTTTTAAGATTACTGGATATTTAAAACATATATAAAAAAGCATGTATTATATTTCTCAAGTAAATTTTACAGATATATCCACTGTAGAAATAAATTAGATAAACTTCTGTCTGTAAATCAATTTGTCAATCTGTCAACAGCGTAAATAAATAGCTAGAACCGCGTTAAAAAATGCACCTCTGCGATATTTTAAGTCATAAATATTTGTTTAAAATCAGATTAATTAAACTTTAAATTATTAGGTTGGTGCAAAAATAATGTCGTTTTTTGACGTTCAAGATCATGTCAAAAACGACATTATTTTTGCACCAACCTAATAGTTAATATTCCTCAAATAAAGTTTCAAAAAAGTATATTTTATTTTTGAAAGATTTTTTATTAAAGAGAATTAAATCGCGATGAAAGATGGTTAAAATTTGAGCTAAAATTAGCAATTTTAGCATTGACTCGAAGGAATTTTCGTTTTGTTTCAAAATGAAAATTCCTTCCAGACAATTTAAATTAGTTTGAAACACAGTAAAGTATTCTTCTTATTGGAAATATTAAATGTAATCTATTAGATTAACCCTTTGAGCCTTGCATTTCTGAACAATTTCCCCACTTCTGTCTGAGCTGAGTAAAAATTCGCAAATACTTGGTATGTCATTTTTCACGGTAGATATAAAAATAGTTACAAGTGTTTACCCACCGTTCAACCGGTGGCTGGACACTAAGTTATTTTTTCTATCACTGTTCAACCGGTGGCTGGGCATGACGTCATTTTTCTCTACCACAAGTAAAGTGGTGGTCAGGGTTCAACGGGTTAGAATCAAAACTAAAATAAAAGCTTCAAGAAAGATTTTTCATTTTTAAAAATTCATTTTAAAACTTAGATATCGCGAATTTGTGGATGAACCTATATATAAAGCTTCCAAATTGAAATATATGAAAATTCCATCTATTGAAATAGCTTACCTGCTATAAACTGTCATATATCGTAATTTCTCTGTCTACATGCAGTATATGGAGCACAAATTTACTTTTGTCACGTGTGGGTACAATGCGATCAATTAACTTTTAATATATTAAAAATCAAATTACTCCAAAAAAATAAACTGTAATAAGAGACACGGACATGTGAATAAAAGCGTTGACGTCGTTTCTTGAATAGGACGAGTTCGATTCCTGGTTCAAGTTTTGGAAGATTATATCAACGGATTAAGGAAATCGAAGAGAAGCTACTGGTGGCATTAACAAAATCTGGAATCTCTCAGAAGGACGTTGTACAGGACGAAAATTAAAAGATAGCAACAGACTATTCCTTTGGACGACTTAAAAGTTTCCCTTCAACATTCATTGAATGTTGCCAATTGAAATAAACCTGTGAAGAAGGCTGGATTTTATATTAGTCGAAACGTTTAAAAAAATGAATTCCTAGTCGTTGTATGATGATGATGTGAATAAGCATCGAAATATTAACAAAATCGCATGCTACACTTGGTTATTAAATACTGATTATACCCAGGCAATCTTTTTCAGAGAACATATTTATGATATAAATGTATTAGACAATGAATTTTTAGACATCGGTTTTACTTATTTAAAATAGCTTTCTGACGCCATTGTATCCATTGTAGATATTAGTTGTTGTTTCAGTTTTAAGCTGAGTGAATCTGATAACTGTTAGTTTTGATTTGATGAGTTTCGATGCGTTAGTTTATCATACATTCGTGAAGCTGCTCGATATATGACACAGTCAAGTATTTTCTACAGAGATCGATATTCAGGCCAAATTAAAAGATAGGTAACTCTTCATATCTATCGCATCCTAATCATATGTATCTCCGTCTATTCACATTTATCTCAGTCTGATCATTGTTTATCTATCGATCTATGTACCTTATGTTATTCATGTTCAGTCAGTTCTTATCTATCTATCTATCTATCTATCTATCTATCTATCTATCTATCTATCTCATGTTATTCATGTTTCAATATGTTTTTTATCTATCTATCTATCTATCTATCTATCTATCTATCTATCTATCTATCTATCTATCTATTTCCCCTGTCAACGTTGAATAGTTGGGTAACAGATCTTGCTTCCATTTTCTGGGTTTACTTGTCAATTATGGGAAAGTTGTTTTCACATTTTCTCATTCATTCATTTCTCGGTTAACCATTGTCCAATTTCTGGATAAAGCTAGTAAAATAATTTCTCTATGACACTGATAACATTAACTTTCCTGTTAATGACTGAAGAAGCTGCTTGACGATTCTTCCCGTACCAAGACATAATTTATAAGAAATACTGTCTTTGTCAACCTATAGAAATTTTAAGTCTTTTGGAATCGAGGAAGTATCGAAAAGCACAAGATTCCCTGAATAAAGTGGCAGAACGTATGAGACCGATCACTAAGAAGTCTAAGAATGGCAAAGGAGAACTTGAAGACCGATTTTTCAACCATTCTTTTAAGAAAACAGTGTCGTGCTATCCTTGATGGACCAGATGGGTGGAGATTGGGTGACTTCTGACAAGAACAGCGCTCGTATTTTGTAATATCAACAATGCAGATGTGGTGTGATGTTTTACGGTAGAACTGTAGGCGATGAAATGATGTGCTCCATTTGGTGATAAGAGGATACATACTTATCCATAGCAGAAGCCGATTTGCATTCTGCGGGTCATATCACCAAAGTCTGTGTCAATACCGACTCATTTCCTTACTTGCAACGCTGACATAAACTTTTACTTATCTCCTGTGAATGCTTGTAACGCCTTCTACCTACAGAAGCAAATAATCTTCTGACAGCTCTTTGCTTTTGAAAGCAACAGGGTCAGACATTTTGAAAGAGGATTATACATATGAAAAGAGAACGTAACACAGCAATTTTCCCCGTGGGTTGCTAGAGACTTTATGGTTCATAGCTAAAAACACCCCAAGGAATTCTAGCAGCTTTACAATTAAATTAAAACAAGCATTTTTTTTATTCACTCTCTTATATATCCTGATAGAGAGAAAAAGAAAGAGAGAGACATAGAGCGATAAAGAAAGTTTGTATTAAATGTACCCATGGTTACTGAACGACACACTGATGGATTAGTTCTTTTGTCAGCATACTCTTTTGGGGAAAGCTGAGTAGAAACATTAATAATTGACGCCATTATTCGATTACTGACTGGTAGCTGACGCAGTGTTGACTGGGTAATTTGGGGTTGCTCGTCGGGTAGATAAATCTACCAGACAGACGCATATTATTCGTGTAAATCGATTTTACTAAGGGCGGGCAAAAGTAGGTTAAATGAGGAGTTAAACATCTGAGATAGAATATATGGTTTTCTACACCTGAAAAAATGCAGGTGTTAATCAAGCCGATCTTAGCCTCGTACCTGTTGCGCATACGAAATCAACTGAAATCTCTAGAGACCTGTGAGACTTCCAGCCTGCCCTCCAACCTTTTCTAAGTCTTGTAAAAGGTAACAAGTCTTGAGTGTCAAATAAAGATTGAACACCCTAACATAATAAGAATCGGTGAGGCTTGTGTGCTAACCTCTGCTTCTCTGCGAGTCGTTCTTAGGCATTTACTTTGCTTAGTCTGGCACAAGGCAAAAAGTACGCAGCATCCATTGAAGACATAATTCGATCCTGTTTAATACTAAGACGATGTTGTTAATGCTTCTTCAATTTTCAGTGGTTTTAGAAACTGACTGAACCAAACAGTCTAGCACAAGGCCAAACATTTGGGGAAAAAACTGGAATTAAGTAAGTGTCCGCTGATATAAGCTTAATAACCATTTATTTAAAGTGCGGTGATCTTATTTACTGAACTTATATATTCGACTAGTATAAGGTCATAATTTTGGAGTTCTTAGGAAGACATGAGAATGTTCTGAAAAGTAGAATATCTACATAAACCCACCTCTCCTTGAATTTAAAAAAAAGTATTTTTGCATATTATTATCGAACAAGCACTCCAGATCATGAATACAAAAATAAATAAAATTTTCTATTTTTTAAGAATGGGGTTCAGTTTACAATTTACCGACGGCTCCCCAAGTGTTCCGTCTACTCAAAAATCTTGAGTCAACCGATGGTGTGGTTTTCAGACACATCCCAAATGTGCCGCAGGTAGGGGATCGCCTCCAGATCGATAACAGTTACCTTCCTGACAGATCGACCTTGGTGAGATTCGAACCCGAAGTTCATGGTCAGAAAGCGAAAAGTATATATATATATATATATATTGTTAACGTTTTCTTCCTCAGTAATTTTTAAGTGCAAATTAGTTTAATTCTACCCATCTATTTTTAGATGTTAAATGTATATATGGATGGATGGGTGTTTTTTACCTTTTACTTTTTAATTATATATATATATATATATATATATATATATATATATAGATACGTTGTATATTTGTTTAGATGAGTGTGTGTATGTATATGTATGGATGTATGTAAGGTTTTATGCATATGTGTTTGTGTGCACATATGTGTATGTCTATTTATATGTGTATATGTGTATATGTATGCATGAGTGTATGTGTATTTATATATATATGTGCACACATATCTGTATGTATGTATGTGCGAGTAGATATATGTATGTTGTTGTGTATGTGTGTATGTACGTATGCGTTTTTGGGCATATAAA
>OZ038485.1:109711825-109801825 GCA_964036315.1 Acanthosepion esculentum | reverse complement strand
GATTCTACAGTTGCAGAGTCTTTTTTCTTGGGGTGTATTAGAACTTGTATTTAGGTTTCGTTTATTATCACTATGTAGTTTCAGTATTCTATTGTTATGTGATTTAATAATTTTATCTAAGTTTCTAGAACAGCTGTAGCTAATTTTTAAGGTATTGCGGTTGAAGATCTGGCTTAATTTACTTTTTTTAGGGAAGTGCTTGTTAATTAGATTTAAGAACTTGTGCCCGAATTTGGTACGGACTAACTTGTTGAAGGGAGGTGTATACCAAATTATTCTCCTTCCTCTATTGTTTTTTTTAGAGTAACTACAGTTTTCTCTATATTCAATTTCGGAAGGTCGGTAACCACTGTCGGTAAGGATTTTGTTATAGATAATTTTGTGTATATCGAATATTTCTTTGCTAGAAGAGTGCTTTGGACCGTGTAGTTAATGTTGAATGGTGTGTGGACATGGAAAAGGATAAGGTAAACAAACCAGACACCCAAATGCGCCCCATAGTATCAAGGACACGAATTAACAAAGACAAAAAATTTAAACATTTTTGGTTTCAGATTTAAAATCCAACAGCACCCGCGGGTCTAATGTATATATATTATGAAATGAACTAAGTCCGACAATTATTTTAATATATTTTCTGTTTTACGTTATTTTTATACAAATATTTATGTTAATGCATTGTTTATAATAAACGGTATTACCTACATTTACCGGCCTGAATGTCCGAGAAGCTTCATAGAAAATATGTGTCCTCCAACAAGAATCGAACCTGTATTCTAAACGCAACCGACGTATAGCCTCACGTACGATACGATTTAGCTACAGAAGAAGCGTCTGGTTATCGAAGTCAAATTACTGCTTTTAAACAACAAGTTTCCCATGAAATCTGTCGGATTAATAAAATCCATTCTACAAATGTGTGTTAGATTGCTGGTTAGATTTATACTCCATCTAATCTGTATCCAAAACGAATCAAAAACCTTTTTACTCTATTTTCTTTTCTTCTTGCTATGTATTCTATCAAACTCTATTTTTGCTTTTTCATCACTTCTATATTATCTCTTATCTTGATCTAGTCTACAGATCCAGTTTCATCCTCTTTTTATCTCTTGGTGCTATTCTTGGCAAAGCTATTTCTATTGGTCTCTCGGTGCGTTTCTTAATTTGTTAGATGGAGTGATTATATTGAATCAATTGAGAGGCCTGCGACTAGGATATTCGGTTCGCTGTGTCGTGCGAGACAGTTTTTTTTTCTCGTCAGCATCCATATTGCACGTTTATAAATCTACCATTCGTTCTTGCCATATCTTCAGGCCTGATGACTGCATTTGGCATGAAACAGTCTGTTGCCTCAGAGTGTTGACTTCAATGTTCACTTATACACACATATATATATATATATATATATACATATATATATATATAATATATATATGTGTATATATATATATGTATATATATAAATATATATATATATATGTATATATATATATGTATATGTATATATATATGTATATATATATATATATATATTATAATATTTTTTGTTTATAAAAATATGATTCCTTCGCTACATAAGAATTCTCATGTTTCAAAAGCGAGAGCCGAGACCCCTAACATAATTTTTGAAGTTATGTTGAGTTAAGGTGCCTGGACCCGCTTCCTTGTCAAGCGAGAATTTGCGAATAATATATTTGAAAATAAAAGCAAAATACTAAGGAACACCGGATTATCTACCTAACGTGTTCTTTCCTATTTTTCTGCATACCTGCATATATATATACATATATATATATATATATATATATATATATATATATATATATATATATATATATATATATATATATATATATATATATATATATATATATATATATATATATATATATATATATATATATACCGGGTGTAACTGCAAAATTGTACAATTATTAGATTAAGCTCGGAACCGTTGTATCTTAGAAATGATTAAAGATATTCTACTGAAATGGAAGGTTTTATATGAAGTGCCTATACCCGTACATATAGGCCAAGGACAAAAAAACCCGAGGTCCAATGTCACGCAGGCGCCGAAGTAGTTCGACCAACGCTGTTTACTATGATAAGAGAGGAGCTGCAGCAAGTAGTGTTGAAATCTTTGGGATTACCTTCCCTCATTGTTAGGCCATGAACTGCTCAGAGACAGTGGCACGGTAATGAATTATTTACTAAAACATTGATATGTAAATACATTCTGAGATTATCATTTTTTCCCACATGGTTTTATTTCTCAGTCTTGTTCTTATATGTTTATTCTTGACATTTTATCAGGACGTATACTGCTTTTCCATTCTTCACTTCCCCGTCTAGATGGTACTCGGATATTTGGCCGACGAACATTTGGCCGACGGACATTTATCCGAAAATGTGATAGCGTACTTACATGTATCACACACTCTTTATCGTAATGTGCTACATATATTTATATTTACTTACTGTATTAATTTATAATTTTTCGTTTTTTTTTTGTTTGCCTTTTATAAAATCTATTCTGTATATACTATATTTTACTTTAAATATCAAGTATAAGTCTACCATTCGACCTTGCATGGAGTATTGCTGCCATTTATGGTCTGGGGCCCCTGCGTGTTGCCTCAGGGTTCTTGATAAGATCCAGAGACGGATATGCAATGTGATTGGCCCTGATCTGTCATCTCGTCTGCAGTCGCTCTCTCACAGACGCGATGTTGCATCGCTCTGCCTTTTCTACAAGTACTTCCACGGTAATTGCTCTGAGGAGTTGCTTTCGCTTGTCCCCAAGCCTCGTGAATTTAAGCGTCCTACGAGGCTGGCATCCCGTTCCCACCCCTTCACCGTTCAAACTATTAGATGTAGACGTCTTTTCTACTCCAATAGCTTCATGTCTCGCACATCTCGCCTATGGAACTCCCTTCCCTATTACTGTTTCCCTGACAAATACAATTTCCAACGGTTTAAGTGTAGCGTCAATCGTCATCTCCAGTTGCCTTGATCTATCCACTTCCTGACATCTTTCATTCCTATCTGCTCTCGCTCTATATCTCCCGTAACCCCCCTGCCTCGATCGACCCTCCGTCCTTCTCTTTCTCCACATCCCTTCCTTTACCACTCCTATCTGCTCTTCCTCCAACCCTTCTGTAACCCCATGCGTGATAGTGGCCACCGGCCTTGCTTGGGGTGATACGCTTAAAAAAAAAAAAAAAGTATGATAAGTAACTTTAGGAAAAGCACATTTTACTACAGCAAAGATCTTTAGCTTTTACGATATGAAAGATCTTTCAATTTCGCTTTTAATGATCATTATCTTAAAGGGATGAACCAGATTTTATCTTACTGTTAAATACGAATTTAAATAATTAGGTGCTACTTTTTACCCAAATGCACTCAAATATTTTTAAATACTATTTTCAGTAAACAAATATTGAAATAAGAAAACTTTTAACTTTAAAATTAGATTTAATAATTTGTATACTTGAAATTCAGTGATAATTATTAGTCCTATTCTACCTTATAATACTGTTAATTAAAATACTTGAAGTATTGCTTGTTACTATTTTCACTTGTACTTTTTCAGTGAAATGTCCGTCGGCCAAATGTCCGTTCGGCCAAATGTCTCTCGGCCAAATATCCGTCGGCCAAATGTCTCTCGGGCAAATGTCCGGCCACGGTCTCGAGAGAGTCCAAAAGCGTGACCCCGTCCTTGTGGGTGACAAATTATTTTCCATCGTACAACCCCTTTCTCACAGACGACAAGTCCCGGGCCTCTCGCTGCACTATCGTTATTTCCATAGAAAGTGTTCAGACGAACTACATATTTTAGCTCCACCAATTCTTACTTTCACGGCTAAGACCCGCCATATCAGGCACATTGTAGAGCACCACTCTCACTCCCTTCTTATTCCGCCCGAGTAGCTTTTTCCCACGAAGTGCTGCTATGTGGAACCAACTCCCAACATGAAGCTTCTCTTATCACTACTCGCCTAGGGTTAACCGTTATCTTTCCATAGATATCCGCACGAAATATGCCTCTTACTCTAAAACGCTTAGCTCGAGTGGCTTCCGAGCCTTGTAAAGTGTTAAAAAAAGAACGTTTTGGGCGTATGTTTTCTACGGTTGTGAAATAAAATAACTGCATTTCATAGAATTGAAGAAAAGAAATAGTAACAGATAATACTTGAAGTGTTTGTCTTGTTCGATAGATTTGATATAATTTGTTTGCTTATCAACTCCTTATGGGCCATTTAATACCGATATTTAATTTTCTTGGGCGCTTTGGAGTAATAAAAAACGCTATGTTATTCTGCTTTCACAATTGAATACATGGTAGTTGATACTCAACTTTTGTGCATGTACATGTTTGTGTGGACATAATTGCTAAAGGCAATGATGTGTGTATTATAGTTTGTAGTTTTGTTGAAGTTATATTTTGGAATGCAGTCTGATTTCTTAAAAAAAAAAATTGTAGGATATTATATGCATTAATATCATGAAAGTTCTTTCCTATTGGTTGTTTGGTTGATTGTTTAGTGGTACATCAATATCTCTATGGGTTCTTTACTAATGAAATCTAAATATTTTGAACACAATTTTATGGCTTCAACTGAATATATTTTCAACGCAATTTTCTGCGTTCAACTACATATAAAATGTATTGTTGATATAAATAGGTATTGTTGGTAATTTTTTGTATAAAAATGTATTGCTGGTATTTTTACTATAAAAATTTATTTTTATACTTTCATATTTTGTTTTTGCTTGGGGGTTCACTATTTGCCTATAGCTGGGACCCTAACAGGTGCTGCCACCCCAGGATAGGGTGAGCCTGGGGACAACAGCAATTAAGATGTGGTTCGACGCTCCTTAACCCCACCAATCTCTCGATCAGGGGTCTTACTGCTGGATATTGTTTATCGCCATACCCAAGATTAGTCTTTTTAGTCAGTACTGCTAGTATGAGTTAGGCCACAGTAAGACAGCGTTTTTATTTTTACCTATTCTTTGGTCCGACGTTATTTTAGGTTGCAGCTTAAACTAAAGACCGAAAAATAAATCGATTAAATATGCTGCCTGAGGAAATATTGATATTATCAGTAATAATTATAACTCGATATTGATTAATTGATTCGTTTTTTACGCCTTGTCACCCCTATGCAGGTTTTTAGTTAATAATGATTTAGTAGTACAACTCTTGCTAATTAACACATAGTTGGGTTGTAGGGGGGGTTAGTCAATCGTTATTGGTTACAAATACAGATGAGACTGACCCTCTACTATTTTTACTAAATCAAATGCAACAAAGACAACAACATGAAGAGAAATAATCAAGTTGACAAATATTTGTTTAACAATAGATATTTTATGCAAACAATATAATAAAGTTGTTTAAAACATTTTAGCGTTCTTGGTTGTGTCATCTAAAGCAACACTGAAAGTGTTATGTTATAGATTTGGTATTCAGAAATTGTATGAACATCAATAAATTTGAACAAGTATTTATGTGTTTGGTAAGCAATTAAACAGTTTGTGTTGATGGTGAAATTGATTGAAATAGTTTGCTCGACTTACTGTAGGGTTGTCTCACTTTAACTGTATCTGTGACGATTACTTTTATGTAGTTAAGATGTAGAGTGAGTGGGTTTATGAATCTCGTCTTCATTGAATTCGTCACTTGATGAGTTTGTGTCGAAAGGTAAGTGAATTTACCAAGCTGTTTTGATATTAATAAATTTAACTTTCAGCCAGGAAATTGGGTTTCTTATATTTCTGCATCGAGCTGTCAAAGTTGTTGAAGTCACTGCAGAAATTTAATTTCACACGCCGATATGATAATAAAAATTATCTTTTAGCGAGGAAGTTGGGTTTCATAGATTCGTGTGACGAATTGATTACTTTAACTATGTCGCGCCGAAGTTTCATATTTGTGAATTTTCTTGATTACGTGGGAGGCTCGAGAATACATAAGATTTTGGCGGGAAATTAAGTTTAAACTGGTGAACTTGAGCTCAACCTTGCGGACGTAGGCGGAAACATGATATTGGTATTAAGGAGACCAATTAAAACGTCAGCTACTGTAAACCTGGAATGGAGCCTACAAGTGTTTAGCTTGTACAAGATTTCAGAACTTTGCACGTGAAAATACACAAAATACAGTTGTAATATTTATTGACCAACCAGGATGTTGTTAAATAACACCATTATGAAAATTAGCTGCGATCGACTGAATTGTAGATGTTGGGTTCTAAAGGGGGGAGAAGAGGTGGATTTATACCTTTCCCAAGGTTAGTTGTGCGGAATTTTGAACTCGGGTCTCTGATTAACAATTCCGAGCCATTACATCACCCGCACACCCGAGTTTAAAACACCTGGTATTCAGAAGCGGTTACACACCTCGGTACTGAACAAGTGTGATGTTGCTTAACAACTTAACTACATATTACCCTTAATATATAATCAAATGCATAAATAAAGGTAGATGAACGAGCGAGCGTTCGTATACAATACGCACACACACAAACACATATATAAAAATATTACGAACGTATGCATATATATATATATATATATATATATATATATATATATATATATTACGAATGTATATGCTTATAAAGGTCCGTAAATTTCAAAATTAGTTATTCCAAAATTCGCTTGAGGATGAAACAGAACAAGGTACTTTAATTTAATTTCTATAATTGAATTGGAAGTTTTTAGCTTTTGTTTTTGAAACAAGACAGTTCCTATGTAACGATGGAATTATATTTAAAAAATAATTACATATATATATATATATATATATATATATATATATATATATATAGTGTGTGTGTGTAAGAAAAACTGTGCTCAATGGTAAATAGCAGAGCTAGTTTATGAGAGATGGTAAACAGACGAACGTTATTAAGAATTACAAATTTGAGGAAATTGTGGAGACCCATGCCCGTCAACGTCTTGAAGAGACACGGCGTGTCGAAGAAAAATCTGAGTTCTAATTCCAGACGAACTGTTTAGATTCACTGATACCCTTGGGAAAAATCGATTTCTTCCATGTCTATCTATGGCTGAAAAATTAGACCATACTAGGCCTTTATCCTTGGTAGGGCAACTAGACTAAGAGAACTCTGAATTCAAATCTATCCTGAAGTGCAATTGGCTCCAATTCAGGTGATCTTTCCCGAGGGAAAAACATGAATCAATTTCTTGTGTCACTAATTATTTGTTAAAAAGTAGGTCATATTAGACTTTTTATCCTTGTTAGGGCAACTAATTCAGGTCATCTTTCCATGGGGGATTGTCATCGTCGACTGTGCTACTGCTGCTATTGTTGCTACTACAAGATACGGATGTCCTAGCAGAGCTAAATAGGTGAATGAGAACGTGAGAAACGGAAGAAAACGTTTATATAAACAAAAAAAGGATTTTTGATTTTAGATTAAGGCCAAAACAATTGAAAGTGAGAAATAAAGAAAGTAAAAAAATAAAAATGTTTTCACAAGTAGGAAACGATAATCGTCTGGTAGATTAATGACTTAAACATTGCGCATGACCGGAAATACTTAGATGTTACTTCGAGTAATTTATGAAACTTTTCTTTATATTTTTTATTTTATCTGCAATCAAGAACAACAACTTATATAGTTAACAATCGATAAAAACCAACATCTTTTGTTGCTTATCCGGAAAAAATACATTAAAGAATATATCATAATTTTAAAATATATAAACATGATTGATAATATTATTTGTTGTCTAATAAATGTAATTTGTTAAGAAAAATGATAGTGTATTAATAATTCCTGTAAGAACTTAGAAATACTTATTGATGACAAATGTAGTTTCGTAATTCACGTAAAGAGCTGTCGTCAGTGTTCGAGATCACGTAAAAGCTGTATTTTCTAATGCTGATTTTCAAGATTTTTTTTCTTGGTGTCAGTAGATTGAGTTCAGACCCATGATACCGAATATAGATATTTAAGATGTTAGAAAAAAGAAAAGCGTGCTGGACTGCTACATCATATCAGTCCTACAATATGACAGTGCATGCTTGAAATTGTCCTTACAAATGAAGAGGAGACTTAAGTTAACAGAAATGTAACTCAACAGAAGGATGCTGAGAATACTATGGACATAGAGTGTAAGTAACGAGGTAATTTTAAAGTAAATGCAAACAAAAACAGGATCAAAGAGGGAGAGTTGAATTTTTAGACATATTAAAGAAAGAGGGCTTCGAGATTTTGACACTGAAGGTCTCAGAGAGACAGAGGGAAACAGTGGGTAGCTTAACGAGTTTGGCATAACAAAGAATGGGAGAGATAGTATGGAGGACTTTACTAAGAGCTACAAAGGATAGGAAGTTGTAGAGAGTCATGATCGCCAATTTCCTGAAGAGATATGGTATATAGAATTGGTAGAAGAATGAGCTCTACTTTCTTGATGTCTGTGGTCGGTGTTTAAGCTGAGATAAAAGCTATGTTTTTTTTTTAAATTTATCATTTTCAGAACAAGCCAACTCTCTGACTTGACGTCAATCATTCTAGCAACTGGTAGCTCAATTTAGTTTTGTGTCATACTGAACGAGAGGTTAATAAAGATCAACATAGAAGTAAAATTTAAGACAAAAACGGTGTAGTATTAAAAGGCAAACAAGTGTAAACACATAACTATGACGTTATAAATGCAATGATTGAAAATCTAAATTTATTGATAATTTACTCATTCATCTTTAGCTTTCTTTCCACTTCCAGCTGATCCTCGTTTCTTTTTTACAGCCACCCACTCTGGTACAAATCTTTTAATTGGATCTGATATCAAACACGGTGCAGATCCAAATGCCGTTTAATAGTAGCATAAATGATTTTATATTGCCATTGTCACGTATCTTTATGTTGCCTTGGGTTTCGGTACAAACTATTAGAAGTGCTATCAGTCAATCGATATTTATACTGTTCATTTATTACAGTTGAGTTGCACAAGCTCAAGACTATAAAATCTTTCTTGTTCTTTTCTTATATTCCTCTCTGCGTCTGTATGTTACACTGGCTAAAATAACATTCGAAGAAATCTTTTCTTTGGAAAGGATATTAATCTTTATTCTTCTTCGAGTGATTCCATATTGTAGATTAGAACGTTTAACAATCCATTCCCCTCTAAATATGGAAAAAAAACTCCGTACAGAAACCCACACTGGCTTTGCATATACACATGAGCATCAAGTTTAATCTTCTGCTTCTTTCAATTTTCTAACTCTCCAGCTGTGTTTTTGTGTATATAATGCTTTCATTGCGCTCTTCAATGTCTTCTTATCTGCAAGGAATATGTTTTAAGACTTCTCGCTTAAACATAGATCCGCGTTTATATATATATATATATATATATATATATATATATATATATATATATATATATATATGGTGGACTCTCCCGTCGTATTTAACGTATGAGGGTCAAGTAAATCAGTTCCTAAGAACAGACCGACAGGCACCAGCACATATGATTTGATTATAGTGGTGAAGGCTTTATGCAGATCTAACCACACTTTTTGCCGCTATCTACTACTCCACCGTGTCTTATATATATATATATATATATATATATATATATATATATATATATATATATATATATATATATATATATATATGTGTATTTGTGTGTAAATTGCCTATGCCCCCACGACAGAGGACAGGTTTTTTGCCTTGCGCCTGAGGTGTACCAAAAAGGAGTAATGCCGAGGGGACTTATGCTTCCATAAAGAGGCAATTTTTCCACGGCATTGCCGTTACCCCACTTTAAACCTCGACCTTGTGTCACATTCAGTACCGACATGGACGAGCTGAAAGATTCAGGATTTGAGATATTATAGTTCTCCACTGCTTCCTGTCTTTTGGGCATTTTAAAAATACTTCACCTTTTACGACTTCTCGTCGTGGCATTTGTTCCGCTATCCATTCGCATAATTCCTTCAAATAGGTTATTTGCTTTATGTGACGTGTGAACATAACGCGGGACATAAACGATCATGGTTCTCCACAATTTCCTGAATTTTTTTTGCTCTTAGTGATATGTTCCCTTTCAATTTCTCTTTGTCTTTATGGCACCGGTTCCTCTGTCTATTCGCATGCACTTGTTAACTAGGTTCTATCCTTCAATGTGGCGTACGCCATCAAGACATGAATAATCATGGTTCTCCACAGTTTCCTGTCTTTTATTTAACAATACTTACTCCTTTACGAGTCCTCTTTGTTTTTATGATCTTTGTTCCTTCATCCATTTTCTCAACCTTATTAAGTTATTTCTCTGTCACTATGTAGTGAGTGACTTCAAGACATGAACGGTAATAGTTCTCCACAGCGTCCTGTCTTTTGTTGTTCTAAGTGATACATACTCGTTTATAATTCCAAATTGTCTTTGTGGCATCTGTTACTCAATCCATTTGCTCAAACTTTCCAAAGTTGTATCTCTTTCTATCTTTTGTGTTTCTTCAATACATGACCGATCATGATTCTCCACAGCTTCCTGTCTTTTTCTGCTCTCAGTAATCCTCGCTTCTTTATGATTTCTGTTTGTCTTTGTACTATTTGTTCCGTCGTCTATTCAAAGAGTTTGTAATGTCGGTTCTCTGTCGCTATGTGGCAAATGCCTTCAAGACATGTACGATCATGGTTCTGCACAGCTTCCTAGTTATTGTAGCTCTCAGCAATACTTGCTCCTAGTTTCTCTTTGTCTTTGTGGCACTAGTTCCAACATTCATGTTAATAAACTTATCAAAGTTCCTGCTTTCCTGCTTGTTGGAAATTCTCATCGGTAGTTCCAGTGTTTAAGAACTCTAGCCAATCATCTGATGCTTCTAACTATCAGCCTATTAGCACTCTACATATTTTTTTGGCAAAATAACAGAGCCTCTAATCGTCTCTGTTTAAGCATCTCACCTCGCAGGGTCTTTTTCAGATAAGCAATATGACTTTCCCTTCTCTTGGTCAACTGCTGATGTGTTATTGCTGAAAGATTCTATCAAGCTTTTGATACGAATGGTGAAGCTCGAACTGTTGCTTTGGATATCTCAAAGGGATTTGACAGGCTTTGGCATATTGGTCTTCTTCATAATTTGAAAGATTATTGTAATTCTGGACGAATTTTTAAACTGATTCAGTCTTTCTTATAGAACCATGATCTGAAGATTGTCTTGAATGACTACTCTTCTAGATCCATTAACTTTAATGCAATCGTCCCACAAGGCTCTATTCTTGGACCTACTTTGTTCCTAATTTTCATCAATGACCTTCTTGATGGAATCAGTTCTCAACTCGGCGTCTATGCTGACGACACAATCATTTATTATTTTAATAGTAACTCTGAGCGGTTTGATAAGATCAAATTAGCAGTTGATCTAAAATAAAATCTACATTCTTTTGTTAACTGAGGTACGTATTGGCTACTTAGTTTTAACGTCTTCAAAACAAAACTGCTCTGTTTTAACCGTCTCAGGGAACGCTTTTTACTTTACATTATTTACGTTACTTATTGCAACTGGTTAACGTCTTCGTTAGAAAGAAGTCCACAATAATTTTGCATTCTAGGTGTTCCTCACTTGTTACTTATCTAATTACTGACCATGTTCGATAATGCTTAACTTCGATAGTAAGATGAAAACCGGGGCTTTAAGAAGGAGGAGACCATAAAACGTATTCCCTAAATCTTTGCTTTGACAGCGGTTCATAAATATTTACAGTACTTGCATATCTTAGGGGTTACCTATCATCCAAATATAGACTTACGACCATATCACGTTGAAACACCGGTTCCTATGCAATCACCGATGTTAAGCAACGTCTGGTGAGTACTTAGATGGACGACCGCGTTGGTGCTTTTATGCTCGGATGTGCAGATGGTGTAATTGATATTGGCTGGGAATTCTTAATCGGAGAGTCGAGTTCCAGTACCAGTTGAATTCATTATATTCACTTATACGCAAGTATCTTTGGGAAATGCGTAGAGCCACCTCTTCCCCCAACTATGGGTCAATTAGTAAGACTTATATCACTAGGACCATTATCATCTAAAAAAATAAAATAAAATTTTGTACAAAATATTTAGATTTCGGCATTAAATAATCCATCGAGGTGTTGATATACCGCTAAACAAAATCAACCAACAAACTAACCATCCAAATATGAGCAGATCATAAAACGCATTCCATAAATCTTTGCTTTCTCAGAGGTCCCTAAAATATTTACTGAAGCGGTTACCCCTCCAAATATGCTTTAATTCTTTTAACGTGACTTTATCATTAGCTCACTATGTATTTCATTTGTTTTCTTTTTCCAATTCACAGGTATATCATCTTCACATAGCACGAACCACAATTGAAAGCCTGATTCTCAACGTATCGATGTCCCCAGATCAATGCCGAACCGAGCACTTGATCGATCTGTGTACATAACTGATCACACCTTGTTCTCTTTTCCGGATTACTGCCGTTTTGTGTCGCTTCTCAATCGGCTTGTGCAGCCGTGAGAAAAACTAGACGCGACCATGTCTTCGACGCTGATCTTTGCCCGAAACAACAACAATAACGCCGAGCAGAAAACCAGCTTGCTTCATGACTCTGACAATTTTGACACCGACCCATACGATCCAGACTGTTATTCGGACGAGGACGTTTTTGTCGACGAGACCGCCGGTGACAATGCGTCAGCCACGAAACCCCTGATGCATCCAAGAGATCGATCTATAGTGAAAACACGTCGGCCGTCATATCGTTGCCAATATTTGGTTCGTACTATTTGTTTAATTATCTGCTTCTGTTCCCTTGGTGCACTTATAGCTTCACTTATACACACGATTGCCTACATGAACGAACCGGCTCCAAAGACAGTTAAGGGACACCATTGCGGCCAGGTGCAGGCATCAACCAAACCGCACCAACTTCGTTCAGATTTGATCGGATGTTCTAAGATGTCTGTCGAAGATGTTTGGGTGGTAGGTGTGCCGAAACTGACCACAGAATCGTCAATACGATTGGTGGACGTAAACCAAGATGGAGAACTTGACGTCATACTGGGATTCGGAACAGGTAATCTGGATTGTTTTAAAAATTGTTTTCTTTTTCCGCTAATCTTTGCTTTTATTTTAATAGATAGACAGAAAGACGATAGGAAACGTAGCAGAATTATGGAGAAAGATTGATAAATAATAATAATAATAATAATAATAATAATAATAATAATAATAATAATAATAATAATGGGAGAAGTCGCTTGGTCATTGCGGTAACAATCACAGTTAATGCAAATATTTCAGTCAAATTGTTCAGCAAACTAAGTAAATCATCCTCATCTTTCGACCTCCCCGTGGTTAGTCGGAATTTCATTAACAACCACTTTCCCCAATCTTCGGTCCTGCATTGCTACCCCCAGATGATCCCCAATGTGCAAGACTGAGTCCCGAGCTATGGTGTCCGGGAATGTGAATTTTCGTGAGGAGACACTTCCAGAAGTATGGTCGTTTTTTTAGCTTAAGAGAGATTGGTCTCAGTTCTCTGTAAATTGTGTTAATCGTTGCTTGAGATCTCCAACTGCATTTTTCTATTTGTATATTTTCCATCCAGTTGTCTTTCAAGACGAACAGATAATGTTCAAGTTTCTAATCCAAACAGTAGGACTGGTTCAATCAATGTTCTAAAGGTTTGGACTTTTAAGGAGGATGGAAGGTTCAGGTGCCAAATCTTGTGAAGTTTGTTACACGCATCCCAGCTTTACTGAAGATTTTGGGGGTCTATTATATGAGATCCAAGATATTTGAAGTCCTCAACTCTTTTGATGGATGTATTATTAAGTGACTTCAACTCGGATGGTTTAGGGGAGTTTGTGATATATTGTGATATATTCTTTGTTACTCACGTTGCAAATGAGGACCTACCTGGTTCGCTGCTTGTTCAGGTGATTGCAGCAAGGATTCTACATCCTTGATACATTGAGAAATTAATGCAAGATCATCGAAAATGTCAAGGTCTTTCAGGTATCATGAAGCGTACCGACTACTCTCGCAAGGTTTCAAAAGGAGTCAATTTTACTCAATGATGTCGAGAGAAATACGCAGAACATAGCCCAGAACATCTATAAACAGAGAAGGAGAAATCTAGAATTTGGAATCCAGATGTGAGAACACAAACATCAGACAATCACCGTAGTTATTGGAGCATTAAGAACCATACAAAAATTGAACCGCGATTATCTAAAATGCAGAAGATTACATTCATAGGTAATTCCCACATCCTCATGGCTCTTATAACAATGTTTTAGGTTATGGGCCTATGCAACTGGTATTTGCATGCACATACTCATATATTCACAGAACCCTCGACATTTGCATGAATATTCTCATATATTCACTTAACCAAACCTATTAGCATATATATTATCATATATGTCCAGGCGCCTAAACATTTGCATTCACATTCTCATATATTCACAGCTCCTACCATATTTGCATGTACATTCTCATAACAGAATCCTAAATCTTTGCATGCATATATTCAAAGATCCCGACACATTTGCATACACATTCTCATTTAATCACAAAACGCTAATCATTTGCAGGCACATTCTAATATATTCACACAACTCTAGACATTTTCATTCACATACTCCTAGTTCAAGAATACATTGAACATTTGCATGCACATTCTTATATAGCCACAAAACCCTAAATATTTGCATACACGTTATCATATATTCAGAAAACCCTTCACATATTCATGCACATTCTCATATTTTCAGAGGACACCACACATTTGCATGCACATTCTAATATACTCACATAGACGTACACATTTGCATATACATTATCATATATTAACAGAAACATGAAATTTGCATGTACATTCTCATATATTCACTGAAACCTAAACATTTGCATGTACACTTTCATATAATCACAGGATCCTAAATATTTGCATGCACATTTTCATATATTCACCGAACTCAACATATTTGCATGCATATTCTCATATATTCAGATGACCCTCCATATTTGCATGCACATTCTCATATATATTTAACAGAACCCTAATAAATTGCATACACATTCTCATATATTCTTAGGACTCTACACATTTGCATGCACATTCTAATATTTTCTCACTACCCTAAACATTTGCATGCACATTCTAATATTCTCTCACTACCCTAAACATTTGCATGCACATTCTAATATTTTCTCACTACCCTAAACATTTGCATGCACATTCTAATATTTTCTCACTACCCTAAACATTTGCATGCACATTCTAAAATTTTCTCACTACCCTAAACATTTGCATGCACATTCTAATATTTTCTCACTACCCTAAACATTTGCATGCACATTCTAATATTTTCTCACTACCCTAAACATTTGCATGCACATTCTAAAATTTTCTCACTACCCTAAACATTTGCATGCACATTCTAATATTTTCTCACTAGCCTAAACATTTGCATGCACATTCTAATATTTTCTCACTACCCTAAACATTTGCATGCACATTCTAATATTTTCTCACTACCCTAAATATTTGCATGCACATTCTAATATTTTCTCACTACCCTAAACATTTGCATGCACATTCTAATATTTTCTCACTACCCTAAACATTTGCATGCACATTCTAAAATTTTCTCACTACCCTAAACATTTGCATGCACATTCTAATATTTTCTCACTACCCTAAACATTTGCATGCACATTCTAATATTTTCTCACTACCCTAAATATTTGCATGCACATTCTAATATTCTCTCACTACCCTAAATATTTGCATGCACATTCTAATATTTTCTCACTACCCTAAACATTTGCATGCACATTCTAATATTTTCTCACTACCCTAAACATTTGCATGCACATTCTAAAATTTTCTCACTACCCTAAACATTTGCATGCACATTCTAATATTCTCTCACTACCCTAAATATTTGCATGCACATTCTAATATTTTCTCACTACCCTAAACATTTGCATGCACATTCTAATATTTTCTCACTACCCTAAATATTTGCATGCACATTCTAATATTTTCTCACTACCCTAAACATTTGCATGCACATTCTAATATTTTCTCACTACCCTAAATATTTGCATGCACATTCTAATATTTTCTCACTACCCTAAACATTTGCATGCACATTCTAATATTTTCTCACTACCCTAAATATTTGCATGCACATTCTAATATTTTCTCACTACCCTAAACATTTGCATGCACATTCTAATATTTTCTCACTACCCTAAACATTTGCATGCACATTCTAATATTTTCTCACTACCCTAAACATTTGCATGCACATTCTAATATTTTCTCACTACCCTAAACATTTGCATGCATATTCTAATATTTTCTCACTACCCTAAACATTTGCATGCACATTCTAATATTTTCTCACTACCCTAAACATTTGCATGCACATTCTAATATTTTCTCACTACCCTAAACATTTGCATGCACATTCTAATATTTTCTCACTACCCTAAACATTTGCATGCACATTCTAAAATTTTCTGACTACCCTAAACATTTGCATGCACATTCTAATATTTTCTCTCTACCCTAAACATTTGCATGCACATTCTAATATTTTCTCACTACCCTAAACATTTGCATGCACATTCTAATATTTTCTCACTACCCTAAACATTTGCATGCACATTCTAATATTTTCTCACTACCCTAAACATTTGCATGCACATTCTAATATTGTCTCACTACCCTAAATATTTGCATGCACATTCTAATATTTTCTCACTACCCTAAACATTTGCATGCACATTCTAATATTTTCTCACTACCCTAATCATTTGCATGCACATTCTAATATTTTCTCACTACCCTAAACATTTGCATGCACATTCGAATATTTTTTCACTACCCTAAACATTTGCATGCACATTCTAATATTCTCACACTACCCTAAACATTTGCATGCACATTCTAATATTCTCTCACTACCCTAAACATTTGCATGCAAATTCTAATATTCTCTCACTACCCTAAACATTTGCATGCACATTCTAATATTCTCTCACTACCCTAAACATTTGCATGCAAATTCTAATATTCTCTCACTACCCTAAACATTTGCATGCACATTCTAATATTTTCTCACTACCCTAAACATTTGCATGCACATTCTAATATTTTCTCACTACCCTAAACATTTGCATGCACATTCTAATATTTTCTCACTACCCTAAACATTTGCATGCACATTCTAAAATTTTCTCACTACCCTAAACATTTGCATGCACATTCTAATATTTTCTCACTACCCTAAACATTTGCATGCACATTCTAATATTTTCTCACTACCCTAAACATTTGCATGCACATTCTAATATTCTCTCACTACCCTAAACATTTGCATGCACATTCTAATATTCTCTCACTACCCTAAACATTTGCATGCAAATTCTAATATTCTCTCACTACCCTAAACATTTGCATGCACATTCTAATATTTTCTCACTACCCTAAACATTTGCATGCACATTCTAATATTTTCTCACTACCCTAAACATTTGCATGCACATTCTAATATTCTCTCACTACCCTAAACATTTGCATGCACATTCTAATATTCTCTCACTACCCTAAACATTTGCATGCAAATTCTAATATTCTCTCACTACCCTAAACATTTGCATGCAAATTCTAATATTTTCTCACTACCCTAAACATTTGCATGCACATTCTAATATTTTCTCACTACCCTAAACATTTGCATGCACATTCTAATATTTTCTCACTACCCTAAACATTTGCATGCCCATTCTAATATTTTCTCACTACCCTAAACATTTGCATGCACATTCTAATATTTTCTCACTACCCTAAACATTTGCATGCACATTCTAAAATTTTCTCACTACCCTAAACATTTGCATGCACATTCTAATATTTTCTCACTACCCTAAACATTTGCATGCACATTCTAATATTTTCTCACTACCCTAAACATTTTCATGCACATTCTAATATTTTCTCACTACCCTAAACATTTGCATGCACATTCTAATATTTTCTCACTACCCTAAACATTTGCATGCACATTCTAATATTCTCTCACTACCCTAAACATTTGCATGCACATTCTAATATTTTCTCACTACCCTAAACATTTGCATGCACATTCTAATATTCTCTCACTACCCTAAACATTTGCATGCACATTCTAATATTCTCTCACTACCCTAAACATTTGCATGCACATTCTAATATTTTCCCAGAACCCTACACATTTGTATGTACATTCTCATATAGTCACAGAATCGTACACTTTTGCATGTACTTTTCCATGTATTCATTGGTTGCTACACATATATCCACAAGACCTTACACATTTCCACGCACATTCTTATATATTCACAGAATCGTGAACTTTTGCATGCATATTCTCGTATATTCACTGAACCCTAAACATTTGCATGAACATTCTCATATATTCACACATCCTTAAAATTTGCATGTGCTTTCTCATATATTCACACAACACAACAAATTTTCCCTGTGATTTGTTTGACATATTTCGAAGATACGTCTGTGGGCTTACAGAATTTTGCACTTGTGATATAATTTTATATTTTCAAACATTCCATGTACTCTATTTACACATTTGAAGCCTTAATATATTTTATTTGTGAATACACATTTACATTTTAATTAAATTTTAATTTACTATATACAGATTCAGGTAGAGATTTGGAGGCAGTTCGTCAAATAAAGCACACTCAAAATATGATATTTTAGCCCTTTGTTTTTAGTGTGCTAATCCGGCCACGTTCTTTTTTGACGAGCATTTTCGAGTGAGAATCTTAACTTTTATTATGAGAAGCGTGAGAAATGTCCCCAAATGTAAAATCTATTGTATTTTTTCTTTTTATTTTGTTTAATAAATTACTTTGTGACCTTTCCGCTATATTGTAGTGATCTCCCCTATAAAGTTTGTTTATTGCATAGGCAGGTCGAACATTTTAGTCTTCGCGTTTTAATATGTTTAGGTCCTTTTTTAAATTGTATTTTAAGTCTTTTTGAATTTATGTAATTTTTGTTTTCCTTTTCTTTTTCTTTAAATTTTCTTTTTTCTTTTACTTTTTATTTCTTATTTTTTAATCTTTCTACATTTCAAGCGGAACTGTACATAACATAATTCCACTTTTTATATAAGGATAGTGTATCTTTGTCGATATATATATATATATATATATATATATATATATATATATATATATATATATATATGTATGTATGTATAAAGTCATCCACAGACAGACTGTTTCACTGTATCATAGCTCATCAGTGTGACTAGACATCCGATTGCTTCAAACCGGGATCGAATCTCGACCGCTTTGACATTAGAATGCAGAGATACATAAGAAAAAAACTAAATATAAGACAAAATACAATCACTCATCCCTCAAAGAATAAAGAGATGAGACTAGAAATAAATAATATGACAGAGGATAAGGTAAAAAAATAAAATGAATGAGATACAAAATAATAATCTCTCAGGAAATAAAACTGAAGAATCTCCCTGCGACATAAACTGCAGTTGTCCAGATTATGCCACTGAAGTTGAGTCAAACGACGTTACGACAGAATTCCTTAAAAGACAACAGATGACCTAAGCAAATGATGAGATGAAATCACCGAAGCGAAAAGCCACATAATGCAAGTACTCAGCAGAGTAACTTGCACACAAATTTCAAACAGAGACCAACTTTTAAAAATTCATAAGACAAAGTCGAATAAACATATTGTGTAAATATACAACGCTGCACTGCAGATACTGTTAACGTGCAAACCACTTGGGAACATCACACAAGTAAATAATGTCTTATATGCAACAGCTTTAGAAGTTACTCGGAAGCGTGGTGTGAAGACAATGAAAATAAAAAACAATAGACAAAAAGATCCGGGTTGGAAGGCAAAACTGAAGCGATAAATAAAGGAAATCAGATGCGAGTTATCGATACCAGATGAGATCTCAAGAAACTCAAATGTCTCAGCACACAAATACAGGAAGATCAAGCGGAGATATAAAATTAAATTGCATCATTGAAATTCTACCATCAAGGAAATACTAAAACAGAAACTGCAGTTAAAGGCACAAAGAAGAAGACGATATGAAAAGCGTTGTAGATTTTACGGCCAAAATAAGATATTCCAAACAGACCTTAAGAAATTTTACTGGGAATTTGAAAGAGCAGTTATAGATGTCAAAATGCAGATTCTGTGATAAATATGCAGAAACAATTGATCGTCTTGTATCATGTTTCTTTGTATCTTGTTTCATGGTATTAGTCCCCATTGAATATAAAATACGGCATGACAAAGTGGAGCAATATCTGCACTGAAAAATCTGCAACTTTTACGGAAAGGAAACTGCAAGAAATTGGTATGAACATCACTCAAACCTGAATACGGACATAAGCCCTGTAACTTTACAATACACTTTACAATACAATACAATTGTAAATTTACAATACACACATACAAAACGATCAAATATAATCGCCTAGACACTAGGATTAGAAAACGCAAAAAAGAAAAATGGCGGACCCTGTAGACTACAATGTATCTTTGAAGATCTTCAAAAAAATACATGAACCTTGAAATCGAAATATCAAAAATGTGGCATATGAGGACATCTACAATTCAGTTGCAGTTGGAGCCCTCAGATTGACTGGAAAAGATTCCAATAGACTCATTGAGGGGATACCTGGTAGCCCATGCCTTTAAGAAATACAAAATATTGTACTCACAGGTACAGCCCATACGTTACAAACGTGTGGACTGTACTTTTGAAAAATATATGTGATCTTAGGTGTTAAGGCTTAGTGGAAAATGTCATGATGCCATTTCTGACCTTAGGTCTCTGTTTGGGACCCGGAAAGAAATAAGTATTCCTCAGTAATCAAAGGAAAATAAAATGTTAATAATAATAATAATAATTATAATAATAATAATAATAATAATAATAATAATAATAATAATAATAGAATGAAGATTCTATTGAGCTTCCACACTATAAGTATATGGTGCCTTTTCCTTTAAAATACCATGTCTCTTCAGGCCATGTTGTCTGTGAACAAATTCTGTTTATTATCTGTGTATTGTCATTACTTCATGAAAAAGTCAGTGGGGTGGTTTCCCGGGGCTTTTCCACGGTTTTGAATTCAAAGTTAATTTTCTTATAGTCTGGTGGCAACTCAAGGTTAAGTTTATTCTACTATTTAATCTATAACTGAAAGAAGAAATTGATTTATGTTTGAAAGAAAATTCGAGATTGTTTCAAGCGAAGCAGATAATAGCAGGTACAATTTACACATGCATGTTCCACAATATTTTCAATTCTATCGCATAAACCCAGATATATTTCGAGCTTTTCACTATCTTTGCATATTGTTTACGATGACAACATTCTGGTCTTCTGGCCTGAATTTGGAGATCTGTTCAAATTTCAAATTCGCATAAATCTAATATGTTTTATTTTTTAAAACAGTTTGAGCATATAATAATAGTTTGCACAGTCATTTGCATAGTTACCAAAGGATCGCCGCTCCCGCTCAATCAAGAATGCATTTTAAATCCTTCTTCGCCAACTGGCTGCATTCACTTATTCTATGATTCACCGCCCCATCCCTGTCTAGTTGACATTTACAATCTTGCATTTTTCTCTCTGTCTTGACCTCAGTATTCTTGGTTCTTATTGATTCTTTTTTCATCTCTGAAGAAGTCTACGTTGAATATTTGCCTATATTCTGCAAATCTTGACCTTAAATAATTTGTTCGTATAGAATCCTTCTTTATCTATATTTACGATTCTGCTTTGTGCTGGTTATATTGACCTCAATATAATTGGTTCTTGTAAGTTGATCTTTATCTCTGCCTCGATGGTATTTACCGTTTTGCCGCGTCCTAGCTACGTTCACGTAAATATAGACTTGTTAAGATTTCATTATGCAAGTCAGTATTTTCACAGCAGAATTTGATACAGATTTGGTAAAATTTGAGGACATATTTATAGTAGTAATATAATATAATTTTAATATATAGTATTTATATTAGTAATATATATATATGTATATATATATATATATGAAGAAATATAGTCTTAAAATGTGGTATATTTCTGGGATAAAGTGCTCAGTATCAGAGATAGAGCGTGTATAAATATAAAAGTGAACATAGAAGTCAACACTTAGAGGCGACAGTCTGTTTCATGGTAGATGTTGACTTCTATGTTCACTTTTATATTTATATATATATATATATATATATATATATATATATATATATATATATATATATAGTATTTATATTAGTAATACGTTATAATATAGTATTTATATTAGTAATACGTCATACGTATTTCAGCTCATAATATTCTATCCTTATTAAAAGATAATAATATTAACATAATATTCTATCCTTATTAAAGATTAATATGTCATTAAGATGTTATTATCTATACTTATTACAGATTAATATGTTATTAAGATGTTTGGGTTGTTTGAGTTTATTATGCATACAAAATGCAATATATTCTTTTATAATGGCGATTAAAACGAACATATTGTAACAACGGTTTGTCATGCTCCACATGAGCACAACGATGAAAATAAACAATACCAGAAATAGGATATTATATAATAAATATATTAGCATCAAAGAGTAATTATATTTAAACGTAACAGGCAATCCTGCTTACAGACTGGTAGCTGGAAGGACTTAATATGAATTGACTATATAAACTTCACTCTGGTTTTCCCCTAAAAGGTGAAAATCAGAATTAGCCTTAAACAATATCGAGAACATGTCTTGGATACCGGATCTAGCGCATTGATAGTTGTTAATTTAATGCTCAGCTATCGCAGATCCCGATGAATTAATGCACTTTTGCAAA
This sequence comes from Acanthosepion esculentum, assembly GCA_964036315.1. NCBI lineage: Eukaryota > Metazoa > Mollusca > Cephalopoda > Sepiida > Sepiidae > Acanthosepion > Acanthosepion esculentum. The sequence goes on along the minus strand of OZ038485.1, from coordinate 109,778,867 downwards.
TTGTTTAAATGAATTTCTGAATGTTCGTTGAATATGCTAATTAATCCTTTCTTACTAGTGACTGATCTTTCTAGCTCTTTAGTTGTCATGACACTGACACTTCGGATCAATGAAATGCTAAGATCGATTTGAAAGGATGTTCTATTTCCACCGCTTTTAAATTTCTTTAATCTATCATCTTAAATTACAGTGAAATACTGACTTGTTATAGAAGTATTAAATTCTGTACGTCTTTTATTCTGTTATGGTCCAATATCCTCGCACCATGGTTCTGGTCTAAGGAAGAACAACACAAAGATATATTACAACAGAAATATAATACAAGAAGTTGAAGGTGTTAGTATTAACTGTCAGTCTGGTTTAGAGTGAACTAATATGTCTTGACTCGTTAGGTCTCAACTCATTCCTCTCCCCTCTCTCTCAGAGTCCATTCTCGTTATAGGTAAGTTCCCATAACATTATCCATAAATAAATCCCGAACATACCAGCCTTAGAGATATTATTAAAGTAATACACACATACACACACACACACACACACACAATCTATTCTTACGGTTACTTTTGCGGGAGTGGCTTGTTTGTTTATTTATTTGTTTCGGTTAATTTATTTTATTTGTTTTTCATTTTGTATTATTTATTCTTTTCGGTTTTTGGTGTTTTATTAACATAGTATACAAAATGGTGGGCATTTGCTTAGGTCACTTATTTAATAGTTTGTTTTGGCCTGGGAAGATAATTAAAGCTATTTATTGGTCCAATGTTTAGATTGCCTGCCGTAGTCTATTCTGTTATTTTGGCGGGGTTGGGGACAGTTTTTAATTAACTTATTTATTTGAATTGATTATTTTTATTTGTTTTTGCTTATTTATGCTTATTTTATTTTAGCGGGGGCGATTTGTTAATTTTTTCATTTATTTATTGATTTGGATTAATTTTTATTTGTTTTTTATTTATTTAATTATTTTTTATTTTGTATTTTTTATTTAATCTATTTGGTTTTCGATTTTTGAGTAAACGTAGTAATGTTTTTTATCGTTATATAACAGTTATAGATATTTTTTATGTCCAATTTTGTAGTCTATTCTAACAGTTATTTTGGCGGGATTTGTTTGTTAATTTGTTTATTATTATTTACTTTATTTATTTATTTGGGTTGATTATTTTTAATTGTTTTTTATGTATTTTATTTTTATTTTTATTTATTCTATTTCGTCTATTCTAACGGGAGTGGTTTGTTAATATGTTTCTTATTTGTTTGGGTTAATTTATTTTACTTACTTTTTATATTATTTTGTTTATTTGTATTTATTTATTTCAGTTTTTGATTTTTAAGTAACGTAGTAAAAGTTTATTTCCATGTCTGCATTTTGAGAGGAACTCAGATTGTTTATTTAGTAATTTATTTTGGTCTGGGAAGGTAATTTTAGGTAGCTATTTTTAGTCCAAGCAAATTTTTAAGCTTTTTTATTGTAGGCTGATGATCTTTTCTTTATTTTCCATGATATGATAAAATCACCAGATAATGAAGAAAAAGTATACATAGGAGTAACTGAAGGACCCTGGAAGCAAAGAAACTATGCACACAAAACATCTTTCACAAATACTAAATACGGGAACAGCACAATGCTTTCCAAGTATATCTGAGGAATTAAAAACAAAACGCAAATCACACCAAAAATATCATGGAAAATAAAGAAAAGTTATATAAATAGTCGAGGAAAATCCAACATTTGCGGCCTGACGATAGTTTAAAGTTAAGACAAATGAAGACCGTTCTTTTTCCATCCACTTTTTAGGCCTTGTGCCACATTTTCAGTATTTTAACAAATAAATATTGGCCTGACGATTGCGTCTATCATGATGCATCCAGTCGCCTCTGAGTGTTGACTTCAATGTTCACTTTTATATTGATATTTACATACGCTCTATCTCTGTTATTGAGCACTTTATCCCATAAATATAGCACACCTTAAAACTACATTTCTTCCCACACACACACACACACACACACACACACATATATATATATATATATATATATATATATATATATATATATATATATATATATATATAAATTAATTACTGTTAACCTATGAATATGATCTCATTTTTTTCATGTTACTTAGAGTAGTTTTTATTGACGTCCAAAGATTTTTTTTTGTTAGATTATTGTTTTATGGTGCCATCCGCGTTCAGAAATATCTTGACTGTCAGATGTATAGAACCGCTTTTTAAGATTAATGATTAAAAATGGCTTTCAGCGAGTAAAGCCTGTGGGTTTTGTTGAAGACGACATTTCTTCGACCCTTGTAGACTGGTGACCATATAACCGAAACTACATTACTTGAGGTGATGTAGTTTAGGTGATCCATTTTAGCTGTTGCTAAATGTATTCCATCTCCTGCCTGTCTTCTAAGTTGTGCTATTTCCAAAAAAGACCCTATTCCTGCTCAACCATCAAATTCATCCAATCTGTATTTTCAGCTGCCACGAGATGTCACTTCTGTGTAATTAGTTTTCCTGTACGTCTTTGTATAATTCATACATTTTTCTTTGTAATATTATCAGAGTTCCGGATTTAGTAATAGTTTCAACTTCACGGTTAAGTTTTGATTGGTAAAGGATTAGCTCCCTTTATTGTCACTTTTTAAATCATGTCAATCTAGTACTGCGCTTAAATTCGCTTAGTTCAGATACCAACAAGGAAAGTTCATAAGAACAATTACAGTGGACCAAGACAAAATAGATACAGGAAACTACTACTACTACTATTATTATTATTAATATTAATATTATTATTATTATTATTATTATTAATGTTGTTGTTGATGTTATTATTATTATTGTTTATAGCAACTATGCTATGGCTATCTGGGAAGGTTAAGCGATATCAGTTCTTTTAAAATGTACATATTAACACATCCAGTCAATATAAGAAATTATTATTTTCGTTGTTGTTGTTGTTGTTGTTATTATTATTATTATTATTATTATTATTATTTATAGTAGGTATGTTATGGTTATCTGTGAAGACTAAGCGATAACAATTCTCTTATAATGTACATATTAACACATCCACTCAATTAATCTAAGAAACTATTATTGTTGTTGTTGTTATTATTATTATTTATATCAGCTATGTTATGGCTATCTGTGAAGACTAAGCGATAGCAATTGTCTTAAAATCATCAGATTTTGTTCATAGTATCCTTACAGACCCTAGCACAGATTGGGTTTGAACAGGTCTAAGTGCTCCTATTTGTATGGGTACAACGTTTCTCTTAATTTCCTATCAACAGAGTTAACCTATCATTATTATTATTTTAGAATGATTTAATTAAACTTTATTCTTTATTCATTATGCTTTATTCATGTTTTATCACGAAAAGATTTCAGTAGTTGGACCATTCATTCTTCTTTAGGTGCCGGCCGTATTTTGTAATCTTCGGGAAGTTAGATCTGAACCAGTTACTTAATACATGGGAATAGATTATTTACTTCTGCTGCCTAAGCTAACGGATAATCTCGGATTAGTTCATTTCTTCTTAGCTAATCCATCATTTCAGTGCCTCTTTTGCTTATTCTACTAGTTCGAGTTCTAACTATATACTTAAACAATTCATCTGCTTGAAAGACTGGACATATAGGCAAAATGCATATTTTCAAGAAATTTCAATATTTTATTGAATTGGAATATTAAAAAAAAATATATTTTTAATATAATTTCCATCATTTGTGATGCAAAGGTTGATTCGCTTTGCAAGATTCTCGTGATCTCGATGCAATAAATCCACATTGCCGTAAATTTTAGAACATTGACGCTTTATGCGTTCAATCAAGTGTGTTGCATCTGTGATTTTTATTGAGTACACCTTCTCCTTTAGCATACCCTAGAAAAATAATTCTTTCTTCTTTCAACAAAACCATGTCTAATCTGTGGAGATAAAAAAAAACAATATGGCTAATAAGATTTCCTCTGTGTCCAAACTTTAGAGACACCCTGTACAATCTGTTGCTAGAATTTTAGCACATTACAACTAATATGAGTTCTTTCCTAAATAAAGACATTTATGGGACGTTAAATTATATGCTAGACATACTGAGACGATTATCATGAACTCTAATTCGTATACTCCTCATTTTCTCACCACACATGATCAGCTATGCTTAATTTCATATACTCTCTTCGGATTACGGATTTTGATGTTAGAGAGCATTACTTTCTTAGGCTAACTCCTCAAGACTTTATACTCTTGAGCAAAGGTTTATGGAATTTTAAGTAGACAGTTCTTGGACATTACTTCATCTGACAGAGACCTGACTATGACAAAGTGTCTTTTAAGAAGAGGATTACTTTGAATACAATACAGATGTTGTATGGAATATAGATTTTCTGAAACTCATTTTGATTTATGCTTTACTATCATCAGGCGCAGATGGCCGAAACGTTCCCAACATTGTTTGTAAAATATACTTTAATGGCTCGACCCCATGTTTTGGTGGTGTGATGGCACTGGAAGGACGAACGGGTAAAGAACTCTGGAGACATTACACTCCTCACGAAGTCTACGGACTCAATTGCAATGCAGACTTAAATAAAGATGGAATTGCAGATTGCTTAGCAGGAGGACGAGCTGGAGTAAGTATATCTATTTGAACTGCTATCTTGCAATGTTTAAAATTGAGTTATCTCCCATTTTTTATCTAGAAATAAAAAAGTGATTTTATATAGTATATTTGTATGAATTATGATTTGTTAAATCAGTGGGAAAGACAATATAAGTAAAAAAATTGCACATGGTCTTCACTTTCATAATATGACTGCATACTGATCGTTTATCAGTCATTTTATACACACACGTACACACACACACGCACACAATAGTAATAGCTGGCCACACTTATTCGAGGATACCAGTCTACTAGGGTGACTAATCCCTATTACAGACGTCTGCTCAGACGCATTTGTATTTATTCAGCACCCACAGAGACAACCTGTGGTTTATACTGCACCCATGCTAGGCAGACCTTAGTTGCTGGGAATGAGCGTGTTATCTAGCGTGATCAACAATTTGAACAAGGCCAGCACGCTCAAGCCTTCGGCCACGATGACTTGTGGCTTCGTGTTAGCACAGCTATCGACGCCCTTCCCCCAAGTGTACAATTTATAAAAGATGCGTTTTGCCGAGAGCGTCTGCTTGGTTTGGCTTCCTCACGTTAGAATGAAAGCATGACAAAACTGCATGTCAGAAAAATGCCTTGAGCGCTCTGAGGATAACTAGGGAACATAAAATCTGATCATGTATACATACACACACACACACACATATATATATATATATATATATATATATATATATATATATATATATATATATTAAGACATTTTTATGTTTATACATTCTTTTTATAGATACAAATATTCAAGTAAATGCTCTGTTTATAATAAACAATATTAATAACATTTACCGGCCTGAATGTCCGAGAAATTTTCATATAAAATATTCGTCCTCCGACAGGAATCGAACCTGTATCCTATACGGAACCGTCATATAGCCTGGCGTGCCTTAACCGATTGATCCACAGAGGATCGTTCGGTTGGCAAGGTCGATTTTACTGCTTTTAAACTACAATCTCCCATGAATCTCTCACATACATTCATATCTGCTCAATGAGTGTCCAAATGTAAACAAATGACGTCACACATTATGAAATGGACAAAGTTCGACAATTATTTTTAAGACATTTTTATTTGTAGTTTAAAAGCAGTAAAAGCAACCTTGCTAACCGAACGATCCTCTGTGGCTCTGTTGGTTGTTGGGGGGATGCGGACCTCACTAAGGGCAGAAATACGACATTTAACCTGAACAGTTCAGGTGTGATCAGCGCTGAGCGACGTTGAGGTCGGTTGCCGTGAACTGCGTCAAGCATGGTTCTGACATTCCAGCATGCGAGTTTCAGCGTTTTTGCGACTTTTGAGGTGTATGCGTACTTTCCTTGTTTTTGTGTTGTTCGTCCGCTAGAGAGAGATGTCCATTGATCGCGGCAATCCAACTAGAGGATGAGAGACGAGATTTGGTTAGGCCACCTTTTCTGGGCCTCTCTACGTGTGAGCATGCAGTGCTGTCCATAAAGAGAGCTGCTTGATCGTTCAGCGAGCTGCCGGGTGATGCTGTCGTCTCAGGCCAACATCAGACGACAAATATCCCGAACTTGCTGTATGCAGGATTGGAACTACGGCATCCGGTGACACCCTTCACCTGCCGTTTCGCCCCTTTCCCATCGTTACAGAGCGTGGAAGAGTTGGTATTGGTGGCCTAACGGACGTGAACGTATCCCTAAAGCCTACGCAGTGAAGTTTTTAGGTGGAGTGCAGTCTGGGCAATACTGGCCCCACTCTTTACACCCATGGTTTATCTGTCATGGCCTAGCAAGCTGAGACGGTGATAGCCAGGTCCTCGGGTAGTAAGTTTTGCGTCAGAGTGTCCTAGATGGACTGCCTGCCAATGCTGTCGAGCTCCATCTGCAACGGGTATATAATAGCTATTTAACCTATAGCTGGTTCCCTAAACAGGTACTATCACTCCGGGACAAGGTGAACCTGGGAGCAATGGTAATTAAGGGGTCACTCCACCCTCCCCAAAACTCTGGCACTCCCAGACCAGAGTCTTACCACCGATTAAAGTTTAATATAATACGCAAGACAATACGTGTACATACATGCATGCATACACCTGCATACATAGCCACCCAAACATATACATATGTTAGGCCCTTTTGTTTGGTATACGTGAAAATACACACTTACACACACACACACACACACACACACATATACATATATATATATATATATATATATATATATATATGTGTGTGTGCGTGTGCGTGTGCGTGTGGGCATACATATATATATATATATATATATAACACGTTTCCCTCGTTTTTCCCTCGTTTAGTTGGACTGATTTAAATCCAACAACACCAAACGGATCTAATATATATATATATATATATATATATATATATATATATATATATATATATATATATATATGTGTGTGTGTGTGTGTGTGTTGATGCGTTCTGTGTCGTCTCAGTATCCCCACGCTTACTAAATAAAATGGTATCTACGAAAAGGGTCATTTACTTTTGGTATTCCTTTTATTAAGAGTGACAGCTTGTATTATGAGAGGCAGTGGAAGCACTGGTATCACAGGAACGCATGTTAAACGTTAGCTCAGCTTCCCTCCTCGGGTTGTATTTGCCGGTCACAAACCTAGGTGTGGGAAGCATATCGATGCTTCAGAATTCTCGCGATCCTGTGTTGAATTAGCACCGTTTTGGAATTATATTCAAAATCAAGACAAAAGCAATGCATCATTACTGTCAGAATCCCCCGGCCACGAATCACTCCGGGCAATAGCAGACCATTCTGGCCCTGGAAATCGCATTCTGTAACAATGTATGAATATATATATATATATATATATATATATATATATATATATATATATATATATATATATATATGACAAAAAATCAAAGAGGCGGATAGATACTATATTTATTCTGGACATTGGTTGTGAAAGGACAGTCTGAAATTATGTTACCTACTTATCCTCAGAGCGCTCAAAGCATTTTCCTTTCATGCAGTTTTGTCTTGCTTTCAGTCTAACCTGAGGAAGCTAAAGCGAGCAGACGCTCTCGGCAAAACGCGTCTTTTATAAATTGTTTACTTCAACACGAACAAAATAATTTCTAAGGAGTATCTTATTTGTAATTCTATATTATTTCTCAAACTTTATATATATATATATATATATATGTGTGTGTGTGTGTGTGTGTGTGTGTGTGTGTGTGTGTGTGTGTGTGTGTTTTCAATTAATTTATGAATCGTCCAATCTTTTTCAATTTGTCAAAGGTGTTCCAGGCCATCAGTGGAAAGGATGGCTCCTTGATCTGGAATTTTGGTAAACAAGATGCCAAAAATGGTATCATGAATTTGTATACGGCGCAACTGATAAGGGACCTTGATGGAGATGGTGTGCTCGACATTTTAGCCATTCATGGAGGCGATCCTTTACAACCGGCAGGTAAGCGGCGCGGTGAAAATATTTCCAGATCCCTTTCTTTTAGTTTTCTTAATCCTCTGTCATTTTATTGCGGCTGGTTCATCAATCACTTTCATTCTCTTTCTCTCACTCTTTTCTATATATATATATATATATATATATATATATATATATATATATATATATATATAATAACAATTAATCAAATGCACTAGTAAATAAATTCATGCACAATTTTTATCTAAAAAATGCCACACTCATCAAAAGGGGAAGTAATTTACTCTGAAGAACAATTCCCGAGAGTGCCGCTATCGAATCTTATAAAAAAAATACTCATTAGTACGAATATATCTCCCATGAATCCCAATGGAAAAATAAAATTAATCATATATTATACAGAATACAATACAATCAATTTAATTATTCGCAATAACTCCTCATTACCAACTGATGTATTACGTAAAACCAATTGTCATGTTTCATGCTAGATGCAATCGTCAGGCAACTGACGATTGCATCTACCATGAAACAGACTGTCGCCTCTAAGTGTTGACTTCTATGTTCACTTTTATATTTACACACGCTCTATCTCTGATATTCAGCACTTTATCCCATAAATATAGCACACTTTAAGACTATATTTCGTCATATATATATATATATATATATATATATATATATATATATATATATATATATATTTTCATATATATATATATACATATATATATATATATATACATATATATATATGTATATATATAGTCAAAAATTACTCTTATATCCATCAATTTTGAATATTTTTATCCATTTCTCAGAATAGATTGCCCATATGATGCCAGTTTTTTCATATGTTAATAAGAACAAAAAAGGAATATCAAACTAAATATTCAGAACAATGGGTTAAATACAATAAATTTAACAGGCGAATTATACAAAATAGGAAAAGACAGAATTATTCGTATAATATGAAAAATTGAAAAATTGAACAATTCTCACAATGTTAATAGCCAATAGCATGTCCTCTCGTCTTTATAACTTTCTGCAATGGTTTCTAAAGTTTTTGATGTGATTTGAACAAGTATTTTTCCCATTCTTCAGTGGTTACACGTTCTAATTCCAGAAGGTTTTTGGTGACCGACGATTTATTCGAACTTTCAATTCTTGCCATAAATTTTAAATAAGATTGAAATCAGGACTCATTGAAGGCCATGGCAGAACTTTTTCTGAAGCCGCGCAGTCACTGATGATTTAGACGTGTGTTTGGGATCATTATCTGGAAAGTAAATCGCCGACCTACATCAAGTTTTTGCGCTGATAGTTGTAGATTTTACTCCAGAATTTTTATATAGTCTGCAGATTTCATTATTATTCTTATTGCAATTAATTTTCCAGTCCCCCTTGAGCTAAAACAATCCCACAACAGCATCGAAACGCCTCCATGTTTTAATATTACCAGTGTGTCCTTCCTTGCACCTAAACGTCTGTACATCATTATGTCCAAACACCTTAATTTTTTTCATCACTCCACAGTACTTGTTCGCAAACGCTTATTTTGCTTGTTCCGGAACGTTTTGGCAAAATTAAACCGAACAACAGTGTGACATGATTTGTGAAGAGGAGTTCGTCGTGGTCGGTTTCTATACAACCCATTTTTATTCAAACAATGTTGTATTGTGCGAGTACTTACGCTGATCTCCATTGTATCCAAACTTTTGACGATGTCATTCAAAACAGCTCTTGGGTTTACATTTAAGTTCGCGACACAGTTTTTATGCAGTTCTCAGTGACATTTTGAGATTTCTTCTACGCTCAGACAAATTCTCTGTCGTGCCAAACTGTTTAAATTTCTTTATAACGGACTGTACCATAGATTTAGGGATATCAAACCGGTTTGAAATAGTGCTATAGCTATTTCCCGACTTGTGGAAGTTAACAATTCTCTGTCTCAAGTCAACCTTAAGTTCCTTTGTCTTCCCCATCGTGTTGTTAACATAAGAATAACAATGGTGACACTCTATGCACCACGTGATGTTCTTTGTTGGAATTATCACAAATATTCTATTGGATAAATAGTCTAGAAAGCTTCATCGATAAAATAATTATGTAAATTACTTATACTCATACCAATAAATCGATTTAAAACGATATTTTCTACTGTACGAATAATTTTGTCTTTTCCTATTTTGCATAATTCGCCTGGCAAATTTGTAGTTTTTTTACGTATTGTTCTTAAAATTGAGTTTTAAATTTATTTTTTTGTGATTATTAGCATAAAATATTCAAAACTGATGGGTGTACGAATAATTTCTTCGTTGACTATATATATATATATATATATATATATATATATAGTCAACGACGAAATTAAATATATATATACTTACATGCACCAAAAATATAATGGAAATGAACATTAGCTTACCACAATCAACCCCAAAACTGTAAACTCGGCCTATAATTACCTTTCCAGCCCAAAAACAAATAAATAAACAATCAGAAAACATCTCAAAATGCAGACACGAAAACAAATTTTTACTATGTTGCTTAAAAATCGAAAACTGAAAACGAACAAAAATAAATGACAAGAAATAAATAAAATGAAATAAAATAAATAAACAAAAAAGTTAAATAAATTAACCGACACAAATAAATAATTAATTAAGCTAAGTAAATAATAACCAATTAACAAACCAAGCCCACCAAATAATAGTTAGAATAATACAATAGACTACCCACAATACAATAGACTACGCACAATGCATCACTGACCTGTATATATAAAAAGTCGGGCAGAATCTTAACGCACATGGGATTGCGTTTAACATGATACAGACTGTCGCCTCTTGATGTTAACTTCAATGTCCACGTTTTAGTTTTCCCTCTCACCCCTTCTCCTTCTCTCTCTCTCTCTCTCTCTCTATATATATATATATATATATATATATATATATATATATATGTGTGTGTGTGTGTGTGTGTGTGTGTGTGTGTGTGTGTGTGTGTATATGTGTGAAAGTTCTCAGAATATATCTGTAGAAAAGATAAATTGAATAAAATAGACAATAGGAAAACAGTACTTAGTTTTTGCAAACGTGTTTCTTCGTCCGATTTTATCAAGGTAAGTGATGAAAAACAAAAAGCGAAATTTTGCATAGTTACGTGAAATACACAAAATTAAAAGACGCTCCTGTGAAAGACTCTTTTTTGATGTTAGTAACTTTTTCTTTTTTTATTAAGTGTGTGTTTTTTTGTTTTCTGTTTTCCATGTCGACAATGTGTGAAAATTCTCAGAATTCATATACATATATATATATATATATATATATATATATATATATATATATATATATATATATATATATATATATATACTTTTTATGTGCCATGCTCCTTCAGAACAAGGCCGATCATGCATGATACTATACAAGTTCATCTCTTTCGGTAGGACTAAGAAACTTTTATCCTTTTACTCCCCCCAGTTCATTTTTGCTCAAGTAAGTAGGTTGATCATGGCTCTCTACAACTTCCTATCCTTCATATCCCTAAGAAATATTTGTCTCCTTTTTATCTCTCCCAGTCTCTGTTATGACATCCATTTACACAAGTACATTAAGTAGGTCAATCATGGCTCTCCACATCTTCTTATCCGTTATATTCCTAAGTAATATTTATCTCCTTGCTATCCCTCCATGTCCTTGTACTGTCATTCATTTACACAAGCTACTTAGGTTCGTTACTCGCTGTTTCTCTCTTCCCCTTTCAATATGCACTCTGAATGCTAAATTCTCCAAAACCTCTTTCCTTGTTATGTATCCCAGAAAATTAATTTGTGTTTTTCTGATTTTAAGTGTTTTTTTTTCCCCATTTTCCTTAAAACTTCCTCCCGGCTTACAAGCTCCGACCCTGGCGTCTCTGTCGCCTCATCAATTTTCTTCCTCGGTGTGGGAATTGTCTAGCATTCACTACCATATAGGAGGATTGATATTACGTAATAGTATGAACACTGTTTTAAATGAAATTTTCCTGGGTCGTAATGCTTTGTTCGGATTTTGAAAGGCAGGAAATTCTACCATGTCGATTTTCTATTATGCAAGTCAATATCGAGTTTTATTATGCAAGTCAATGCTTTCACAATAAAATTGCTTTTACCAAATCAATGTTGGTAAAATATCCAAAGTGCACTTATATTTATATGACTAATAAAGAGTGCGGTGGATAAATTGTTGCCATTTTATATTTTTAATTACGCGCATGCGCGTTGTATGTTTTTTTTCTGCATAGTATAGCAGGGTCAGTTAGGCGCCGTCTGTGAGAAAAAGAGCGCCCTGACGCAATTCCCACCGCCAGAAATTCAGAAATAGCATGCTGTACTGCTTGGCATTCGTACCGGAAGCTCCAATACGAACATTTCAGAAGACAGAGCAGAGGATTCGGAAAGAGTTGGTTAAGTTTAGTGGTGATTTTGGAAGGTACCGCAGCTCGGAAAATTCACCTTAATCGTTCTGGTAAGAAAAGCATCTATAACATTTGGTTCTATTGACAGGAGTAGACAGGTAGACCTATCACACGGTTCACAGTTCTCTCTGGGCTTTTGAACAGGAGTAGTGGTTTATCCCTTGCTTACTGTTTAGAACTGGGTTTCTGGTTCCTTCTAAAGTCTACTTCAACTCGATACTTCTAACCTCTCTGCCTAAACCCGTAAATGTTATTTATCATTTATTTATTTTATTAACTAACTTTCTTCTCAATAGGAATATATAACTTCGTCTATCGTCCAGTTAATACTCATCCCTAGTCTTTTGAAATAGATGTAGTGGTTTATCCCTTGTTTCCTGTTTTGGATTGATTTTCCAGTTCCTTCTAAAGTTTATTTCAACTGTATACTTCTGACGTCTCCGACTAAACCCTGAAACTTTATTTACTATTTATCTGTTATGAATCAAATGTTTTTCTCAATATGAGTAGATAGGTACCCCTATCGTCTGGTTCACACTACTCCATGTTTTTTTGAACAGGATTAGAAGTTTATTCCTTGTTTCCTGTTCGGGATTGGGTTACGGTTCCTTCTAAAGACTTCATTTTTTTCATTCCCGATAGCCCCCTTGCGTCTTAGTAACATTATTACCTTACTTGGGGTGAACTGATTAAAAAGATGGTGAGGAAACTGTGGATAGAACATTTAAGAAACGAGAAAGTTTTATTTTAATATGGACCGTAGAGAATCTACTGCTAGAAATAAGAAAAATTCAGCTGGAATTTCTCCGATATATAATAAAGAAAAAAGGCATGTAGAATTTAACACTCACAGAAAATAGTGAAATCAAGAGAAAGAAAAGAACAAGAGAATAACCTATATGAATATTTTAAGTAAATTGATGCCATAACAAGGATAAATGGTATAGGTAATGTTAATATTAGCCCTTTCCTTACAAGGAAACATTTGGCATTCATTATCTGAGCAGCTTTCGGTTAAAATTTATAAAACTTTCTCTAAAACCATTTTTTTTTAGGTAAACACATTTCTCAAGTCCGGTAGATATTATCGCTTTCCAGTATTGATGGATGTTTCCTACCTAATCTTTTATTTTAAATTTATTGAATTTTTATGATGGATTCAGGGTAGGGGTCATCACTGATTTAATTCCAATTCCAGATCATAGTTTCTGTTTTAGAAAGGTTTGAGTCCTGTTTCTTGAAACACTTAGCAATGGATGCAAAGAACGTTAGTAAATGAGGTCGCTAGTTAGCGTAACAAAAGGAAGTTTTGCAGAGGCATGAGCGCCCATATCCTGAAAATGTTATTATTATTTCTTCTTTTTCATTTGTTGTTTCAATTAACGTTTTTCTTTCTGTTTCAGGCAGTCCACACCGTCTTTCGGGTCGCATTATAATATTCAGTGGGCAGACTGGCAAAGTACTCCGTTGGGTAGGAGTACCCGATAAAAGGGAGTCATACTACTCCCCTCAGGTATACTTATTACCAGGCGGCAAAGAAATGGTACTATTTGGTACAGGTGGAGAGACACATCCCGGTTCTCTTTGGCGCATATCTTTGTCAGATCTCTACGCCGGTAAAATCGAACGGGTAAGTAACATATAACATATAACATTTTATGTAACATATATAAATAACATAATATATAACAAATATAACATATAACATAATATATAACATATATAAGTAACATATATAACACATAACATATAACATAATATAAGACATATATAGGTAACATATGATACATAACATATATAACATATAATATATAACATATATAAGTAACATATAACATATATAACATAATATATAACATATATAAGTAACATATAATATATAACATATATAACATATAACATAATATATGACATATATAAGTAACATATAATATATAACATATATAACATATAACATAATATATGACATATATAAGTAACATATAACATATAATATATAACATATATAAGTAACATATAACATATAACACAATATATGACATATATAAGTAACATATAATATATAACATATATAACATATAACATAATATGTACCATATATAAGTGACATATAACATATAACTTAATATATGACATCTATAAGTAACATATAATATATAACATATATACTTGTGTAAACGTCGATGGTTCCTTTTCTCTTTAAAAAGAAATCTTTATTTTGCATATTGTCGAATCAACCTCATTATTCACGTACTCCAAATGTAAGAAGAACGTTCCAATCAGCTTTTTTACAAGAACTTCTACATTGTGTCACAGATTCCTGCATGAATGCTCCCCTGGTCATTACAATATTCACCTCTTTTTAACCTCCAGTTTTCTTCAGGAATCTCTTCGTCGTGGGTATGACGATAAACTACGTCCGACGGCAAGGTCTCTGATCGGGAGATTTTGAGGAGCGCATAACCACCTCTTAATTGTTGTTGCTACAATGTCCACCCCGAGCCAGAGTGCTCACTCGTGTTAAGGTTCCAACTAGGGGCAAATAGTTAACCTCCAAACTGGGGTCAAAAAAATATGAAAATCTAAAAATAAAATTATATTAAAAATACCAGCAATACATTTGTGAAATTTTTTTTAACAGCAATAGATTTGACTCTCGATAAAAACTCTCTTTACAAAAATACGACAATGAAACCTGATCTATAAACTAATTTCTTACATAGAATACATATTCTATTCATACGAACCTATCCTAAAAATCTTGTCGGCTTTAAATAACCCATTGAGCTTCATATGCCGTAAAACAAATAAACCAAACCAAACAATTCAGGTGTCACTCACATCCAGGTAACCTTCAGGGAATTCCGAACTGAACACTTTATTTAATCAACAGGGTAGACTGTTCTCGTTCTGCTGTTTAGTGTTATCACGTCTTGTGCACTGAAGAAGGTCGAAAGACACAAAGGCCGAAATGTGATAAATCCAGCAAAAAGGAGGACCTTAGTCCCACTTCAAATAATGTGAAGAAAGAGTGTGTGTGTGTGTGTTTGTGTGTATGTGTGAGAGAGAGATAGAGAGAGAAAGGAGAGAAAGAGAGAGAGAAAGAAAGAGAGATAGAGAAAGAGAGAGGGGGAAGAGAGAGAGAGAGAGAGATCTAGACATGGACAGTAGAACTAACATAGACCAAATAAATTTCTCAAAATCCCTGAAGCTTATCCAGATCGACTGACACTTCGAAGAAGGCCGGAGTGCACATCGGCCGAAACGTTGTATAGCAATAACAAAGATGAAGAGATACATTGTAAATAATGTAAATAAAAAAGAGAGAAAGGGAACAGGACGGGATGCCCCTAAACATGGAGATCGAAACGAGAACAGTCTATTCCGGTAAATTAAATAAAGGGATCAGTTCGAAAATCCCTGAAGGTTCTCCGGGTCTACAGACACCTGAGGCTTACGGTCATAAAGCATTAAGACACCGGTTCCCTTGCTATCAGCGAAGTTAAACAAAGTCGAACCTAGTCAGTACCTAGATGTGTGACCACTTTTGGAATACTTGGTGCTGTAAGCTTGGATGTGCGTGTGGTGTAATGACAATGGTTTGGAATTATTAATCGGAGACCCGGGTTTCAATTCCAGATTGATTCGTTATATTCACTTACACTGGGAAAAGTATGAATCCACCTGTTCTCCCCCCCAGCTATGTATTAATTTGTAAGGAGTATCAGTAATTCATTATTATCTCCAAAAAATTCTTCTAATTTAAAAATATTTTCTATCTTTAAATTTTCTATCTTTGCAAAGTGTTGATAAGCTGTAAATAACGAATCACTAAATAAAATAAAAAAAAAACAGATATCTGAATAAAGCCGGAGAACACAGCGGCTGAAACGTTTGAATAATAACAACAGCTCTGGAAAGAAGTTGCTGGTCTTTCAAACTTGTTTCCTGATATAGCTTACATTGAGACGATTGATTTACACTATTTACATTGTTTTCCTCATCTTTACTGTCATATTCACGAAGTTTCGGCCGTTTTACGCTCCAACCTTCTTCAGGTGACATACGTTTGAATTTCGAACGGAACCCTTTATTTCGTCTTCTGGGATAGATTATTCTAGTTCTATATGATATGCCTTTTCTGGATATCCCCGTTGCAGTTATTTCCCTTTAGTAACTCAAATCTCTAAGCTTTTGTTCAACCCCGCTGTGGCCAGGAATTGAACTCACAGCTCTTTGGATCAAGTGACTAAATTACTTCAACCAAAGTTTTTATCTACTGGGCCATGTGTCCTCACGAAATAAAGGGTTTGGTTCGAAATTCCCACATATAGCACTTGAAGAAGGCCGGAGCGTACATTGGCCGAAACGTCGTTTATAAGGATGAGGACATTAGTCCGAACAATGTAAAATGTACAGTGTAAATAGTTACAATATCTCATCTCAGAAATATAGACAGAAGTCAGTCAGTTATGTGCCGTGCGTGATACGCGCTTAAGCGATCTTTCGTTACATGACTGACGAGGCATAATTTTTCCCGCAGTAGGTTGCCATTTATTTCTGCGGTAGACAAGTTGCCATCCAAGGCTATAGAACTCGGCCTGCCCTGCTATTTACCCATAACTGGTGGTGGGGAGAAGAAGATTCATATCTTTCCCAAGGGTATTAGCACGGAAGTGAATGTAATGTTTCGACTGGAGTTCGAACTCGGCTCTCCGATTTCTCAACCCGAGCCGCTTTCCATTACTCCATAGAAGACTGTATTTTATTTTGTAATTCTTTATTCCGCGTGAGCAAACATGGCGCAGATTTGCGGTTACGCATTAAATTTTCAAATTTTCTGACATGAACTCTAAGGCAAACAGACCACCTGAAATGTGTCATCAGTTTTCCGCCAACGATGTTTGGTAATTGTCATCCGTGTCCTTTTGATTTCTGGCCTCATATTTCTTAAGGTTCCTATACTCATTAATACTTTCTCGTTTCTTACATGTTACGTGGCAATTTTTAAAATAGATTTTCATTATTTTGGCGACCTTTAAAACACCATCGTCATCACCAATCGAAACGATTTAAATATATTGTAGTGACGAGTAACTGCCGCTTGAGGAAAATAAAAATTCTAAGACAATCTCGAACAATGCGTGAAATGAAAAAAGAATTACATCCCTAACTCTATATTGGGTTTTCTGAAAGTGGTTTGCATCTTTTAAATTGGCCGAAATTGCGGCTTTAATAGATCCTCGTGTCACATAGTTTAAATACCAGCAACATGGTTGAACATCCAATTTTCCAGTCATTGGTAGTTATACGCTAAGTACAATCTCCTCCGCTTTCACAAAAAAAAAAAAAAAAATACGAAAAAGCAAAAACAATACCAATTCAAATACTGCTACATCAAAAGACATCAATATCAATTTATTCATAATTAAATGAAAAAATACATGCAAATAAATTTCTATATAAAATATTTATTTTACTCATTGTTCACCCAATTCAAAGCCTAATACCAACTCAAAGTAGATCATTACTGAATGTAGTTGTTGTATGAACGTAAGAGAAAGAGGTAAAAAAGATCCAGTTTATGAGGATATGTAAGAAAGATTACAGTTAACTCTAAGCTTAAAGTGCTTATGATTGTAATGATCAGGGAAACATGAAGTAACCTTTCTTAGAAAGAAGCTGTCCGAGTGGAACTTTCTTCTTACTAATGAAATACGAAAGGAATGAGGACGATTCTGAAGGTCAGAAGTGGCGGAACTTGAGAATGTAGCTCGTCAGAAAGTTTACCATAGAAATAGCATTAAAGAGGTGAGAGGCTTGAGAAGTTTTGTCTGTGGGTTGAACAGGGGAAATAGTTCATTATCCACAAGTCCGCGTAGACGCTTTTGAACTCACCAAGACTCGGAAGTATAAAAATCAAAGGAAAACTGACAAGGCTGCATTTTCCCTACAATGCAAATATTGAACAATCCTGCGTCGTGAGTAGAATCATTTTTACAGAAGATCGGCCAAATCGTTGTTTGTCTTCAGGTGGTATTTCACCACGTTTGAAAAGGAAATCTCTCGCATTTTATGTAAAACTTTTCCCTTAAATTCTTTCCGAATCATTATGAAAGTTTCAGCAGGAGAAAAAGCAAAAAAGGCAAAATAAAATAAATAAATAAAATAAAAAAAATAAAAAATGTTGAACTGTTCCTTTTTATCAGCAATAACAAACATCGCTAAAGGTACTTGCAACCACCACAAAAAATCCCCACGAAAATATTTAATCAATCTCACATGTCAGAATGGTTCAGGCTAATATGTACGGTGGCATATAGGTTCAGATTATGGAATCGGAGAGGTGAGTGAATTTCCTGTCGTACCCATTACATCCACTTACGTGCTAATACCCTTGGGTAAGGTATGAATCCATCTCTTCCCCCCAGCTATAGGTAAATATCAACCAGCTTAGAAGAAGGAAAACTCTGAATTCAAACCTGCCTGGAACTGTTCGAATCTGCTAATGTGTTTATACATGTGGCTGGGGACCGCTTGTGAATCCAAATTCCCACTGAAAATCCTGATTATGGATTTGCACGTCTGAATGGACCTCTTCGCCGCTTGGTCAGCTTTTATTCGGATGCGGCGGGTTCATTTGACGGAACGGCTCAACCGATCCCAGGTGATTGTCTCAAAAAGTAACTACAAGCGGTAGTAGATTAATATCATTTTGCAATTCCGAGAGGTGTTCCGTGCAACCATACCCAATTCGTGTGTTGCATTTGAATTCTCATTTTTTATGACGCGGCTTCCCGTACATAAAGAAATTATAACAATAATCTGTAATCCAAAAAGGTATGAAAGTTTGACACTTTTATTCCTTTGTATTCAGTTTTCTTTCATTAAATGTTAAAATTCTTTTTTGACAGGCTCAGCGGATATGTGGGGATAGTACAAAAGGTGTGATGACCCCTCCAGTACTACTGGATCTCACCGGTGACGGCGTGTCGGACATTATTCTGCCCCTATACAATTCTACAGTCTTGGCTATAGACGGTCACTCTTTGGCCATTTTATGGAACCACACTTTTCCAGAATCAGAATCTTATAAGTAGGTACCATTCTAATACTTCTGATATTTTTCGCGCTGAAAATATTTGTGTCATGGGATACTATCCTAAGGGAGGTGAGACTCCTTTACTGATGATGTTTGAAAGACTCATCGCATATACTAAGCTATGAGGGTATCGTTAGTAGGTCTAGCATAAAAATAAATACAGTATGGGATAAAGAGAAATGACAGCAAAACCTCAAAAGCAGCAGCAGTAATAAAAATAATTTTTTGTACATTAAATATTTTCTGGTGAAATTATTTTAGATGTTAAGTGTCAAAATTTGCAGACTTTTCTTTAAATTGGCAGTCTTTACTTTTTTGTTTTAATTTTTTTAATTTAAGTTTTTAATTTTTTTATTTTAATTTTTTTTAATATAAAATTTTTAATTTTTAATATTTAATTTGTTTAATTTTAATTTTTAATATCTATAATATTTAATAATTAATATTTTAATAATATCTAATATTTTTTAATATTTAATATTTAAAATTTTTTTTTACTTTAATTTATTACTTTACTGTTTTACTTTAAACTTGCAGTTTTTAAATTTATTTTAGCAAAATGTGTATGTGTTGGGATGCAAATCTAAAAATAAATTGCCGGTGCTCAAGATATAAGGGAAGCATTATTGATAGAATTATATTATTATAATAAAGTAAATACATTGCTAAATATTTTATTATAGGAAATGTAGTGGATAGTTTATTATATAATTCCATTAACAACAGCGAAGCATTACAAATAAATGTACTGAGACGTAAATTACTATAAAAATACTATAGAAATTACTATAGAAATGCATTAGCAATAAAAACAAAGAGAGGATTTTCCGATTTGTACAAATATTACGACATATGAGGAATATTCTGTTAATGATTTTAGGTACTTTATTTCATGTGTGTACAAGGAAGGAATATTTGGTTTAAGACTATGTAGGAATCAACATCTTAAATTCCCTTAGCAAATAACACCTATGCTTTGTTCCTGAGAATAGTCAAAGTGGTCAAAACAAAAGATAAGAACTTTTGGTTATACCAGCATGATAGTGAAACAACTAACCGTTTCTTTGTACAAAACCAGTAGAAACTACATTAATAATTATAAAAGCGACAGTCTTTTCCTTGTTTAAAGGCATGAGTGTTGACCTCAGTGTACGCATTTACATATATATATATATATATATATATATATATAGTCATCGACAGACAGACTGTTTCGCTGTGTCACAGCTCAGCAATGTGACTAGACATCCAATTGCTTCAGGCGGAGATCGAAACCCGACCGATTTGGCATCAGTTAGAGATTCTACCTCCAAACTATCGTCGCGCGGCAGAGACTAAGGGAAATTTCAACGTTTTTACTATACGAAAGACGTCAGTGTCTAGGAGAGCTCGATCATACTTGAAGAGCACTTCATTATATATATATATATATATATATATATATATATATATATATATATATATATATATATATATATATATATATATATATATATATATATATATATATATATATATATATATATATATATATATATATATATATATATATATATATATATATAGTAATACACAATAAAATCCAAAATCACCTCATATGAGAAATAATCTTATTTCGACATGCGAAAATTTAAATCGTCAGTCTTATCAACCCCGGTATAGAATGAGTTCGTATCGAGAAAAAATTGCTCTGTAATAAATAATTTGAAATATTTTTGTCCATCAGTTTTTAATATTTTATCTAGGATCCACTTGGATTATATACCAACTGATTTATTACATTTACTATATATATATATATATATGTGTGTGTGTGTGTGTGTTTGTGTGGAGGTGTAGATTTGTCTGGCGGCGCAGACGGCGGATCGGAAAAGAATCAAGAACACCCCAAACTGTCCCTACATCGCTACATACAGTCTCGACCCCGAAATAGAATTACAATGTACGGAGGCACGGTGGCATAATGGAGTAATGACTCGCATTGAGGAATCGGAGAGCCGAGTTCGAATTTCTGTCGAATCCATTACATTCACTTACGTGCTAAAACCCTTGGGAAAGTTATGAAACCTCTTCTTCCACCAGTTATGAGTAAATAGCAGGCCAGACCTTGTTCTATAGCAGAATATATATAGCAGAAAGAAATGGCAAACTACTGCGGAAAAATCTGCCTCGTCAGTCATGCATCGAAAAATGGCATATAACTGACTGATTTATATATGCTCGAACACATGGGTGTGTATCTGCGGATTATTATTATTGTATATCGGATTGTTCATATGGGTGTGTTTGTGTGAACTAAAATGTGTACGCCTGTATGTATGTGTGCCTATGTGAGAGTGTCACCCCAAACGGACACAGGGGAAAGGTTCCCATCAACAAACATAATAAAAAATAAACAAGCAAAAATAGATTCAAGTTTTTAAAAAAATAATCAAGTTTATCTGATGATCTCGAAAGCGTGAAACGCATACTCATATCTACACATAACTGAATATATATATATATATATATATATATATATATATATATATATATAAATTCCTTATAGACTGTTTAAACATTCAAACTTATATCAAACATTATAACATTTATGAACTCTCAAAGTAAAGCAAAACAACAGCGTCTATTTCATTCGAAAGAAAGTTAATGACACTTTCTCTCATAACTTCTCTCTCTTTTTTTCTTTATGTCTTTTTCTCCTCTCCCCCTTCCATATCAATATATAACTTCCGTTAAGTTAACCGATTTAATGTGTCAACGTCTGGATTTCCTCAAACAATTTAAATTTGAAAGAATAGAAATGTTACATCTAACTCAATCATGTCTCTCCCCCACCTCACTTCGTTAATTTACATATACTTAGTACTGCCCCTCAAAAATATGTAAATTTCTTTTCATTTTTTGTTTCAATCTTTGGAAGCAAAATCTGATGATCCGCGGTCCTTTAAAAGGGCTGTGGTGAAATAATTTATTATATGGAACCTTAAAGTGGTCTGTTTTTATTTAAATTATTAGCTCTGATTTACATTGAGTTCTCTGGATTTTATCCTCCTTGGGTCTACCCATACGGATTACCTAGTTTTTCGTAAACTAAATATATATATACGTGGATTTACCAAATTACAAAATACATAAGAAATTCCTACTTTAAATATTTAAAATTTAGAGTTGCGATTTGCACGCCCCAACACAATATAACCGTTAACAAATAGCTCATACTTAAAAAACATCTTTCGGTTGGATAAACACATTTAAATCGTCTCCCAGTTTTGATTCTGATGGATAATAAAGCCTGATGATGAATTGCGCGAAACATTCGAAAGTACTAGCAGAAATAAAAAAATACACCATATCCATTTTATTTATTTATGAGGATCTCATCATTCGGAGGATTATCAGTAGTATAATGCTTATGTTTATGTCTACTAGCGAAGTGATTTCGCCAATAATCGCATTCATATTGCTGATTGATTCAAGGTATGATTGACTCTTTGTAATATATATATATATATATATATATATATATATATATATATATATATATATATACTACTACTACTACTAATAATAATACTAAAAACAAAATATATTATAATAAAATTAAGAAAATATGAACTTATATACATTCAATTACACACACACACTCACACATTGCTGCTGTTAATAAAATAGTGCTTGGTGTAGCATACCAGAATTATAATTGATATATTAATAAATATTTATTTTTTCCTTGTCGCTCGCACAACTCTGAGTTTCATGCATTGACAGTTTTCAATCATCACCTGACAATTGCGTTGTGCGTGAAACTCCTGAGTTTTACTACACGTAAGGAAACGATATATATTTATTATTAATATATACTACCACCCAACAAATATAAACATATGTGTAAATGTGTGTTTGTAACTACGTTTATGTAAGTTTATATTTTCTTCATTTTTTTATCTACTATTTGTGTTTTATATTAAACCCAATCTTTACCAATATAATTTTTCATCAGTAAATGGACTGCTCCGCTATATTAACAGTAAGGTAAAAATATTAGTAATAACTTTTTTACAACGGTCAGTTTTCAATTTGCGACTGATGATTGACACATACATTGTAATACAGTGAAGTACGAATGCATATTTATTAGTAGTATATATTTTAGCTCCTTTATTTTAGATCGATCATTGTTTTACAACTACTAGTTCCCACTGTGCACTATATATATATATATATATATATATATAGAGAGAGAGAGAGAGAGAGAGAAATATTATTATTTTTATTATAAGAGATTATAATAAAAACATGTTGAAATCGTTACACAAAAGCTTTCATTTTTCAATACTTTGATTGTACTTCTTCAGGTAAGTAACTTTTGATAAAATGATTTTTGAGAAAATTTAAAAACAAAGTGTTACCTCTTTACCGAAAGTTAAAGGAGTGGGGGAAACATAAGGTCAGAATTAAAAATAGACTCATGGGTATTGTTTTGATTAACCAATTAAATGTCAGAGATACGCTAAATAGAAAAGTAAGCTCGGGTGGGGGTGGAGGTGGGTGAGTTATTTTTTCATGACATAATAAACCGGAATATAGACAGGGCATCATCGACAACTGCGGAAAATATGTCTGAGAGAAATATAAGTGTCTGTATGTGCGTGTGTGTGTGCGCGCGCGCATATATGCGCATAGAGAGAACTGAAAAAAGAGAGAGAACTGAAAAAAGAGAGAGGACTGAAAAAAGGGAGAGAACTGAAAAAAGAGAGAGAACTGAAAAAAGGGAGAGAACTGAAAAAAGAGAGAGAACTGAAAAAAGGGAGAGAACTGAAAAAAGAGAGAGAACTGAAAAAAAGAGAGAGAACTGAAAAAAGAGAGAAAACTAAAAAAAGAGAGAGAACTGAAAAAAGAGAGAGAACTGAAAAAAGTCGAATATACCGAGAGAAGCAGCAAAAATGAAGATAATTTTACATGAAAATATGTTTGCCTAAGAAGATAAGAAGTCATTTAGTATTTTAGTAGATATTTATTATTATTTGTCTTATGTTGTTGTGGATGGTTTTCTTTTTGTTGTCCCGGAGTCAGTCGAACGGAATCCCAGATCTGACATTTTTAATCCATTTAAAAATTGAATGTATCAGATGCAGACAAAAATAAACAATGCAAATCCGTTCACTATCTGTTGCATATTTTCTCTTTAAGAGGATATGATCAAAGTAAAATACGCCTCTGCATTGAACGATTCGCTGCAAGCATAAGTTGCATTACAACTAATGTTCGCTCGATATTCGCGCAAAGATCACATTTTGTGACCTAACTTTAAAAAAAACAAAAACAAACATTCATAATATATTCCTAGGACATGCCCTACTCAACGTTAAAGCTATAAATTACGCTATTTACATTATTCGGACTATTGTCCTCATCTTTGTCGCCATATTTATTACAACGTTTCGGTCGTTGTACGCTCCGGCCTTCTTCAGGTCGTTGGAATATCGAACTGAACCCTTTATTTCGTTCACTGGGGTAGACTGTTCTGTTCCACATGCCGTGTCTAATGGATGTCAGATATCAGTTATCTCCTGTTAATTCCCCTCTCCAATTTCTCCACCGCCTTAACCAGGTATTGAACTCACGCTCCTTGGATCCTGTCACTGGATCTAACCAACGTCTTTATCCACTGTGCCATGTGTTCTTGAAGAAGGCCGGAGCGTACAACGGCCGAAACATTGTAATAAATATGGCGACAAAGATGAGGACAATAGTCCGAATAATGTAAATAGTGTACATAATAACTCATCTCAGAAATATAGACAGCTATTATCACCGTACATCGATTGTGATTTTAACCCTCACTGATTGTTCTATATTTGAGACCTTACGAGGGTCAACTTAGACAATGTCATTAATGATAATGTCATTAATAGCCGTTTCCTCCCATGGAAAGATTCAGCATTCATCGATCGAATATTCAGTGCTACCGTCGATTGAAATGTATAAAACTTTTTTGTTGAAACAATTTTTTATGAAAATAGGTTTCTCAGGTCCAGTAGTTGTTATCGCTTTTTCCAGTATTGATTAAGGTCTATTTCCTAACCTTTTCTTTAAAGACATGTGGGACATCGGGAATCTTGATTATATCATTATCTTCTGTTTGAGTTTGATGCGTTATCAATTTAAGTTGCTGCAGTTTTCGAAGTCCTCATGTGATGTACTTTCTTTCTTTATGGTTCTGTAGCGCCGGTCAATAAGGTTCGAAGAATGATCGTCCTCTCAAAGACCTACAGAGTTAGCTATTTTGAACCATTGATTTGAGAAAGCAGTTGTATACAGTTGGCAGTTTAAACCTTTCTCAACGGACTTGGCACCATACATGGTATCTATGTGGAAGTCTCAAACTACTATCCTGGATAAGACAAAAAACTACAACCGGAACCACCTCTTAATTGCTGTTGTTATCAGGTCCACCTTGACCCGGGTGGTAGCATCTGTCAGGGTCCCAGTTATGGGCAAATAGTAAACTATTCCAAACTGGGATTAAAACTCTATGAAAGTATGAAAATCCATTTTTTATAGTAAAAATGCCAGCAATAGTGTTTAACATTAAAAAAAAATTAAAATTACTAAAGTTCCAAGGAAATTAAATTTTCGCATTAAATGACATATAAGGAGTTGATATATCATTAAATAAACAAACAAGCAAACAAGTTTCGATCTGACGTGGCTATTTAAGAATATGAGTTCTTAGGTTAATGTTTTGGTTTTGTAACAATTTGCGGTGTTGGGCAAAGCTACCCCTGGCACATCCTATTCTACGTTCAGTTTCCTTATTTCCTATTAATATGTACTGGGTGTAACAGCAAAATTGTCTAAATCGTGTAAAAGCAAAATTGTTCAAGCTTTGAACCGTTGTATCTTAAAAATGATTAAAGATATCTTACTGGAATCTTCCGAGGTTTTCATAACTCTTTTAGATTCCACTTTGAATAATAAGTATGTATAATTACACTCCAAACTTAACAGAAGCATCCTGATGAAATCGATTATAGACAAAAATGACATGTTCATCATTAATTAATCTCTACTAAGGATCGAAAGCTCATGAAAAATTGAAATAAAGTTCAAATATATATATTGCTCCAGGATTATTTTCCAACTTATTCAAGATGATAGTCGCCCTCTCTAGCCTTCTAATCTTCTGTCCTGGAGTAACAAGAGGTCTTACACGTTTCGCGTACAATTTCCTTTTCAAGTCATTTTTCACTGCTCTTTAGACTAAAACTCCTCTCTCACGTGCCAAATGTCTTTTGGATTGAGTTGGATCTTTTCTAATTGATCTCTTTCGCTCTAAGTTGAAATTATGATCCCTGTTCCTGTTGTGACCACCTGATCCAGTTTTCCTCTCTACTGTTCCATCTTTTTAAACTTATTCACTATTCTCTTGATGGTTCTTGAATGAACTTTGAAGTTGCAAGCCAGAGTATGAATGTTGGTACCATTACTGAAATGCCTTAATGATCTTTTTCCTCTCACCATTGCTCAGTTGAGAAGACATAGTGAGGCTGACACAAAACACTTTTAACCTGTTCTCTTTTTAACTGAATAGCTCAAAGGATTTTTCAGTGATTCTTACGACAAATGGTGTCAAGAAGGCTAGACGCCTTATCTGAAAACCTGGAAAAAAGAAACTCATTTAGTGTTTTTTTATTTATATATTAAACATTTTGTGGAATAGATAATTATGCTGTTACATGATTTGGATAATTTTGTTGTTACTCCCAGTATTTGAAGTTTTCAGTGGTTATTAATTCCACAACTTAAATTTTTATAATGGGTTCAAGTTAGGTGACATCTCTACTTTTATTCCAATTCCAGATTATGGTTTTCATTTTGGAAAAGGTTTATCTTTGGTCTTATTTCTTTGAACACTTGCTTAACTTCTGTGATCGTAGAACCGGTGTTACAACGTGATCAGCCAAAATTCGATATATGTTTCTATATAAAACCCTTTATTTCCCACTATCCTATTTTTGGGACAGTGAGTATTTGTGGATTAAACATAGTTTAGCCGAAGTTCATAAATTCCAAGGCCCAACGATGGCTGAATTCACTATAGAGTCGATGGAACCGGAGTAAACCTTTTGAATTTCTTAAACGAATCGTTGACATTAATTACTATTTGGCTTCTTGGGAAAATGAAATAAAAAATCTAGTCGAAATTGAATAATACTGTATAGAAGTAATCTGCAAGATTAGCTTTTTAGCCATCACACTACAACGCGGTACTCTGGTTCACTTATTGCTTGGCTTTGAGAACTCGAGTCGTCATATCGAAAGTTTCATATGCATATCATGCACAGCGAAGAACCCAATGATTACTGTCAACTGTATCAACAGCCTTTTAATATCAATGGTTAACATGGCTTTTAGCGAATTAATCTTCGAACCTTGTGGAATGGTGTTACAAAATTACAAACAAAGAAATATACCAAATAAAAAAAAACACATCACTTGAGGACTTTCAACAGTAATAACAATTGAAATGGATAGCACGCGTAAAACGAAGAGAGAATTATGACAATCAAGAGTCTGAAGTTCCACACCACTTCAAACAAAAGATTAGGAAGGCAACTACCATAAATACTGGAAAGAGCGATAACAGTTAGTGGGCTTGAGAAACTTATTTTTTGAAAAATTGTTTTATTAGAAACGTTTTAGAAATTTCAACTGACAATAACGTAAACTGTTTGGTCAAAAAATGCCAAATGTTTATTGTACAGAAACGGCTACTAATACCATTATAATACCATGATACCATTACCATTGTCTAACACGATCATAGACATGAGAATTTATGTCAGCATTGAACCAATTACATAGACAAGCACTTTAAACATTGTCTAACGTTTTTCTTAGCTCACGAGGTTCTTTCACATACCTTTGACCATATTTCTTCTAGTGATTTTTTAAAAAAGTATCTGGTGTCCCTAAAATGAATTAAGCCAGACATTTTCACTTTTTTCCTTGTCCTCCACTCATAGCAAGCATGCAATGAGTCTTCCTGTTCAATAATTTAAACTACTTGATTAAAAAAAAAAACCATTGATAAAGGTTAACGAAATCTGGAAAATTATATTATTCAATGTTGCTTTTCCTGTAAATAATGGCCATTGGCTGTGTACTTTGTATTGGTTACGACACTTCCCAAAACACTCGCCGAGACATTATTAAATTTTAAGATACAAAAGGTGTGATTTCTTTTTATCAAACGAAACAATATTCATTATCACTTGACATTATTTGTCTCTCAGGAGACTGCACCTGTCTCGCCCATCACAACAAACGTTAGCCTCAAGATGGAGGCTGAGAGTGGGTTTTGAAGAATTATCAGCAAAATTTGTGATTCTTATATAACATAGCTCGAGGCACCATTACTTGCTTTCGTTTAAATGTGAAACCTATTTTAACATTAAAACCGACAATCATAGAATATGAATTGAAAGATATGATGATATCTCTCTAAAACTATTTGTTCATTACCGAGAGAGAGAGAGAGAGAGAGAGAGAGAGAGTGGGAGGGCGGCACATAGAGAGAGAGACAGGGAGACAGAGAGACAGGGAGACGATGATTATGATGATGGCGGTGATGATGATGACGCCATACAGACATACCTAAGTGTGTATCGCTATATTATATATTCACTTAGAATTATTTCTTTTTTTTGTGTAACCATTGATTTTAAGCGCAATAAACGTTATATTTTACGTAGCTAATTAGGACTGACGTTTCAGTAGGAAGACAGTATTGCACCAATATCAACAGTGGATAGCATCTGCCTGCATTAAAAAAACAGCATTCTAACTTTTATAAGATTTAATATTGGCTCGAAGGCTGTCGAGAAATATGCAACTCCCTATCTTACTCTATCGGACTATAACTTTTTTCACTAAACGGAGCTAGATTACACCCCCCCCCATATATATATATATATATATATATATATATATATATATATATATAAATATAAAAGTGAACATAGCAGTCAACACTTAGATGCGACAGTCTGTTTCATGGTAGTGCAATCGTCAGGCAACGTTGCCTGACGATTGCACTAGCATGAAACAGACTGTCGCCTCTAAGTGTTGACTGCTATGTTCACTTTTATATTTACACACGCTCTATCTCTGATATTGAGCACTTTATCCCATAAATATAGCACAATTTAAGACTATATTTCATTATATACACATATATATATATATATATATGTATATATATATATATATATATATATATATATATATATATACTTTTAAGTATGAAACAGCCTGTTCGCACTTGGTTTTGAGCTCAACGTCCAATTTTATACACACACACACACACACACACACACACACACACACACACACACACACATATATATATATATATATATATATATATATACATATATATATACCCGAGGAGGCACATTTGTAATGTTGAAATATAATTGTGTAGCGTTTTTTTAACATGTTTTTGTTTTAATATCCTAAAATAAGTTATATATATATATATATATATATATATAGGGAGAGAGAGAGAGAGAAGGAGAGAGAGAGAGGGACATTTGTGTGTGTGTGTGTGTGTGTGTGTGTGTGTGTGTGTGTGTGTGTGTGTGTGTAGAACGCCATTTGGACACATTGAAAATATACCTTACTTTGGGCAATGACGCCTTATTCCCTTCAAAGTATTTTTCTTGGAACCCACACAATTTTCAAAATAGTTTGCCATGTTCTCTTTCAGGATTGTCATTAAAAGCAGCATCGCAATCTCTTTAAGGCCCAATTTTGTCGACAGTCTGACGATCACTCTCGCTTTTAAGAGTGATTCTCCATTGGGAAAAGCTAGAAGTCGCAGGGATGCAAAACGTGATTGTATTAATGAGGAATAAAATTTTCGATTGGTGCGATAATTCGGAAAATAGTCCTGCACGAGACGTGATTTGCGAATGTGACATTCATACTGCACAGAAGCTGATTGAATCGTTTCATACGCTGACTGAATTATTCGTTAATGCGCGGTAATAGTTGTCAAGCTATATCAAATCGATGCAACGATTACGTCTGAAATTTTGACAAATTCCTTCTTGAACGAGCCTAGAATTTTTCGCCATCTGTCATATATAGGCACGGTGGAATAGTGAAATCAGAGAGCCAAGTTCGAATTCCAGTCGCATCAATTAAATTCACTTACGTATTAATCTTATCTTTCTCCCTCCAGCTATGGGTAAATAGAAGGACAGACTGACTTCTATAGCCTTGGATGGCAACTGGTCTAGAAGGACAACTCTGAATTCAAAACCTGTGATGGGTCGTTTGGGGACTTTGTGGCACGTAGTGCACAAGGTCTCTGTATTCGGCCCTCCAAAAAGTGTGGAATGGTTCTGCACAAAACCTTCACCACTATAAGCAAAATCATATATGTGCTGGTGTCTGGGCTGGCGGTTCCTAGGAACTGAGTTGCTTGACCCTCATACATTTAATGACTTTAGTTTCGGGAGAAAATAAAGGCAAAAATGTCCAACATTTGAGTATTTTAATACTCTTCCTTTAATATTATTATTATTATTTTCTCCCGGAATTAAACTTAGTTTAAACGAAACTTAGAACGGCTCATGATCAAACATTCGTTGTCTCTTACATTTAACAATATACGTTTGAATAATGATCTGCTGCATCAGTACATACATGTGGCACAAGGCAGAAAGCGTAAAGAACACGCTCAGGATCGAACTCACTACTCAGTTGTAATTGATCTAGTGAGATACGCTTGCTAACCATTACACCACGTCGAAATTGCTCACGGAGCAGGCGTTATAAGTAAATTAGTAACTTTTGTAATAGCGAATTGTACGTGTTGGTTATATCAGTGCATTTAGTATGCTTTAAACTTTATAATACACTTGATAGCGCATCGAATATAAGTGTATAGGATTTATTATCACTCACTTAGGATATATATATATAAACTTACATAGATACATATGTATTTCGCACCTTTTCTGCTTCTCATCTGTACAAAGGTTTGAGCGAGGCCAACTTGAACATTGGGATCAGCTGTGCGCAAATATTAAAACAAGTTGTCAGCATGCTACTACTCTCACTGTGGCAGTAAAGCAGACCTTGCTGTCCACGCGCAGAAACATGTGGCAATTGATTCTCAATCACTCGAGCAGAATGTTCAACCTCATGTTCCATATGCCTGAAAGTTTGCAAAACACCTGCAGGCCTCGGGAGACACATGCGTGTCCATAGAAGTTAAGAACCTCATTTTTCGTCCGCAACGAAAGAGTCCACCATAAAACCACACACACACACACACACACACACACACACACACACACACACACACATAAATATATAACGGACGGATGGACGGACACACGTACACTGCGCTTTATTAATATAGGTGATTTTGTCCATGTCTCTTACCGTTCCCAACTTCTTTTTTCAGACTACAATTTTGGATGGCCGTACAGGCAAGAGTCTCATAAACCCACCCATTAGAGATACTGTGGGTGCTATTTCATCACCGCTTACACACACACATAAATATACATATATGTGTGTGTGTGTACGTGTGTGTGTTTGTGTCTGTGTCTATGTGTGTGCGTGATAACGCCTTTTTATTAAATTTTTGATTAATTAATTCGTATTTTTTGTTTTTGTTTATTTTTTTACTTTTCTCACCGTTTCCTTCGCACTCACCTCCGTATACAGCACTCCGGCAGCTGGTTACTATAACAACGATGACGTACCTGACTTCATGGTGAAATACGCGCACGGACCAGGCTTCCCGATTTATTATTATTCACAGGTAAATACAACTTTGATTCAGATAGAAGAAAACTCGTACATGAAAAAAAAAAACATTACAAGTTATAACTAATGCATTCTCCGGACTTCCTGTTGCGCCAAAGTCTTTTATTACTCCAGATATTATTTAAACCCATTGTCTCTATTTTTGTATTATTAACCGAAGAATTCAATCAATAAATTATTTGATATTATTCGGAAGAAAGTTGCATACATTTTTTTAGAATTCGTTTGATACTTTCACACACACACACACACACACACACACACACACACACACACACACACACACACACACACACACACACATATATATATATATATATATATACAGTCCCCTCCAAAATTATTGGAACGGCAACGCCAATTCCTTTTTTGTTCACTGAAGACATTTGGGTTTAAGATCAAAAGATGAATATGATACAAGAGTTCAAAGTTTCAGTTTTTATTTCTTGGTATTTACATTTAGATTTGTACCCCATCATTCCATTTTAAGTGAGCAAAAGGAGGCAGTGTGGAGTAATGGATTGTGGAATCGGAGTGCCGAGTTCGAATTCCAGTCATTACATTCACTTACGAGCTTATACCCTTGGGAAATCTATGAATCCTCTTTTCTCCTCCAGCTATGGGTAAATAGCAGGATACACCGGTTTCTATAGCCTTTGATGGCAACTGGTCTCGCAGAAAGGAATGGTAACCTACTACGGGAAAAATCTGTCTCGTCAGTCATGTATTGAAAGATACATGATCGCCTAAGCGTGTATCACGCATAGCACATAACTGACTGACTGCATAACCCTCGCTTGCAATAACTGCATCAAGTCTGCCATTTCAATAACATCACCAAACTGTTACATTCTTCATTTGTGATGTTTTTCTAGACTTTTAATACTTTCAGTCTTTGTTTGTTTCGAGCTGTTTCTTCTTTCAGTCTTCTCTTCAGGAGATGAAATGCATTCTCTATTGAATTAAGATCCGGTGATTGACTTGGTCAGTCTAAAATCGACTCCTTCCTCTCCGATGAAGTCCTTTGTTGTGTTGACAGTATGTTTTTGGTCATTGTCCAGATGCATGATAAACTTTCTCTCGATTAGTTTGGATGCATTTCTCTGTAAATTGGCAGAAAAATGTCTCTGTAGACTTTTGAATTCATTCAGCTGCTACCATCATAAGTTACATGAGCAATAAATAGGGATTAGCTCGTTCCAGAAGCAGCCATCCACGTTCAACCCAAGACACTGTCTCCACCATGCTTCACAGATGTGCTTGTATCACTTTGGTAATTAATCTTGGTCTCATCTGTCCATAAAACCTTCTTTCAGAACTTTTGTCACTCGTCTCTGTAATTCCTTGCAAATTCCAACCTGGTCTTCTGATTCTTAATGCTTATGAGTGGTTAGCATTTTGTGGTATAGTCTCTATATATCTGCTCCCGAAATCTTCTTCGAACGATAGATTGTTAAACCTTCACCCTTACACTGGGGAGGTTGTTTTTGATATCATTGTTGTTTGGTGTTTCACAATGTTTCTGTCATCAGCTACTGTTGTTTTCCTTGGCCGATCTGTTCCAAATTGTTGTGTTAGCTATGTCCAAAGTTTGTCCAATGACTCTGATCTATTTTCCTTCTTTTCGCAACTTCAGAATGGCTTGCTTTCGTCTTATAGACAGATCTCTCATCATCCTGACGGTTTATCTTTCTAACAAGAAGTGCAGACTTTACAGGTGAAACATAAGGTTAAAACCAAGAGTTGTCATTCAGAGCTATTCAATATTTAAACAATCAATCTAAAAGTCAACATTTGGACCACATGAAATACATATATCACGTGTTCCAATCGTTTTGCTCACTTGAATAATGCGAGTGTTCAAAGAAAAATTGGCGTGTCCTAAGTTGTTTAACACATCTAATTATAAATACCAGAAAATAAAAGTTGAAATTCTGGACTCTTGTCTCATATTCACCTTTTAATGTTAAACCCAAATATCTTGTGAACAATAAAACCAAAGTATTCACTTTGGCGTTCCAATACTTTTGGAGGGATATATATATATATATATATATATATATATATATATATATATATATATATATATATATATATATATCTGTATGTACATTAAGAATAAAAATATAAACTTTAATAATAATAAGAAGAGGAAGAAGAAGAAAAAGAAGTAGAAGAAGAGAAGAAAAAGAAGAATAAACACTGACTGACAAAGGTAAACGTGTTTTTATCAGTGTAAAAGAAAAAGATTGACTAGAAAATAAAGAAAGTGATTATTATTATTATTATTATTATTATTATTATTATTATTATTATTATTATTATTATTATTATTATTATTTACTCAAATAAAAGAGAATGTAAGAAAAGAATATTGCAGGCGAGTTGAATTCACAAAACAGAATATCAGCCATAAACACTTTGGCAGAGACTGTGGTCCAGTACATATTCAACATCCTTAATTTGACTATAGCTGACATTAAGCAAATGTCAAACCGAGAAAGCTTCTCACTTGCCACCGCATGCATCATCTTAAGGCTGTTGATTATCGTCTGTATGTGCTCAGATCCGAAGGAGGCGGTGGATTAGTTCAACTAGGACTGTCTTACAAAACTACAACGATTGGCCTTCAAAGATACCTGAAAACCACAGGAAACTGGATGATCATCTGTGTCAAAGAACATGAAAGAAATAAGAAACTTTATTCAGTAATTAAGGAAGCCGACAAATTCAAAAGGGAATTTTATGTGGGTGAAGAGGAGCAAATAAATCATAATACACCTACTGCAGCGGAAAGAACCTAAAAAAGAAAGCAAAAGCAAATACATTGTACTAAATGCAGAAAACGATGGAAAAATAAGCCTCTTCATGGTCAATACTCTACCCGTACCAAGTAAGCTGATGTAGAAAAACCCCGACTCATCAGTGGTTACCGAGTGCAGGGTTAAAAGTTGAAACCTAAGGTTTTATTCTTGCTGCACAGTACCAATGCTTACTAACTAGAAATTACCAAGCACATACTGAAAAAATCTATTAACCCGAAATGCAGATGATGTGAGAAATATTCAGAATCAATTGACCATCTTGTATCAGGTTGCACTGTATTAGCACCCACTGCATATAAAGCTCACCATTATAGTGTCAACCAATAGCTGCACTGGAAAATATGCAACATTTACGGAAAGGAAACTGCAAGAAAATGATATTGACATCACCCAGATACTGTTAGAGATAAGACTTGTAACAATTTTACAATAGACACAGGCAGAATAATCAAAGCTCATAGCCCAGACACCGTGATCAGAAACCACAAGAAAAAAGAATGTGCTTTCTCACTGACACGGTTGTTTCTGCATACTGCAATGTATCTTTGAAGATATTCAAACAAATATCAAAATACAAGGATATTGAAGTGGAAATCTAAAAAGTGTGGCAAATAAATTCAGTTTTATTTGGAGCCCTCGGCCTGGCTGGAAAAGCTTCCGATAGACACACTGAAAGGATCCCTGATAGCCCATGCCTTATAGAAGTACAAAAACTGTACTCACTCGTACAGTTCACACATAACGAAGATCTTTATATATGTAAGATGTGTGTGATCTTAGGTTGTTTTATTTTCGAAAATGATTACTGTAAAATAACAGGAAGCCACTTCTGATCTTAGGTCTCTGGTTGGGATCCGGAAGGAAATGTGTATACAATGAAAATCAAAGGAAATAATAATAATAATAATAATAATAATAATAATAATAATAATAATAAGTAAAATATATACGAGGGTCATTCAATAAATAAGGTGAATTTTTCGGTATAAGGACTTCTAATACAGATAGAAGCTTACCTTTTTTTTTATCTTTCAACGTAGTCTCCCAGCACTGTCACACACTTTTCCCATCTGTGCACAAGCTTCCGTATTCCCTCAGCGTAAAAATCTTTGGACTGATGTCTCAGCCAGTCGCTCACAACACTTTTGACTTCATCGTCACTTTTAAACTTCGTGCCTCTCGTGAACGCTTTCAAGGGACCAAACAGGTGAAAGTCTGAAGGGGCAAAGTTTGGGCTGTAAGGGGGATGAGGGAGCAGTTCTCAGCCCAACTCGTTGATGGTCTGCACCGTTTGGGCTGCTGTGTGAGGCCTTGCGTTGTCATGATGCAAGATGACTCCTTCTGACTGATGACCCCTGCGTTTGTCCCAACAGATAAGCTCAAAGTCCTTGCAATGTCATCCACTATCACCCTTCTGTCAGACTGAATGAGGTCATTGACTGATTCGATCACCTCAGGAGACCTCTCTTCCGTAGGCCTCCCAGGCCTGTCTTCATCCTCAATACTGCTCTGTCCTTCTTTAAACAATTTAGCCCACTTGTAGACATTTTTTTGGCTGACACATGTGGCACCATACACAATTGACATTCTCTTATGAATTTCAACTGGTTTGCACCCTTCAGCAACCAAAAATTTGATAACTGACCGCTGTTCAATCCTGGAGCATGCTTCTTGGTCGGTCATCTTTCTTAATCGCCAAAACTCTCAAAGTTTTTTTTAATCTGCAAAAGAAATTAAATCCATGTGAAAAAGAAGTAAAAAAAAAAATAAAAAAAAATAAAAAAGAGTAAGCTTCTATCTGTGTTAGAAGTCCTTATACCGAAAAATTCAACTTATTTATTGAATGACCATCGTCTTTAAAAGTACCCACTAAGGAGTAAAGAATTGACTTTGGAAAGACAAAACGTGCTTATTGCTTGATAGAAGAGTAAATATCATTATGAATCTATGCCTTTTCAAAAGACTTTAGGGCGAAGTGAACATACATATTCTCGGCTGGAATTTAAAGTCGGCTCCTGTATTAGAATCTATGCGATAGTCATATTGTACAGAAGCACGTGTAATGTTATCTCAACGCCGGCTGAATAACTCCACAGGAGAGTATCTGTTCAGACATGTGCAGTAATGGTTATCAAGTAATATCAATTCCTCTTGGTTGTTTCGAGAAAGTTTCAGTGCCACTCACATACACACATATCTATCTATCTATCTATCTATCTATCTATCTATCTATCTATCTATCTATCTATCTATCTATCTATCTATCTATCTCAATCTGTTCATTATCTATCTATGTATCTATCTATCTCAGTCTATTCATTATCTATCTCAATCTGTTCATTATCTATCTATGTATCTATCTATCTCAGTCTATTCATTATCTATCTCAGTCTGTCCATATCTATCTATGTATCTATCTATCTCAGTCTATTCATTATCTATCTCAGTCTGTCCATATCTATCTATCTATCTATCTATCTATCTATCTATCTATCTATCTATCTATGTGTGTGCGTGTGTGAATGTGTGTGTGTTTGGTTTCTAAAGCGACACCTTTTTTGCACCGATTATTTCTTTCAGTTAATATTATTTGTTTTTAGCTTTTTTTCCTGCTTCCTTCATATTATATGACAACGAATTCTAGGCAGTTTATTCGTATTGTATGCACCTTTTTCCTTTAAACGAGTTCTGTGTGTGTCTTTTTTCTTTTAAAATAGTCCTGTGTGTGTCTTTTTATCTTTTAAAAGTTTTCTGTGTTTGCCCTTTTCTTTTAAGAGCTCTGTGTGTGCTTTTGTCTTTTAAAAGAGTTCTGTGCGCGCCTTTTTCTTTTCCAACCTTTTTATATGAGGCAACCCCCCCATAACACTACGACACAAGATATAACAGAGTGTAAAAGGATATAAGAAAAAAAACATTAAGGAGACAGTAAAATAAAAGTGTAGTATTGTATGTAAATAAAGTGCTGCTATAAAAGCAGTACGCCACAGCGAATGCTTGTCGAGCTACCATTTGTTGACCTGACAACATCAGTTCCAGAGTGTACTCTACTTCATAACAATATGTTGTCGATAGGATCCCTAACCGCTCTGGATGAACCGAAGAACGTGGAAACGGGGATTAGATGTTTATCATCGTTGGATAGGGTAAAAAAACTGAAAGACAAGAAAGCCTCCGGAAGGGAGAATGAAATTACTGATTTATTTTTGGCTTTATGTGAAGCCATAAAGAAAATATCCATTATGGTGTACACCAAAATACTGGAAAACTTAACATATTAGAAATTTCAACAATTATGAAAAGAAACATGTCACCAAAAAAAAAAAGCAAACAAAAAAGCTGGTTATTGCAGAAAGAACAAAATTTCTGGAAATCAGACGGAGCCCAAATTAAACCGTAATGCAATATTTACACAGATTGAAAGAAGCATCAAAATATTTCGAATTTGAAAAACTGGGTCTGAGAAAAATGTCTACAGAAAATGAATTGATGCTTCTAAGACTAATTGATGGCATATATGACGTTACATACAAACATAAGATCTTAGAACGGCTACAAGCAAATGATATGAATTTAGAAGCGAATGTAGAAATCTTACAGCAATTATAATTAATTAAAGAATTTAATAATTCTAAAAGCAATGTGGAAGTATACAGCAGAAATGAAATCCTAATTAAATGCAATTATTGCGACAAGAACACATAGAAACAAAAACAAATGTCCAGATCTAGGAAAATTATATTGAAACTGTAAAAGAAAATATAATTTCTAATCTCTTTGCAGATACAAAAAGAGAATAAGAAGTATAAACTCTCATAGTGAAAATACAGAAGTATATTCAATAAGAACAACATTAAAAAGTAGAGAGACAGTAAAATTGAATTGCATAACTTTTTCCGTGCAGGTTGACATGGGGAGCGATGTAACTTTGATCCCAAGGAATTTCTGTGAAAAAAATGGGTAAACACAAATTAAGAAAAAGTTATTTTAATTTAAAACAATTTGATGGATCTATCATCAGAACTTTCTGCTTCTATGAAGGAACTTTCGAGATATAAAAAACCGTTTTGAGATTATTTCCATCTGTGTTGAAGAATACACAAAAAATCATGAACTCCTGGGAATAAAAATGGATACGGTGAAATTAAAGAACTGTATAAAATCAAAATAACCGGACATAGGACTATTGAAAAAAAATACACCCCCCACAAAAAACGAGTATAATTCTAAAAGAAAATAGTTACTCGATCTATTTTGAATCTTGACAAATACCTATTCACATTCTACCTATGGTAAGTGCAAAACTAAAGAGAATGGTATAACAAGGCATATTGGAGAAAATTACACAAGGTGGTAGTCGTTGGACTTCCCCAAATGTTGCGATACGAAAGTCGAATAGCGATTTGATGATATGCGGGGATTACAAAGTAGGTGCGAATTATCAGATATGCTCTGGTTTATTCCCCTTACTAGCATAGAAACGATATGTCATGAATTAGCAGGAATGAAATAGTTTGCCAAGAGTGACCTGAAATAGGCATAAATATAAATTGACGAAAAATTTACAGAAGTCACTACAATTAATTACTAAGATGAACTCGTCTTCCATTTGAAGTTAAGACGTCAAGTCATATTATTCAAAGGGCAACTGAAGTATTTCTATTGAAGTGGGTAAAAAATATAATCATATATCAAGACGATATAGGCATAGGTGCTTGCAGTAAAGAGGAATTTAAAAAAAATCTGAACAAGTTTTAAACAAATAAAAAATACTGGTATAATGATAAGTAGCCATAACTGTGAGATAAATTGCGACAAAATATCCTATTTAGGATACGAAATATGTAAAGAAAAAAATTCACCAGATAATAAACTGATAAATAAAATATCAGTACTATCTACACTAAAAAACAAATAGGATCCTTTTGGGGATTGACCAGTTTTTATAGCAGATATCTACCTAGATACAGTGATCTAATAGAACCATTTGCAGAATTACAGAAAATTAATACAGAATTTAAATAGACGCAAAGGCAAAATATAGCTTTTGAAATTTTAAAAAAGGCACTAATATGAAAACTGACTGCAAAAATAGTTGATCCAAAATTAGAAGTGACATTGACCACGGATGCAAGTGACCATACTGTAACCGCAATTTTATCTTAAAAAGGTCATCCAATAATCTACCGGTCGAGAAAATTCACGTCATCTGAAGCTAAAAACTCAACTATTGATAAAGAAGCGTTAGAAAGAGTATGGAGCACAGAAAGAGGTCGAAACTTTTTTTGTTAGGACGAAAATCTTTGTTAAAGTCAGATCACAAACCTTTAGAGTTTATATTTAACCCCAGAAAGGAATTACCAAAAGTCACATCTAGAATTTTAAGATGGGCTATAAAAAGGGGTACTTTATTCTACACGTGGATGTGCTATCCAGACTAAATTTCGACAGTTAAATTTAGAAAAGTCTGAAAATTTAGAAGATAAAATACTACACTGGGTTGAAACAGTCGTGTTACTCGTAAATCGTCTCAGAATGGAAACAAATACAAAATCCATTGTTAAGTAGAATTTCAGACAGAATAAAAAGAAACATATGGAGCAATTGTTTAATTGCAGAAAGACCCTAGAAAGAATCAGGACATAAGTTAACTGTAGAGAAAGGCATAATATGCAATGGAGATATAATAGCCCAGGAAGTTTAAGAAAAGAAGTACTAAATGGTGTACACGATGATTTATATTATGGTATAACAGCGACACAAATGAGATTAAAATTACAAGCGTGGTTGCCAGGTTATTCTCGAGATGTAGAAGACTATGTAAAAAAGGTGCCCAAAATGTGCTGAAATAAAAATAATCTTTCGACAAAACAAAATTCACTTGTGGCTTGAAGACAAAGAACCATGTGCTCGGGTGTACATGGATCATGACCATATTAAAAGCATGGGGCTATTTTTAATTTTGGTCTCAGATAATGCACCAGAATCCTGCGAGGAAAGTTTGTGCACGTGACTAATGCGGATTAGATGAGCCCCGTATAAAATACCACCTTACCAACCACAATTCAATGGAATCGCAGAAAGAACGGTGCAGACTGTGAACATAGCACTAAAAGCAGTTTCCTCATCTAATGATAATGTAAAGAGTTACTTACTAGGATTACTGTTAAGCTATAGGATAATTCCACAGACTACAAACTCTATTAGCATTAATGGCTAAGCAGATTAGGGCTCCCATAACAATGTTATTTTCAACAAGTGAAAGTATTTGGTATGCAAAAGAAAAAGAATCTAATCTAGAGAAAGCAAACTTTGTAGTACAGAAAGGACACAACACAGTAATACTAAAGAAAAATGGGCAAAATGTACTGTTCCACGTAGATCAATTGAGAAGCAGAATGGGACTCGAGGATGTAGAAATGGACGAAGACTCTGAAGGTGAAGTACATGAAAGGGAGGAGAGGACTAATGAATCCAATAATAAATCTGGACAATCTATGGATGTTAATAACGAGGATTCGGAAGAGGAAAATGAACTCAGACTTAGGCCCCCTGTAAGAAAAAGAAAACAAGAAAGACAGTTTAGATTCCAAAGAATAATTAGAAGTCAAAGATCAACGAAAGGCATAAGGTCATTTCGATTCAGGGAGGTGTAGTATTGTATGTAAATGAGATACCGCTATAGAAGCAGTACGCCACAGCGAATGCCAGTCGAGCTACTATCTGTTGACCTAACAACGTCTGTTGCAGAGAGTACTCTACTTCATAACAAAAAGAATAGGAATTACGACAGGAGATAATTATTATCATTTTACAAAGAGCAAATTTGACTGGAAAGAAAGAAACCGGAAGAGAGTTTCACAAAGGAGAAGTGTGAGTGAAAAATCTCTTATATCTAGCCATTTTAACTATAAAATGATGTGACATTGCCGCCAATCTAGAACTGTGCTTAAATCCGAAGAGGAAAGATCATCAAAATAATTACCATGAAAATATGAATGGAAAAGCACAGAAAATCTACGTTATGGCAGTGCGATTATATAAGTTGTTATATTTACCCCAGTTGCCCTTTACAATTGTCGTGCCCAAATATATTCGTTTTCGTGCCACTTTTAGAGTTTCTTCGGTCCTGTCTTCGGCAAACTCAACAAAATACCAAAATGAGTATGTATTTCTTTGAATTCCTACAATGTTTCTTCTCGATTTCATCAACACAAATCTCAATCCCTGCGCGCGAAGTAAGGGGATATTTATGCTGCATTCTTACTGCTCTTAAGAGATCTGTAGGACTGACCACAATTTTAAATTTGTTTACGTATAGACCCGCATTTTACTTTACTAGCCGAGACACGGCCCTTCAGACAGATTTCAGGCTAGCTCATGCAGAAGGCTTTTATCTTCAGCCTTTTATCTTCAGCCTTTTATCTTTCAGCCTTTTATCTTCAGCGTCCTATGTACGTAACAGTTACAAGAATTTAGAAATAATAAAATTATTTTATCTTTATTCGACACCTTAATTCGGCATAATCTTTCTTCGTATACGCAACGGATTTCCGTAGCATGTCTACATTTATTTTGCGGAAAATTTTTATTTTCTTTTAAAATCACCATTCTTTATGATCCCTTCACATAAAATCACTGTTAAAAAAAAGGGAACCCGAACTATGTAATATTTCGAATACGTCACAGTATCCGTGGCAGAAAAAGAAAGAAAAACATATGAGTAACGTACCCTCTTAATTACGGTTTAATTAAACGATATCAATTGCAACTGCAACAAAAAGCGAAATTAAAGTTAAACCTTTAATAAAGAATTGTTTTTGTAAACCTTTCACTCTGTTCGACATTTGGATTTAACTTAAAATAATTTATTTAATTTTTAATCGCGTGTAACTACAGTAATTACTATCTGTTACTTCAGGTTGTTTATGATTCACCGAAATCGAACAACAGACGGATAGACGGACACACGTACACTGCGCTTTATTAATATAGATGATTTTGTCCATGTCTCTCACTCTTCCCAACTTCTTTTTCCAGACTACAATTTTGGATGGCCGTACAGGCAAGAGTCTCATAAACCCACCCATTAGAGATACTGTGGGTGCTATTTCATCACCGCTTACAGTGAGCATGGAAGGACAAGGCAATGATCTTTTCCTTTACTGGATTGCTGACTGCCTTCAACACGAAGGACAAGGAGTCGAATATTCTTTTGAAAAAGGTAAGATTTTGTCTGGAGTTTTTCGACTAAAGGGTCTTGATTTTTTATCCAATACTTGTTTATTGGCATTCCGTTCATTGAATCAGGGTGCTGCAAAATAGAAAAGTGTGCGGATAATCAGGTGTTAAAAGTGGTAGAAAAACTAAATCTAAATGACTGGATATTTCCAATCTGATCCTTTTGGTAAGGGGAACATTTTTTAGGTCTATCATCGTAATGTAAAAACTTTTTCTTGTGATTTTACATTTAATTTTTGTTTTTCACTTGTATTTATCCAAAGGCGCATTGAAATAACGAAATATGCATTCCAAAAACAAAAAAATAAGAAACAGAAAAATTTCGTTAGAAACAAAGAAAAGTGAACTGAACTGTTATGTAAATATGTGGAAGTCAATGCTGGACAATCTCCTCAAAGATGAAGAAGAGACTTGAGGTAACAGAAATGTGGTTGTACAGAAGGATGCTGAGAATACTATGGACTGAACACGTGAGCAACAACGAAGTTTTAGAGAAAATAC
This sequence comes from Acanthosepion esculentum, assembly GCA_964036315.1. NCBI lineage: Eukaryota > Metazoa > Mollusca > Cephalopoda > Sepiida > Sepiidae > Acanthosepion > Acanthosepion esculentum. The sequence goes on along the minus strand of OZ038485.1, from coordinate 109,734,811 downwards.
AAAGGACGATTATACTTAAATTCAGAAAGAGATATTGCGATTTCTAGGGCGCATAATGAGGAAAGAAGGCTTAGAAACAGCTTTTGACATTCACATTTCATGTTGAAGGCAAATGAGACAGAAGAAACAGGGAATAATCTACCTAACAAGTATGTGAAAACAGTTGGCAGAACAGGGATTAGGAGAGACAGCAAAAAGACAAACTTTGCTTATAACTACAATGGACAGGAAGTTCTAGGGAACCACGAACGCCAACATCCTGAAACACAGCACAAAGAAGAAGAAGAAGAAGAAGAAGAAGAAGAAGAAGAAGAAGAAGAAGAAGAAGAAGAAGAAGAAGGTTTGGCTTTGTTCATTTTGTTTTACGGCATATCAACCTCAATGGGTTCTTTTATGAAGACACGATTTTTAGGATAGGTTCGTATGAATAGAATATGTATTCTTTGTAAGAAATCAGTCTATTGGTCAGGTTTCATTTACGTATTTTTGTAAAGAGGATTTGTGTCGAGTGTCAAATGTATTGCCGTTAATATTTTTTTCAAAAAATGTATTGCTGGTATTTTTTTTTCAAAATGTATTGCTGGTAATAATTTTTGTTTCCAAAATCTGTTGCTGGTAATAATTTTTTTGCATCATATATTGCTGGTACTTTTTACTATAATAAACTATTTTTACGGTTTCATGGTGTTTTCGCCTCAGTTTTGAGGTTTAACTATTTGCTTAGAGTTGGAACCCTAACAGGTGCTACCACCCTGGGTCAGGTTTGACCAGGGAACAACAGCAATTAAGAAGTGATTCTACGCTCCTCAAAACCTCCCGATTAGATGCCTTGTTGTCGGATGGAGTTTATCGTCATACCCAGGACACAAAGAAGAAGACACTTTTCGTATATAAGACTTACATGTTTTGTGAGCTATTTTGGTGGGGAAGAGGTGAAAATGTGATTTTCTGATTCATTTTGAAAATTAATAGCAGCAACGATTTCCGACAAATATTATCGCGCAACTCAAATTGTCGTAGATTGAAGTTGCGAAAAAAATTCTCTTTTGATTTGTTTTCAATTATAGCAAAAATGACGGGAGGTGCAGACCCCTAACTCCTTCTCTGGCATCGGGAACGTCATTATTCTCTTTGTCATTCAATCCTGGTAGCTTTTTTGCGCTATTGACATCTTGCATTGGATTTTTCTCCCAGGTGTTCTCGGTGCTCTGTTGTGTTCAGGGTGTTAACAGGCATAATTAGAAGAAATGAAAATGATATTAATATGAAATTTAGTTTCAGAAATCAATAGGAATTATTATTAATTTTTGAAGAGGTAAAATATGAGGAACTAATATCTGTTCTAGACACATACAGACATTTGAACTAATCGGATATAAAATAATAATAAATTATCCTATAACCTAACATATCGTCAGGATGCCATTCTGAATTCTTGGAATGATCTTATAAATTATGATCATTATAAATTATAATAAATTATGATTAGAAATGATCCTAAGAAATTACTCTATAACCTAACAGATCGTCGGTGTACAATTCCGAATTCTTGAAATGATCCTATAAATATTATCATTATAAATTATGATAAATCATGATTAAAAATGATCCTGAGAAATTATTCTATAACCCAACAGATCGTTGGTGTACCATTCCGAATTCTTGAAATGATCCGCTAAATGATGATCATTATAACTTATTATAAATTATGATTAGAAATGATTCTATGAAATTCTTCTATAACCTAACAGATCGTCGGTGTACCATTCCGAATTATTGAAATGATCCTATTAATTATGATCCTTATAAATTATGATAAATTATGATTAGAAATGAACCATAAGAAATTATTCTATAACCTAACAGATCGTCGGTGTATCATTCCGAATTCTTGAAATGATGATGTAAATTATGATCCTTATAAATTATGATAAATTATGATTAGAAATGAACCATAAGAAATTATTCTATAACATAACAGTGAATTGCGTCATAGTACTCTTTTTCTCACAGATGACGCCCAACTGACCCTACTATACTGTGCAGTCGACAAAATCAAAAACACTCAACGCCTATGCACGAAATGTAAAATGTAAGATGGTGACAGTTTGCGCAAGCGCTCTCTATATGCATACATACATATATATATATTTAGGTAGTATATCTTCATTAAAACATGTTTCATTGAATAATAAAGACAAATTGTGTCTACTTATTCTTTATAATTATTCTTTCCAGCTGTCTAATCAGTTTCTTGAAGTTAAGATAAAATTCGTCAAGGAGGCACCGTAGATTTTTTTAACCTAAGTACTTTGGATCTTTTTCCAAGAACAATAAGTTTGTCTTTGTAATTTACCCCTGAAGATGCAACAATAAACTACAGAAAACTCAAAATTATCGTTGCATTAGTATTTGAGCTTCCTTTTTAAAAGTTCAACGATAATTCTTCTGCCGCTACTTTATTTAAGAACAATTTGATGTGCGAAGGTCCTTACTTTCAGTACAAACAATTATTTTTATTTCATGGATGACTTTTGTTGGATTTCGCAATTATTTTCGATTATTCCAAAATTTATTTCCAACTTATAAAAATTTTATCGTAAAAAATTCGTCGCAAAAAATCACGTAAAAACACCGCAGAAAAGATTCGCAGTAATGAAAATTTGGGAAGCCAAAATTTCTGTAATAGGAAATATTGAATATTTAGGGAGTTGATACCCTTTAATTGAAAAAGTGTTAGACAGTGGCACACTGACATTGGCATATATTATATAGAAGAGCTATTGAGAATTGTGTTTCTTTAATTGAAAAAGTGTGACACACTGACATTGACATTTATTATATAGAAAACGGAGTTGATCCATTGAGAGTTGTGTCTCTTTACTTGATAATTTATAAAGTTATATCTTAACAGCAAGTATTAATTCAAACAAATATGATTAAAAAGTAATGAGAAATTCTGTCTGTTTAATTTTTATTGTATTTTTCAGTTTTCGAATATGTTGAATATTGAGCTCAAATCTTTGGATAAACTGTTCGGAGTTCATACTGTGTTACTGTTTTGTTCAAGTACTTTTGGTCGTCTCGGCCATTTTCAAGAACCTATATAGTGTCTGTGTGATAGGCAGAATTCCTTTGTCTACATCCTGGTGTTCTTTGGAAAGCTGGAAGTCTGAAATAGTTTACAGTGACATCATTTGTTACGGTTACTGGGGGAAAATGAAAATGCTAACAACAAATATAGCAAACCCTACCCCTAAAAAAACTATACAAGGAAACGTGAAAATGAAATACACTAAAAAAAAAAAGAAAAAAACTAAAAGTCAAACTCCGTAACTAAACATTGCTCTTTGCCGAGGTTATTAAGACAAAGCAAAACGCTTCAAAGCGTTTCACTCCAGAAAGAGAAAAATTTCCGCCCGCTGCATAAGTTTCACATTCCCGCGATCGTCAGGCAATAGCTGGAGTGAGAACTTTATATATTACTATCAACGTTATTTTAGTAGATGCTCGTTTACAAATCTACCATTCATCCATTCATTAAATACTGTTGCCATATCTGATCTGGTGATCCTGCTATTCATCTCGAGGTTCTTGAGAAAATCCAAAGCAGGATTTGTAGTGCAATCAATCCTGACCAGGCATCTTGACATCAGTCACTTTCTCACAGACGTGATGTGGCTTCTCTCCGTCTTTTCTACAAATATTTTCATGGCAACTGTTCTGTCAAGTTTTTTTCCCCTGGCGTCACGACTACATGAATTTAAGCGTGCTACTAGTTTGGCATCTATTCTTTTTCGCATTTCCCACCTGTGAAACTGTCTTCCGTTTACTTGTTTCCCTGAGAACGACAATCTTCAAAATTTTGAATGCATCTTCGATCGCCATATTCTATCTTTTTGAATCCTGTTCATCTTTTGTCCTTTTCTCATTTCTCCCTATAGTAATTTTTTCTCTCTCAATTTCACTCCCTGTAACTAGTACTAGTGTCATTTCCGCCTTGAAATGATTAAAAAAAGAAAGAAAAAAAAAGAAAAGTTGCTCGTGTTTCAGTGGACATCTCCGCTTTTTGAATAATGAAGGAAAAACAAAAAAACAAAAAAAAGGATATCCACTCATACACTTTTATCCACTAAAATAATGTCCATAGTAACAAAAAATAATGTAGATTTAACATCCATTAATTAGATTGCTGTGTCTATATTTCAGATACTAAAATATAATTCAGCAGATATAGGCTTTCAAAGTCCCTACGAGAGATATGCATAGAAATAATTGAAACTCGCTTACTTCTAGAATGAGTCGAGCGGTTACCACACCATTGGCTAAAAGCAATTTTCCAAGATAATGCGAATTCCGGTTGAATCCCATCTGAGAGATAATTTAGCTGTGTCGTTATATAAAGTAGAATTTTAATTCTGATTTTTTAAATATCTTTCATAATTTCGGTACTAATTTGCTAAGAAAATGGGACATCCTAGAACTGTATATTAAACGTTATTATTCTATGTATAAATAAATTATAACTTTTTACTAAATTGATATTAAACATATTACAAAATTCACGACGATGTTTTCTTTTATTTGTCGTATCCCTTCATAACGTATGCAATCATGGTCCTTCACATCTTCCTCGTCCTTTTAACTCTTAATAATTTTGTCTTTTTGTCATTTCTCCCAAACCCTGTTTCACCAGCTATTTACTGAAGCCCATCAAGTATCTTACGCACTGCCTTTCTCTGTCCCCCTTTTCATCAAATATGTCTTTTTTCCAAGCCCGCTTTTCAACTCATTCAACTGTCTCTTTCTTATGTCAAGTATAAGTTTCCTTTTTGCTTCCATTTTTTCTAAAACCTCATCGTTGCTCACGTGTTCAGTTCATGGGGGGACACTCAGCATCTTTCAGTCGAACCATATTTCCGTTGCTTCAAGACACTTCATCTTTGAGAAGATTGTGTACAAGTTCATTAAGTGCGTTGAACTTTTTAGGTTTTTTCTTTTCTTTTCTCTAAATCTAGAGAAAGATTCGCCGACGTATTTTGGTCTATGAGGGGATAATGTTTACATTCTATTTAATAAAATCCAACTACTGACATAAAATTCACTGCTTTAAATTAATTAAATTTTAACTGTTTTGAAGTGTTTGTGACAATTTGTATATTGAGATTATGATGGATTGGTTTGTTTTCTACGACTTATCGACCTTTTGCAGGTTATTTTAAAACGAGAAAATATTTTTAGATTGCAATACTTTTTTTGAGATAATAATTATTTTACTGATAGAAGTCAGTAATTAATCCATAGCTGGGAGGAAGAGGTGGATTCATACCTTTCCCAAGAGTATTTATGCATTGTGAATATAAAGAACCCAACTGGAATTGGAATTCGGCAGATCAAATCTTACATCACCATGTATTCCCAAATGGTCACTGTTGTGGAGTAGCTGAACACCGCCACAAGATGGACTATTCAAACTGCACTCTCTTTTACTGAGGAAGACGAGTTAATGATTAACTGTTTATTACATTAGTCTGTTTTCGCAACAGTGTACTATATTATTCTCCGGAATAAACTACTACTTACTTTATATATGCGTGTCAACCTTTCCTATTTACGACACAACAGTCCCCCATCTAAGTTCTGATCAGGCTCGACGTTTCTTAAGTTCGGTGATCGTACGAGAACTGATGTTTCAATATGATATGGGCGTAAACCTTATATTGAGATTAGTCAAATTTCTTTCAAGTGCGTTAGTCATGGAGTTTGTAGGTAATATAACATACCTAATGAAATGGGATTAATTCGAAAGTAAATTATAAGGAATAGTCGCTTAGTAGAACCAAGTGTGCTGATACAGACCAGTTTTTAAAATCGGATTTTCCTTTTTGCATATATCCGTTTATATGGGCCAAAATTTATTAATGTCTCTAAACCCGTTTATAGGGACCAAAATTATATTCCTTTTATAGAGATGGAAATTTATGGTTCTGACGTGATCGCTTCCGCGGAGGTTGAGTGTAAAATTATTTTTGATAATGCTTAGATGTATCGCCAGTAAAACTAAATAATGAAATAAATATTGTGACATTTCCGATACCAATTAAGAGAAATTATTAATTAGGATAGAATTAATCAACGGTATTAATCAAGGCAAATAATCATAAAGAATTAATTAATAGAGAAATTCATGCTTATCTCATATATATGTAAACCAATAATAAACTATGAAAAAACAAAACAAATGACAACTACAAGCATGGATCTTTTCTCTTGATCATGGCCGTATTAGCCGAAACTAGTTGAGAGACATCATATAAAAATAAAACAAAAATATTAAGATACAACCCAGTGTGTCTGAAATTTTAATTTTTTAACAATTTTTATTGTTAATTTCATATATATATATATATATATATATATATATATATATATATATATATATATATATATATATATATATATATATATGTATATATATATATATATATATATGAAGATGAAGTCACCTGTGGGTCGCGTTGCTAAAAGGAACCGAGATGATTGGTCAGTATATTTGTATCATATGCGCCCACTTTTTCTTCCATAAAACGAAAACTTTTTCTCTTTTTCCTCACGGATTGTATACTAAAAGAAGAATGGGCCAACAGAATGTATTCAGTAGTCCGAGTAATGCATTGCATTGTAATTAGCATTTGCAAAACAGGACTCAACAACTGGATACACCTGAAACTTCTTAGAAATACATCATTTTGCGAAGTTTATTACACTTGCCTAATGCATAAAATCACAATCTTCACAGAGGACAATGATCAGAAAAATACAAGGTCTTTTCGGAATGGATCTAGTTATTTAATGCCAACGAAAAGTAGCTTACCTAGGGTAGAAACACCTTAGTCCTCTCCAAAATACTCAGGTTGGGATTTCATACACTTAAGCAAGTGTACATTTACATTTTTTTAAAAACCGTTTGCAAATTTCCCTTTCCTTATCGTTACCTCGTTGCGATTTCCTTCAGTGTGTCCGTGGTCTAAAATTTGCTTTTTTTATGGCCAGAAGTGGCAGGAAGACAAATCTGGGTTGGCGAGGAACTGAAAGACTTGAATAATTTCCCTTCTGACTGGTTCGCAAATTATATCATGACTGCACAACTGTTTGTGAGATATTCAAAATGATTGTATACATTTGGGGCAAATATCGTATATAACGTGCAAAATTGTCATACAAAGGCAAGTAACTTCGATTGCGTGTGTGTGTGCATTCGTGCGTACTGCTTTTGCAACACTCAGTCTTATAAGCTAACCAGTGACAGAAATCACCTGGATTTACACGGGCCATTCATACAATAGTAGTACTTCTTGAAAGGTCTCATAAACAATATATAGTTTTTTTTTCAGTTGATGATTGTAGACATGTAATGGATGCTATGAATGGCTCATAAACAAAAGCTATGAAATTATATAATAAAGAAATCAATGAAATATATATTTGACAACTACAGTAAAAAATAATTATTCTAGAATGATCTGTAACTACACTTTTTATGGCGGTGATAAATTTATTTGTAGATAACGTTAAGAATGACTGATTTTTATTTTTAATAACAATTTAGCACTATACCCCATGCTTATTTGCTTCATGGGGACAGTTTTTAGTTCAAACTATCCCAGAGCTTTCTTTTTTTACTATTGTAAGGATGCAAAAGGCGATAATATTCCTTTAGTTGAGATGAAGTCACGTGGTTTTCATGACAGCCGCTTAGTGAAGAATGCGGTTAGTCGTTCAGTTAGCCTCCTGGAGTCAAACCGAACGTTTGCTTTTTTAGCGAGGGCCAAGGTTAAATCTGCCCACTCATGCCAAAGCTAAATCTACATATCCAGACCAGCTGCCTAAGGGAAGCACACTTGCCCATGCCCTTGTCAGATATAGAAATGATCTCTGATTCGCAGTTGGAAAATATGTCCTCACCAAAGAGCTAGAAGATAATTCCGGACAGCTAGAATTACTGTTGGGAAATATGAATAAGGCTTCTCCAGAAATACATCAGTATAATCCGGTATTTCGAATTCCGTTGGAAGTTATTACAAGTAAGACCCTTTGTCTCTTCGACATGTTCATATTGTTGTTCTATACACGTGTTATAGTTTCTTTGTATGGGACAAGTGTAAATATTTGTATATAATTTTGTGTATGACACAGTAGTATAAAAGTGTCTTTGAGAACAAAGCATGTTTTTTTGAATTCCTTTTCTTTCAGCTATTCTGTTCCGCCCGTGTATTAACGTGTTATTATATCATAGATATAATAATGCCCATAATGTTGGAAATACTAATAAGGATGTATTTCCCTTGTATAATCACGTCGACTACTATCTTTCTTTCTTTAGGAACAAATGTCCATAAACAAAGTCGGGCCGATTTCTGTAGGTTGGCTTTCAAAACGAAAGGATTTGCCAAATTGTATGCTACAAGCCAACACATCAAAACGCCTGGTACTGTTATTTATTTCTCAGGTAAGTTGTCTCTTATCTTAATTTTATATAGTTATTAGCATAGTACCCATAAAAAGTTACGTATAGATCGGCACTTTTCGCTATTATGTGAATATCTGTGCGGTCTGTCTACACTGAAAATGTTGCTCTCCGGCAATTCTTCCTAGACTCAGAGTTTCTTTCCACGCCTTCTAGCTGAATGAACGTGTATGTGTGTTTTCTTTTCTTCTAAAGAAGAAAGCTTAGTTCCAGGGATTCCAACCTTGCAGAAGTGCCTCCCACATTGCACTTAATAGGGAAGGTTGGAGGATACTGTTGCCAGCGTGACTGTTGTCGCAAGGACTATGACATCTTTGTCCTTGGCATCTATGCACGCGTATTGGCACTCCACATTAAACTGAGCTAAAAATACAAATTGTAAATATCTATACATTTTTACATCATGGGGTTTTAGTAGCTTTCTTTGTGAGTATGTTGTATTTTGATAAATGTAGGAGTGGCTGAAGAGGGACGTGTTCTTGTGGTGAATGGGTAGATTGTAATGAATGAATGGGTCGCGAACCGGACTAGCCAGGTTTAGGATAGTCAGTGACGACTAGCCTTACCCCATTTCCCTTTCGGCGTTGTGCCACATTTGTATGTAAAAAGTACAATAAATATAGTCATTAAACCGATCTTGTTTCACATCCCATCACCGTTTACAGGTAGGTAAATAACGGATAAAAGTGTAACATTTGTTTTACTCCTCGTAAAGGCATGAGGGATATCGGATCGCAGGTATTTCGATCTCGCCGTACCCCTATCTTCCGCATTGCAATAGGGACAAAAGGTGAGAAGATGCCGGCGCAGTTTTAGTCCTTTACCCATATGTACGCCTATGAGCATTCTATCTAAAACCAAGCTGTGTGATATCCTAATATAGCCTAAAATCAGAATATTGGTTTATTGAAGGATAGAAACTATTAATTTTAAAAATATTGGCCTTTGTCCCTGCCTATGTTAGACACTGATAGTTTAAAAGCATTATTACCCCCTTACTTTCTTCTTCTTCTTCTTCTTCTTCTTCTTCTTCTTCTTCTTCTTCTTCTTCTTCTTCTTATTATTATTATTATTATTATTATTATTATTATTATTTTGGATAATACCACCTGCGAGAGAGGGCTTGACAACAGGATCAAAGCTTCTCATACAGCATACGGACGCTTCAGTAACCACGGCCTCATCATAAAAACCAAAATCATGTTCATCCGGGCCGTGATCCTCTCCACCCTGCTCTACGCTTGCTAAGCTTGGAATTTGTATCGTCGTGCCATCAAACGTCTAAAACGGTTCCAGCAAACGAAGCACAGAAGAATCCATGGCATCACTTGAGTGGACTGCATCACGAACAGCATCGAGGCTACCATCCTTCAACATCGCCTCCACTGGGCGGGTCACGTGCCCAGAATGCATCCCACTCAATTCCCACGTATCATCCTGTTTGGAAAACTCGCTAGCTGCAAGAGGCTACGCGGAGGTCCAAAATGACGCTTCAAGGATCTGTTGAAGACATCCCTGACACAGGAATGCATCGATACTGTGACCTGGGAAACCGTTGGTTTCTGGTGTAAAACCATCCAGGGGGTGGGGAGCGAGACTTTTGAGTCCAACCGTCAACATGAAGAGGATATGCGACGTACTGTGAAGAGGACCCAACTCGCCTAGCCGTGTCCACCACCTACACTCCCGTGACTCCTGTTCACGACTCTTCAGGAGTAGGCTGTGTCTTCAAATCAATCTCTGTCACCAACACCAGAGGCGGAGAAAGGGAACAAGGAGAGAGGATGATGATCCCGATGTTCGGATGCGAGCTGGTGCTGACGACGTCTATCGTTTTGAAATCCACAAATAGCTTCATTTACATAATTATTAAACTGATGTCTCTTTCGAATTCTGGTTGAGTTCGTTTCGCACAAATACCCCTTGGACAGCTACGAATACATTTCTTTTCTCTCCAGCTATGTGTTAAATAGCAGGGTAGACTCGGCTCTCTAGCTGTCTAGGAGGACAACTTCCAATTTGGTGTTATAATGAGTATATAGAAGCTCTTCTACTTTCTACTATCTATAGATGCTAAGTCGATAGAAACACCCAATCTCCAGCAGCCTGGGACACTTGTGCGGCTGTATCGGTCCGTAAAATGACTGAACATCTTAAGCCATGGGAGTTGCGCAGTCAGGTGATGATAGCGTCTTTTATTTTTAAGTTGATGATATTTAGGTTTGTGAAAGGCCAAACCTTATGGTCTACTCTCCTCTTTTTGTATCAATTCACCCCAAGCAAGATGATACTGCCACTAAGACGCAAGTTGTACTAAGAGTGAAAGAGAATGAAAACTAATTTAGAAGGAATCGGAAACCCAATCGTAAACAAGGAACAAGGGTTAAACCTTTTCTCCTGTTCAAAAGACTGGAAATAGTAGAGATTATAGATAACCATTTTTAAAAAGTGGATGCATGTTTTTGTAAAAAGAAATAGAAGAGATAAAACCTTGTATTTGTGGGTAAAGCTTAAAATTATAATTAAAGTTAACATCAATAAGATTTAATAAAGTGTATCTTCCCACTTTATATTCACCTTTCTTATTCACGAACAATTTCATGACTTACTCTATTTAAATGCGGCCTATTTTCTCATCTTTGTTGTTGTGACAACAAGATGAGGAAAATGATCTGCATGCAAATAGGATAAATAACGATAATTCATCCTCCCAGAAATTCAAGCAGGAAAAATTTCATGTTTGACTGAGTTGTTTTGGTGTTAATATAAATTATGCATGCCTTAAACTTTCGACTTATACATCGGAATATACGGCTCATATTTTTCCATTCCTCAGAGGAAAGAGACAAAGAAGAACATAAGGCCTGGGTTAACACGACAACCGAAGCCATCGAGTTTGTTAGTCACCACCCAGAATATCTTGAGAATTACTTATATTACAATTCCTTGAATACGGATTCTCAGAAGTCACGTTATGATCCCGTAACAAGGGTAAGTATTGCTATTTACTCAAATGGATTTGATACGAAAGGGGAATGATGCAGTAGAAAAATTGTATTTACTTCGTCAAGCAAGTCAGAATGCGCTGAAAACTGAAAATCTGCACTCGAAATCTTTAAGGCCAACGGGAAAACACAACTGCTTTTCAGCGACAACAGATCTGTTAGGCTAAGTTAGTGTTTTAACTTCAAAAAATAAATTATATTTTATTCAAATCACCAGTGCACCTGCTTGTCTTGATAGGTCAGTTACGGCTGAAAAGTGAGTTCGATCCTCATTAGTTTACCTCATACTTTCGGCTTTGTGCTACCTCTAAGCTACGCTTAGAAAATAACTATGTATATATTCACCACTATTTGTAATGACCTTTTGCCACTTATCAGCCATCTCTTTGATACATGTTCAGTAAAATTCTGCAGTTATTGATGCTTAAAAGCTTTCGAACAACACTTAAATCTAGTTTTCATTAAAGAAAGGTTTTTCCTCATCAAAGTGTTTTGCAGAGATCGAAACAGGTAATAATCGGTTGTTGCAAGATCAGGTGAATATGGCTGGCGGAGGTAGAACAGACTAAACGATTCCGAAAATGTTTCCCGTGTTGTTTTTGTCGTATGCGGCCTAGCGTTGTCATAGTGAAGACGGTTTCCCCTTCAATCCACAGTGTACATTGCATCTGTCGTACACAAACTAAGGTATGTTAGTGTACTCAAAATGTATTATTGAACGCCATGTGGAATTAGTAGTTCGGACGATACATTCGTCATTACGACCAGTTCCCCAAAACGGAAATTATTTATGACTCAACATCAATGAGATAGGCATATATGAATGGTAATGGCAATAGTATAGTAGCTGTTTCCTTATAAGGAAATAATCAGCATTCATTGATCGAACAGCTTGTACTAGTATTGATTGAAATTTTAAAAAAATCTTACACTTCTATCTATCTATATATAAAATTCTGTGACTTCCGTTAGCCAGCACGTCACACTCTCTAAAATTGTCATACTTTGACCGATTGAAACCAAAGTAAAAATACTGTTTACCATGAAGTCCTATAAAATAAAATTAAAGAAATTATTAAACCGTAGGGTTTCAGTATTTTCCAAACAAATCAGCTTAAGCAAATTTCGTCGATTAGTTTGCGAATTTGAACGAAACGTAGTTTGTAAATCTTGACCTTGTTAGAGAAAAATTCAAAAATACTAAATATTGTGAAGATTTCAACACGAGTCAACGTGTTGCAAACAAATTCTACTAAAAAGTTTTTTCAAGAAAATCGTTTTCTCAAGTCTAGTAACAGTTATCTCTCTTTCCAGTATTGTTGGGAGCTTCCTTCTTAAACTTTTATTTGAAATATTGTGTCATGTCACCATCTTGATTATGTCATTATTTTCCTTTCGACTTTCATGTGATATCCATTTTAGCGGTTGCTGCTTTTGAAAGTCCGCGAGTGATCTAGTTTCCGGTATTTGGTAGAGTTCTTTGTAATTCTATAGAGCCAGTCCAAATATTCGAGAAAGGGTGGTATTCACCAAGATGCACATGCATAATTTGCTCAAAGCCATTTTTAACCATTGAAAGTTGTTGCATACAACTGAAAATTCAGATATTTTTGAATGGGTTTGGCGCCATAAATGACACCCATATTAAAATCTCAATGTAACTAACTCTAGCGTAGCATATTCTATGCTCAATATCCTTCTCTCCTATACTAAATTTGTTGTCTTGATTTCTATTTTTTGAGTTACTTAGTAGAGAATATTGATTTTTTATCAAGCTCATTCTTATCCCATCTATGGATATGCCTATGCCATGCCTACATCCTCATCATCAGTACATTGGCTTCCGGTGTGGAGGCAGAATCAATGTCTTCTATCGGCTGGTTCATTTGGGATGTAGTATGGAATGCTTAATTTGTCATTACTCATCTCTACACATAGTTTATATATACAGTGTACGATGAATAAATTGTCGCGTAAATAACCAAAAATGAAAATAACACTGATATCTCATTTTAACACAAATACTTACTAAAATTACGCAAACATATCTCGAAATATTAAACAGTAAATTTATTCAATAAAATCGCCACTGGTTTCAACCACGGCCGCCAGACGACTTCGGAATCTCCTGCAACTCTTCTGGACAGTCACCGTGTTTAAGTTGGTGAATGCAGCCTTGTCTTCGGTTCATCTTTGATGTCACAATGTGTTTTGTTGGTCTCTTGCTCAACTGCGCCCCACACGTAATAATCAAGGGGGTTGCAGTCTAGGGAGTTAGATGGGCAGATGTAAGGGATGATAAGGTCAAAGAAATTATCTAACAACCATGACTGGTTTCACAGGCTTGTGTGGCATGGTGCAGAATCCTGTTGCCATACATATAAGGTCTTACAGCAGCCACCCTCGTGACCTAGGGCAGAATTACTTCATCATGGCACTTGATGTATGTCTCCCTGTTTAATTTGAGGCCCTTATCAACCAATTCAGAAGTTCATTTCTTATTAGAACAATAAGAGTGAGTTTTCCGAGATGCCGTACCTTCGTAATCACCATTAGACTCATCCACCTCTTTCCGATATCTCTGCATTGACACTCAAACACCCTGAAATGCTCGTATTGGAGATTCCAGTGCAAATGCCAAGAAATACAGCATACCGTTTTCAAATTTATGTCGGTGCGAATTGCGTCATGGTACTCTTTTTCTCACAGACGGTACCCAACTGACCGTATTATACTGTTCAGTCGATAAAATAAAAAATAAGCAACGCCCATGCGCAAACTTGAGAGGATAACAATTTATCAATCAAACCTTGCATATATCTCAGTTTGCTTATATTTATCTACTTATATCAGATTTTATTAGCAGAAATCGCTGTTTTTATAATAAAATTATATTAACCAACTGAAGTTTAGAAAAGTGTCAATTTACACGAGTAATATATTGAGTTTCAGCTTCTAATATTTATCAGGATAAAAGATATTGACTATATCTTGTTTGGTGAGTGTCTAGTTTTATTAGGTAAAGTGTAACATAAATTTCCATTTAAAAAATAATTCTGAAAGATATAGGTCGCCTAAACATATATTGGATTAACACAATATCTCATATGCTCGAATTGATTATTTTATACGTGAGTATGGGCAACTTATCCTACATAAAGTAATGAATGTCGTCCTACCAAGAAATTAATCTCGAACCAAACTGCATGCGGCGCAAGTGCCGACAAAGGGAAGACACGTGGATATTTGCATCATACACGCAAATAATATTACTTTTCTACGGTGTCATTTGGCCAAGATTGTAAGCATTTGCTTCGTCTGTCATTATTTGGATTAACTCATTGATGAGTTTGGTCATTGTCTGTCTTGTATTATCCTTCTAAAATTTCGAATTGATTCGCTCGACCTGTTTGCATATAAATTGCAACAGTTTAAATAACCATGTGGATGCAGGAGTGGTGTAATGGGTGGATGCACAGATGGTGCAATGAACAGCGGTTCGGAATTAAAAATAGCAGAGCTGAGTTCGAATACATATCGAGTTCGTTACATTCACTCACGCACGAATAGACTTGGGAAATATATAAATCTATCTGTTCCCCACCGGCTATGGGTAAACATCATGTCAGATCAGAAAGAGTTATTGGAATCGTGATCGTGAAAGAATCATACTTTGTATTTTCCAATATAAATGATGTTCTATGTTTTAATTGTAAATATAAATGTACGACCTTTTCAATATTTGATGAATCCAGGGCCTATGGTTTCATCATTATAATTCTTTGATTAATTTGCATATAATTCTGGAACCTAGTGTAATAAAAATAAAGTAAAAAATATGTCATATCTTGATGTTATATTTTCTTCATTTTGACTTACTTTTTTTAACCTTTTTCCAGCAAAGACTGATTAATGAATTCGGGCCTTACAACCAAGAAACTAACAACTTTTACGACGAACTGAAAGGAACGCCAATGAGTTCGGAGGCTAAAAAGGGGAAATTTCTACATCACCGCAAAACAACCCCTAAACTATCCCCTAACTACTACAACAATTATAAGAACCAGGGCCCGGGCCCAGGCCCTGGCCTCGGAAGGAGCGGTGGGTACTCGCTTAATGAGGCCCCCACTCGCATGAATAACGGTCGAATTGATGTCAATAACAGAGAAAGCGCACACAACGGGGATGTCGACGGTATTAATTATGATGGGACAAATTCCGCTCAGTACGATGATATTTATGATGACGGCGGGGGCACGGGCTCGTACCCCTCAAGAGACTATTCTCAAAACTCACAAGATTATTCCCTTTACCCTTATTCACAGAATGGGCAAGCACCTTCTGGTGATAGAATGATGGATGCGCGAACCAACACAGACGCCGAAGGGGACATGAGACCCGGAGAGATGGATGAGAGCAATCTCCCCAAATACAACGATCCCACAAATGTCAGGGGTCAAAACCGTCCTTACGAATACGGCCGAATGCGATTGAAACGGTTTCGAAATGCTCCCAGACTTCTGTATGGAAATGACAAAGCGAGAGTGATGAATGCCCTCGCTTACGGGGTAGATGAAAACATTAACCCTGCGAAGTTTTCGCTGACTGACCGCTCACTAAACAGGAAAGCAGAAACCTTTAAGGAACATCTTGCTGAAGAGGACGAACCAATCCCGAAGTCTTTCATGAGGAAGAAGAGGTCGCCAGCACGAAGATGGAACATGGGCAAAGATTCGGTCAAAAGAAAAATGTCAAGCAAAAAGAGAAAAACGAAGACTATTGTCTTGACCTCGTCTTCCAATCGAGCCAGAATGGCAGCCGGAATTTACCGTCACGAACGGAAGACTAAACGGACTCGTAGAAAAAAAAACAGGAAAAGGGAACCCAGAGGTAATCTTCCAGATTTTATGAAAACGAGAGTAAAGCGCCATATCGGTCCACATGATACTAAGGGTCTTATGAGACTGATATCTACGGGTACCCTCGCTCCATCTACGCTGTCAGCCAATCACCCCGACCGAAAATATTCTATTGACCTAGTGTTTGCAACATATTGGTTCTTTCCGGCTGAGACTCGCTTTATTTTGCCGGAAAACAAAAAATGCATCGAAAAGAAAATGGCGAAACAAAAAATACGATTCAACCGAAAAAGTAAGTTAGAATTTTTCTTTAAATTATAATCGCATTTTCGTAGGCTTTACATATGTAGAAAATTGATTCTATTTGTCTATGAGTCGGTACCAGTATCTTAAGATCCTGTGATCTGTTGGTTCACATATCTAGGTCCATGTATCAAAATAATAGGAAAGAACAGATTCATAATCCAGTGTTCTTTAGCATTTATTTTTTAAAAAATAGTGCTCAACACACAGTAGAGCATAATATTATAATTATTTTAAAAAAATATGTATCGATCGCGACACAGAAGTTACTATGTTTCGAAACTGAAACTTAAATTTTAAATTAGACTTAAAATTTGAAGTTTGGTCCCATTTTCAAGCGATGTTAAAAACGACCTTCGAAAATAATGATTTACACTATTTACAAGTCAAACAGTATTATATATTTTAAGTTGATTGCGTAGTTGGTTACTATTGGTACGAGGCACCAATACGAAAAGGAAGGAGTTAGGGTGGATATTTTGCTATCACCACTCCTCGGAGGAGGGGACTCTCCAAAACTGGACATGCAATTAATTTCACAGAGTTAAAAATACAAAGGACTCTCTGTGGAGATTAGGGGAATCACCAAAATCCCAACCCATATCAGTTGTACTGAAAATTTAGAAATGATTATAAAAAACATAATAATAAAATCTCGAATAAATACTCATGCCAGAATTTTAAAAAAATGGTGGTCCTGAAATAAGAATAAATACTAATAATGAAAAATTATGTAATTGCAGAAATCCTGAAAATTGTCCTTTGAATAATAAATGTCGCACAGAATCCGTAGTTTGCCTATGAACTATCTCATCAATTGAGAATCCTAATGTTATAAAATTTTATATAGGATGTACAGAAACGAATTTAAATTGAGATGGGGGTCAACATCTGACTTCCTTCAATAATATTAAGTATCGCAACCAAACCTCCTTATCCTAATATTTTGGCATTTAAAAGAAACAAATGAAACATCTACAGTAAAATGGAAACTAATAAAAAAACAAGAACTTGTAGATCTCTAAATGACCCATGTCTTTGTGCCTACATATAATATATATATATTATTAGGTTTCTGAAAAATGAAAAAATTATTAAATCAAAGAAATGAAATAGAAGTTTTCTGTAGGCATTATCTCATATTTTCCTTAAAACATAACTAATTAAGAAAATAATTTACATAATTATATATATATTATTTGATCATAAATAAAATAATTTATAATTGCGTAATTAAATTCAAATATATTAATTTTACAATACCATATATACTCTTAGTACATAAAATAAATATAGTATATGACTTACTATTCTATTTGTAAGATTCATTTAGATTTAATATAGCTCTGTACTGCTGTCTAGTTAGTATTATTAACATCCTATATGAATGTACTGGTATTTAGCTAGTATTATTAACATCTTACATTGATCAGTTAGTATTATTAACATCTTATATGGATGCTCTTTACATAACGGCTGCATATTAATTTACCAGAGTAGTTTTGTATTTATGATCTGATTTTCTTTTTAACATTGGTTAAACATTATGTCAGATTACCCCCTACCACTTTCCCTTTAAGTTCTTGTGAAAATTGAACGTCATACTTCTATATATTTTACGAAATAATGTAACCATTTGTATCTGTCCCAAATTAAATTGTCTAGGATTTATATGCAGACAACTTCATGCCATGACCTATATAAATTTTTTCTCGGTTAGTTTGAATTTAACGTTGGTCACATTTGATTGCTTAATCACGCTAAAACCCACAAGCATCATTTTAATTCTGTTTCTTTTTTCGAAAATTATTCTGCTTTTGAAATTAAATTAATCGTTCACTTGCCAGTAATTTAATATCACCCGATGAGGCAAATATTGTAGTGTTGAAACGGTAACTATTGTGTAGCGAGTTTTAAAATGTTTTGTTTTAATTTCTTATAATATATATATATATATATATATATATATATATATATATATATATATATATATATATAAATGTACATTTGAAAATTATGCAATCTTTGTATATCTTAGTCTACTCATATATTCATATGTATCTCAGTCTATGCATTATCATCAGTATCTATCTCAATCTGTTCATATCTATCTCAATATGTTCACATGTATCAATCTATCTATATCTGCTCATGTCTCTAGTTATCTCAATCTACCCATATTTATATCTGCTAATAAATATCTATCTCAATCTATTTACGATCACAATCTGCTCACACCTATCAATTCTCATATCTATCTCAGTCTGTTCAAATCTATCTATCTTAAGTCTATCCGTATCTATCTATCTATCTATCTATCTATCTATCTATCTATCTATCTATCTATCTATCTATATATCTATCTATCTATCTATCTCTACTCATATATCTATCTATCTACTCTTGTTTATTGACGATATGGTCTTTTGTTTACGATTAAAAGGTAAATATTTTGGAATGGATTCCGATGCTTATGAAAAGGCTGTTACTGAAGAATGTTTAAATACCCACCAAGATCAGTCGAAAAAAATACCACATCATCACGACAACTACAATCCTTTCTACATACCAATGGGGCAGATGACGATTTATAGGTGAGGTGTCTTTTCTTATACCGCACATCGATTGTTTGTATTATTCAGTGAGTCTATTGGCTTTACAATGTGGGGGAATGCTACTGACGCGGAAAATATATCTTTTCCAACTCGAGAACTTTTCAGAAGAACTTTATATGATAGAAAATACTGAGTTCTAATACTGTGATATATATATATATATATATATATATATATATATATATATATATATATATATATATATATATATATATATATATATATATGCATGTTTCATTAAAAACGACAAACAAGGTACTACAGTTAAGCTTTTTATTCAATTTTTCTTCTTAAGCTAGTATTCGATATTTGTCTATTCCGATATACGTTGTCCTTATAGAAAGGTCTAACGAAGTCTAATCAACGGAAAGTTAAAGAAATAAAGATCTCGATCTTTTACGACCGGATCTGTTAACCTCAGTCGTATCACGTTATTTGAAATATTTCTGTATTGCTGATCACATTTCATTTATTTGCAGACTGCGGCTAAAGTGCACGTGCGCTGAAAGTGAGGATATAAAGAGCGGGAAAAAGCGTTGTGCGCGGACCTTACCTTTCGAAGAACAACAGTGGCCATCCTATATGGGATCAAACGGCGATAGCCATTGGTTACCTCGGCCACAATCTCAGCAGCCTACGGTGGTTCCGGGTAAAAAGTCATAGAAATATTTAACTTCTTTGAGTGGCGGGAAATTTCTCAGAAAGGATAATTTTCTATCACAAGGAGGTAAAATAATAATGACTAATCAAAACTATTAAAGAAAAAAACGAGAAAATTACAAAAAGTAAACAAAAACAACGCACGAGAAACAGGGATCAAGTGTCAAGAATGAAATAAAGACGGAAAGGGCGAATGAAAGAAAGGGCGAATGAAAGAACGGGTGAATGAATGAACATGAATGATATTTTGATGAATGTCTAACATTTTAAAACCCCTGTACACCTTAATAAAAAAAAAACATGCAAAAAAAAAAAAAGAAAAAGAAGAGAGTATCACATAGTGGTATTTACGTGTGATAGTCATAGTTTTCTCCCTAATTCGTCCAGCAGAATTTCCGACCATCTTTATCCTCATTCCCAAATCTACACTTTTTCTTCCCCGATGTCGAAGAAGCAACTTTGCATAAAATTATCATATATTTACCTATGAAAACCTCATACATATATATATATATATATAGATATATATATATATATATATATATGTGTGTGTGTGTGTGTGTGTGTATGATATGTGAGATATGATATATATATATATATATACACACATATATATATATATATATATATATATATATATATATATATATATATATATATGTATTGTCTGTTCGTTATTTTAATGGATACAATTTATTTAAACAAATACTGTTCTCTTAAACACTATTAATTACATTTACTGGCCTGAATGTTCGAAATTTTTCATAAAAATTCAGACCATAAAAAATTTAATACTTTTTATTTAAAAAACATAACATTTACTTAAAAAAATTGTATCTATTAAAATAACGTATAGACATAATATATATTAAATAATTCACGGAATTAATCTATTTCATTCTCTCTCTCTCTCCATATATATATATCTATCTATCTATCTATCTATCTATCTATCTATCTATCTATATATATATATATATATATATATATATATATATATACATATTTAGTTTACGAAAAACTAGGTTTTTCGTATGGATAGACCCAAGGAGGATAAAATCCAGAGAACTCAATGTAAATCAGAGCTAATAATTTTAATAAAAATAAAAAAGACCCCTTTAATATTCCATGTAATAATTTATTACATGGAACCTTAAAGTGGTCTGTTTTATTTTTATTTAAATATATATATATATATATATATATATATATATATATATATATATATATATATATATATATATATATATATATATATATTGATAAACATACATAATACACCACGTCGGCAGTAAAACTCGGTGTTTCATGTGCTATCATCCTCTAATGATTGCACAGACCATGAAACGCCGAGTCGTACTGTCAGCGTCGGATATTATATATGTTTATTAATACATACTTAGCAGCTCTGTTATGTTGCATTGAGCACTGTTTTATTTACATCTAAGGATATATATTATGTATATGTATGTGATTACTTGCACGTACATTTCTATCTATCTATCTATCTCTCTCTCTCTCTCTCTATATATATATATATATATATATATATATATATGTTTTCATATATAAGGATTAGAATTTATTTTAATGAAGTTTCTTGAAATTATTCAGTATTTCACTAATAAACAAGAAGTTTTGCTTAATTAATATTTCGATATCTATTTCCATCATCTCCAGACTTATATACTTGAATGTTACATGTCTATCTTTCGCTTATTTCATTTAACATAAATTCATAAAATTATTGTTGCCAGTGCACTAGTAAAGACTCCAAATTCTTCATTAGTGGTTGTTTCCAGTAAGATATTGCGGACTGAATCTCATTACTGTTCATCCGGGGGCACCCCAGCTATACCATTCGATATCATCAAACTTTGTCACGATGCTAGTATTTTCGATTCCAGTAGATGCAGCCCCTGTTTCATTTTAGAGCTTTTTCTCCAATGCAGGCATAGGCTATTGAAACCGACATGTCGATTTGATTTAACGATAACATTTTTAGTTTGCCATTAATTTTTAACTACGTCATTAAATTTTCCTAAATAAACAAACACAGGCAACATTTAATTAATTCGATGTTTAATTAATTCAACATTTAATTAATTCCTTCCCAGGAATAAGTATACCCACTTAACGTATGTCTATTGAAGGGTATCTAAGTAGAATAAATCGGACGATAACTTGTAAAAATGTATGACAAAATGGAAAAAGTTTTCGTGTGACGCGTTTCGTCCTTTAGGACTTCATCAGACTAAATTTGTTATGTTGGTGCGACTACGCATGCGCACTCAAAAGGGATGCTGGGAATTTAAATTTTTTTTAATCTAGCCGATTTCATTTAGATTCTTTTTCTTTTTCTTTCCATCACGTTTAATAGTAGATATCCCAAACTGTGATATGTTTTGCCAGGAATGGTGAAATGTTCTAACAACCCGGATGAAAATCTACTGTAAATGACTTTGCGATCAAGGCACTCTCGACACATTTATGTCGTAGTGTGGGAAATATGCTAACGAAAGTGATGGAAAGAACCAGAAAAAGAATCTAAATGAAATCGGCTAGATAAGAAAAAATAATTTAAAATGCCCAGCATCCTTCTTTCGTGCGCATGTGTAGACGCACCAACATAAAACATTTAGTCCTAAATGAAGAAACGCGTAAAACGAAGACCTGTTCCACTTTGTCATACATTTTTCACCAATACTGTTCTTCATATATAAAAAATATATATTGTTATCTCATATATATATATATATATATATATATATATATATATATATATATATATATATATATATATATATGGGAAAACGATATATAAACTTTTATGTATCAAGAACAATTTGAGAAAAAATAAGACGAAGTATAAAAAGATTTCGTGTGACCACTTTTGTCTTTTAGAACTACATTACACTGTAAGGCTTTTCTTTTCATGTATAGCATTATTAACATAAACATCACTTTTCGTCCGATGAAGCCTGAAAGAACGAAATGAGTTACATGAAAACATATAA
>OZ038485.1:109704325-109709325 GCA_964036315.1 Acanthosepion esculentum | reverse complement strand
TAAGACTATATTTCTTCATATATATATATATATATATATATATATATATATATATATATATATGTATAATGAGAGAAAGAACAGATGGAGTAAAATTTCACTGTTCGTAGCATTTACTTTTTAAAAAGTGCTCAATACAAAGTAGAGCAATATATTATTAGTATTTTTATTATAAGAGATTATAATAAAAACATGTTGAAATCGCTACACAAAAGCTTTTCTTTTTGTCCTATTTCAGGCGATGGTAAGTAACTGGTGATTAAATGATTTTTAATGAAATTAAAACAAAGTGTTACTTCTTTTCCGAAAAAAAAAAAATTAAAAAACCGAATTTTTAATCAATACAAAAACCTGAGTAAGAATTGCCATTCCAAAGAAACAAACACAGATAATACCAACAAGTTTAATTGTAGAAATTCTAACAAATGTCCATTACAAAACAGCTGTCAAACAGACTCTCTTGTTTACCTAAGAACTATTTCTACTATAGAAAATTCAACAGTTAGAAAATTTTATTTCGGGTGTACCAAGTATTCCTTTAAAACTAGGCGGCACCAACATGTATTATCTTTCTCAAATAACGCGTACAGAAATAGGACGTCTCTTTCTAAATATTTTTGGAACTTAAAACAAGTTAATAAAACCCCTACAGTAAAATGGAAAATGCTAAGAAAAAAAAAATACTAGAAATTGTAAATCTTTAAATGAACCGAACTTTTTATGTTTACTTAAAAAATTAGAAATCATCAAATTTGCTGACTCTGTTAGTCTCTATTAAACTAAAGGAGTGAATTAACTGTAAGATGGCGGCACAGTTTATCTTTTACCTTAAAATATGGTTTAATTTTAAAAAATTACGCCTTACCGTTTCTTATAGCCATACTTTATTAGTATATAATGGTCCA
Source organism: Acanthosepion esculentum (assembly GCA_964036315.1). Classification (NCBI taxonomy): domain Eukaryota; kingdom Metazoa; phylum Mollusca; class Cephalopoda; order Sepiida; family Sepiidae; genus Acanthosepion; species Acanthosepion esculentum. The sequence goes on along the minus strand of OZ038485.1, from coordinate 109,708,420 downwards.
CCCTCTACAGGTAATTACCTTATTTTGTTTCTTTAGCTTTAATACTGCTATGTATTGCCGTTCAGTTAGCATTATTAATATCTTATATAGATGTTCCACACTTTTTATTTTATTTACAGAACCCTTTAAGAAGCTTTTTTTAAAAAAATCATCTATAATTTCACATCTGATTAATCTACCCCTCTTTTTCAACGCCCTTTCAAAAACCTGAACATATTTGTCTACAATCATGATACATTTGTTGGTGACATATTTTCCGGAATCGTCAATGATTGCCCGTCAATGTTCTGGTTTATCATGACATGAAAAATTAACCACTGCCACCCTCTGTGCTTACTTTTCTATTTAGCGTAGAATTGACATTTAATTGGTTAACCAAGAAATACCAACAAGTTTAATTTTAATTCTGACCTTATGCCACCCACTTTAAATTTCGGAAAAGAGGTAACACTTTGTTTTTAAATTTCCTTAAAAATCATTTAATCACCAGTTACTTACTATTGCCTGAAGAAGTACAATCATAGTATTGAAACGTGAAAGCTTTTGTGTAGCGATTTCAACATGTTTTATAATAAACTCTATAAGAGAATATATATATATATGTATATCTACAGTATTATATATATAGTATTATATATATATATATATATATATATATATATTGTCATCCACAGACTGTTTCACTGTATCAAAGCTCATCAGTCTGTCTATACGTATGGTTGAATTGGCATTAGTCAGGAAAATCTACCCCTAAGCCGTTGGCGCACTGCAGGGATGAAGGTGAATTTAAGCGTATTTATTTTTAGATAAGCACGCCAGTGACTGAAAGAACTCGATTCGTTATCGAAGAGTATTGCATTAGTAGCAGTAATAGTTACTGTTTACAAACTCACACTTCTTCCCCAGATAACTCAACCGAAATAATTTTTCAGGAGCATATATATATATATATATATATATATATATATATATATATATATATATATATATATATAAGTGGTGTATATATAAGACAAAATTGAAAACTTTTTATGACGTGTTTCACTGATCAAACAACGTCATTAGACAAATGGATTTTAATTCGACCAGTCTTCATTGGTGAAAACAGAACACGATTAACGTAAATAGCGATGGATAGGTTTTTCTTTTACTTTAAAATTATTGTTTTTAAAAATAGATTTAACTAATTTTAGATAAGTTTTTATTTATATATTATTTTATTTTTAATACAAACGTACATTTGTTTTAGACATGTAAAAAAGAGATTTGAAATGAATTTCAAGTAATGCACTGGTATGTCACCTAAATGTTTAGGATGACACTTTGACCTGGAAAATGCTGTTATATCAAAACTGAAGAAAATACGCTCAGACGAAGATTCATTGAAAATAACATTCTCTACGAATCTCCTACGCTTTATATACAATAAGCAATTCTTTCGTTAAGCTTATTTTTATTAAAAATCCGAACGCCCGAATCACAAACAATAATAAAATAAAAATAAAATTATATGGGTATTCCTGTTAAATAACTCTTCAGTATTTGCAAACATATATAACTGAATACAAAAAGAATAAAAATACTTTTTAGTTAAGTTAAAGACTTTGGGCAGTTGCTACACAGAAAATTCTGTAGTTTAGAAAAGACTTTTAAATAGTTGGTCCACAATAAAAAAAAAACTGAGGTTGAGAAAAGATTTTTATCGTTAGCGAAGATTCACTGGCCGTCTTTGTTGTTGTTGGAGATAGTTTGTTTGAAGTCACCGACTGGCCATCCATGCTGCTGTTGTTGGTGATGATTTGTTTGAAGTCACCGATACACGATACTTTCAGCACGCGCTGGGTGGCGGAAGCAAAAGCTATGTAGTCACGTCTTCTCGGTTTAAAGACAGCCGCACCTATGCTCCTGGGAAGTCGAAATCTGTTTTTATGAGAAATTCTTATGACTCGAAAAATAGGGTTTTAGTCTTCTCTGATTCTGGTAAAATATTTCACATGTTGAGGTTAATTCCTAACCAGTAGACACTGTGTGTTGCATTGCGAAATGTTTATGGCATTTTTGTAATATTGTCGGTTATTGGGTAGAAAATAAAATTTGGTCTTGTTTTAATATAATATGTATGTGAGTATATAATTATGTTGGAAATAGGGTTTATTTCCAATAATACGATTAGGCTTTTTTATATCTATGACCAAATCTTAGTAGTCTGATCTTAAAATAACGTGAAGATACGATAATCATAATGTAAATGAATAAATGAATAAAAAATGAGTTGAAAAGAAAGTAAATTTAAGTAGTTAAAATTAGTTAAATCTATTTTCAAAAACGAAACCGTTCAATTAAAAAAAAAAGAAGGAAAAAGGTCATCGTTCAAGTAATTAATTTCAAGTAATTTCCGTCTGACAAATGGAGATTTGTTGAAAATAAAGACTATTTTTCTGATGAACCTGAAACATGTCAAAGTAAATGTTTTAAAAATTGTCTTATATACTTACAATTCCGTCGGTTTCTAATCCAGTTATATATATATACATATATACACACACACACATATATATATATATATATATATATATATATATATATATATATATATATATATATGTGTGTGTGTGTATATATATATATATATATATATATGTATGTATATATATTTAAATGTATATATATTCAAACATATATTGTTAAATATAACAGTCAACGAATATCTATTATGTTTCATCATGAGTCGTTCTAAGTTTCGTATAGTTGTTTTAATTTAATTTTACTTTAAAGCAACACACACTGAACAAAATTACATTTCAAGCTAGTCACAACATATTACATTGCCTCTAAACATATGGTTCTGTTGTTAATGTTTCGTTCTTTCTCGAAGTACAACGTCATAGAACTGCATCACGAATTTACGACTTGCGTCTGCTATTTCCCGACCGTTATCGTTGCATACCAAACTTCTATGTAAACCCAACAGGATGACATCTTTGATGGTGAATATCTTTGTTGAAATGCCCGTATAACCATTCTGATGATGCTCTCATTTGAGCCGAAACCTTTGGTCGAGGAACAACATAATGAAAAATATCCAAAATTTGGACAGTTTTGTGTTCATTTTCTCTCGAAATTAAATACAAAGATTAGAATGGCCGAAACATCGACATTCGTTGTCTGTTATATTTAAAAATATGTTTGAATAATGATCTGCTGCCCCAATACACTAAATGTATATATATATATATATATATATATATATATATATATATATATATATATATATATATATATTAATATATGTATATATATATGTATATATATATAAATGTATATATATATGTATGTATATATGTATATATAGATATGTATGTATATATATGTATATATGTATGTATATATATATGCATGTATATATATATATATATTATATGAAATATGCATGTATATATGTATGTATATATATGCATGTATATATATATATTATATGAAATATGCATGTATATATATATATATATGAAATAATATGAAAGAACGATGAAATTTACAATTCAGAGTTCTTAGCATTTATTTTTATTTAAAAAAAACAGTGCTCGATACAATAGTAGAGCATAATATTATAATTGTCTTTAAAAAATATATAATCATCGTAACACTGAAATTCCCATGTTTCAAAACTGAAACTTCAATTTTAATTCAATCATAAAAATTAAACTTAAAATTCAAAGTTCCGTTCCATTATCAAGCGATGTTCAGAATAACTTTTTGAAATTGATTTACTTAATTCCAGACAAATTTGATATTTTGAGATGCTGTAATTAAGGAAAAATTTAATCTTTTTTTTATTATAGGTGTGTTAAGATTTAACTTATTTAGAAAACACATGTATTTAATGTATTGTAGCTATCAAGTCAGTCAAGTCAATGTGTGGGATGGAGTATATGTCTATTGACATAACCTTCCTTTCCTCATGTTGAAATTTATGGGTGTGTCCCTGTTCCAACACATCGTCTGGCCTTTAATAGTAATACAATTGGCATTGTTATTCTTAATTTTTTATTCATTTTTTATTTTTATATACATTTCAATTACGATTGTTTCCAAAGG
>OZ038485.1:109636825-109699325 GCA_964036315.1 Acanthosepion esculentum | reverse complement strand
CCTATCTCCGTAACTGGGTCTAAGTGGTGTCAATACCAATTTCTTTCAGTTTCCTTTCCGTAAAATCTGCAGATTTTCCAGTGCAGATATTGGCCCACTCTGTCATGCCGAATTTTATATTTAGTGGGTGCCAATACCGCGCAACCTGATACAAGATGGTCACTTATTTTGGGATATTTATCAAAGAATCTGTATTTTGGGATAACACAATTTTTCTGTATGTGTGCATGGTAATTTCTAGTTAGCAAGCATTGGTCCTCTGCAGCAAGAATAAAACTTACGGTTTTAGCTTTTAACCTTGCTCTACGTAGCCACTGATGGGTACGGGTTTTGTCTACATCAGCTAGTTTTTGTAGGGGCAAAATATTGACCATGATGAGACTTATCTTGCCCTCGTTTCTGTATCTGGTCGGTTACATTTGCCTTTGCCTATTTGTTTATGTATTTTGCCGTTGCATTCCGTGTATTATTCTCTACTTTCATTTTCCCACCCATTTGAAGCCCCGTTTTGATTTTTTTGGCTTCTTTTACTACTGAATAAAGTCTGCTATTTCTTTCATGTTCTTTGACACAGATCATCATCCAGTCTTCCGTAGTTTCCAGCTATCTCTGAAGAATATTCTTTTAGTTTTGTAAGACAATTCTAGTTAAACTAATCTTCTGTCTCCTTTGGATCTGGGCACGTACAGGCGATCAAAATCAGCCTTGGGATGATGCATGCGGTAGCAGGTGAGAAGCTTTCTCGTTTTGGCGACAGTTCGCTTAATGTCAGCTATGGTCCAGTTAGGGATGTTGAAACTGTATTGAACCACAGAGACGGCCACATGTGTTTATGTTTGATATTCTGGTTTTGAATTCAACTCGGTATTCAGTACCAGACTCACATTGCTGTAGTACTCTTTTATTACCTTCCCCTTCATCTGGGTATGCTGTATTCCATCTCCGCTAATTCCTAGATGCTTAAAGGCTTCTTGTTCCAGTTCCCTAATCTTTGTGACAAAATCTAGATCTATTGTGTGTGTTTCTGTAATTCTCCCTTTTTTTTAATATTACTTTTGCACATTCGTCTAATCCGAAATCCATACCTATGTCGCCACTGAAACATTTTACAGTGTTGAAGAAACCCTTCAACTCATTGTCGTCTTTGGCAAAGGGACTGAGATCATCCATGTAGAATAGGTAATTAAATCCTTTCTTGTTAACTTTATAGTAAATTAAATACTTTCTTGTTTACTTTATACCTATTATTATTTATTAGGATTAGGATTTGATTAGGATCCAAGAGTGTGGTACACTCTCGAAGGCTTTGCGGTAGCCTATCCATACTCTGCTAAGATTTCTACATCTTTTCCTGCAATTTTCCAGGATCATTTTGTTTATCACTAGTTGATCTTTGCAACAATATGAACCTCTCCTGCATCCCTTCTGCTCCAGTGAAAGAATTTTATTTGTTTCGAGAAAAGAGTAAGTACGGTTCGTCAGGACAGTTGTGATCAATGTAGTGGGCAGACAGATTATAATTTTTCGGATGATCTGTTTCACTCGTTTTTAGCATGAGATATGAAATAACTTCAGTGATCCATTCTGGGACTTCATTGAGATTATTAATAAACCTTGATATTTTGTGCAAGAATTTTATGGGTTGATGACAGATGATAGAGCCAGATATTGGGAACCTTGTCATTTCCTGAGGATTTTCATTTTTGGGATTTCATCAGAGCTTTCCTAAAATTATTCATAGTTTTATTTTCCCATTCTTGTAGAACTTTATCCAACATGCGTTCTTCTTCACGTTGGATCCATTCTGCATTGAGGTTAAATTCCTTTGGGCTGCTCAAAATATTCTTCCGAAATTTCTGCACTTTTTGATGGTGGCTTTTTGACATCTCTAACTGCTTTTCCAATTTCCTATGGTCCGTTTAGAATATTTTATTTTGGCGATAGAACCTACAACGTTTTTCGTATAGTCTTGTTCTTTGCAACTTTAACTGCAGTTTCTGTTTTAGCATTTCTTTGATTGATGCAATTTCATTTAGTGATTTAATTTTATATTTCCGCTTGGTCTTCCTATATTTGTGTGTTGAGATCTTTATGTTTCTCATCTTGTGTCGAATTCTCACACTTGATTTATTTTATTTTATTATTATTATTATTATTATTATTATTATTATTATTATTATTATTATTAGTTCTTTGATTTCTGATGTGTACTCATTTATTCTTTTCGCGTCCTGACCGGAGACCTAAGGTCAGAAATGGCATCATGACCTTTTCCACTGACCAACTTTGTAAAGAAAAAAAGAATGAAAATCATTTTTAAAAAAAATCACACGTACTTTACATAGATAAAGCTCTTCGTAGGATGTGGGCTGTATTTGTGAGAACAATTGTTTGTATTTCTTTAAGGCATGGGCTACCAGGAATCCCTTCACTGAGTCTATTGGAATCTTTTCCAGTCAAACCGAGGGCTCCACCTGCAATTATTCTCATGTGCTAAATTTTAGAGATTTCGATTTTAAGGTCCTTGTATTTTGAGTTTTTTGACGATCTTCAAAGATACATTATTATTATTATTATTATTATTATTATTATTATTATTATTATTATTATTATTATTATTATTATTCATGTATTTGCCTGTTCACCCCTGATGCCCTGATGATTATCTCAGAAGAATGAATAACAACGTTTTTCGTCTAATATTCTCTCTATTCAGTATCTTCGCAGACCCCAAATCCTCAAATTTCTAAATCATTCAAACCATCCTCTGGTGAGTCATCTATATATTAATACGTTTGAACCTACCTATGTAGGGTCTGTGCTAAGCTAATCTTATTAAACCCAAACTGTGTTGAGCGTTCAAGGTAAAGCAATATGCATACTCTCTCTAGCATGATTAGTACAACAGAATCTTCTTAATTCTATTTCACTCTATTTATCCTCGTGTTTTCTCTATATCAAAATTAGTATCGTTTCTTTTATTATTATTCTCAGTTACTCCACTTTTTGTTATTACTTCTTCCAATTAGTCAATAATAATAATAATAATAATAATAATAATAATAATAATAATAATAATAATAATAACAAAAATGTGTAGTTGGAGCCCTAGGGTTGGTTGGAAAAGATTCCAGTAGACGAATTGAAGGGATTCCTGGAAGTCCATGCCTCAAAGAAATACAAAAAATTGTTCTCACAAGTACAGCCCACACTTTACGGAGGGATTTATCTATGTAAAATATTTTTATTTATTTTTTATTATTTTTATTTTTTTTGTCAGTGGAAAGTATCATGATGCCATTTCTAAGCTTAGGTCTCTGTGCGGGACCCGGAAAGAAATGTGTACACGTCAGAAATCAAAGGAAATAAAAATAATAATGATAATAATGAAGCAAATGCAACCGACCAGATAGAGAAACGACGGCAAGAAAAACCATATCACGGTCAATACTCTGCCCGTACCAAACGAGCTGACGAAGGCAAATCCCATAACCATCAGTGGCGACGTAGTGTAGGGTTAAAAGCTGAAACTGAAGGTTTTATCCTTGCCGCACAGGCCCAATGCTTGTTAACTAGAAATTATCAAGCACACATACTAAAATAAAATGTGTTAGCCCAAAATGCAGATTCTGTGATAAATATCCAGAAACAATTGGTCATCTTGTATCAGTTGGCACGGTCAATTTGCATCTTGTATTTGTTGGCACCCACTGAATATAAAACTCGGCATGACAGAATGGGCCAATATCCACACCGGAAAATCTACAACTTCCACAGAAAGGAACCTGAAAGAAATTGGCATGAACAACATTCAGGCCCGGTTACGGAGATAGGACCTGTAACAATTTTATGGGACTACACAATACACATAGACAAAACAATCAAAGCTAATCCCCCTGACATCGTTATTAGAGACCGCAAACAAAACAAAATGCCTTCTTATTGATATGGCAATCCCTGAATACTACAATGTATCTCTGAAGATCTTCAAAAAGCTATCAAAATACAAGGACCTTGAAATCTAAAAAATAATGGCACATAAGAACATCAGAAATCTGTGTTGTAGTTGGAGCCCACGCATTATTTGGAAATATTATAATAGACTCATTGAAGTGATTCCTAGTAGCACCTGCCTTAAAGAAATACAAAAAATTGTTCTCACGAGTACAGCCCACACTTTACGAAAGGCTTTATTTATGTAAAATGTGTGTTTATTTTAATTGCTCAGTGGAAGATGTCATGATTCCTTTCTGACCTTAGGTCTCTGGGCGGGATCCGAAAAGAAATGAGTACATGCCAGAAATCAAAGGAATTAATGTAATAATAACAATTTTCACATGTTCACTCTCAGCATTCACCGCCGTTACTGGCTGAGAATGAGTAAGTTTATCTGGGATACTACTACGTTGACTGAAAGGCCTCGGACAGCAATCGTCTTGTGCACAAAAGCATTCATGAATGGATCCAGATAACTGTTGCAGTACCTTGGGATAAGAACATCGTGAAAGCGAAGACACCAAAGCCTCGTAGGGCAAATCAGACACTTGTGCCAATCAGCAGATGAAGGTGTTACTTTTGTGGTTGGCGCACTTGAGACTATTTCCAAGATCTTTCTGTCTCGCAACACGCCTTAGAAGTACTTGACATCACTGAGAGGTAGCAGTGATGCTTGAAAAATGTATCTAAGCTACAGACAGGAGCTGAAATGTTACTGTCATCACCTGGTCGAAACATCTAACAATGGGCGAGAATCAAATTAATAATATTTTCCTCATTGTCATTGTCTTTGCTTAATTATTGTTGTTGTTGCTGTTTTTGTTTTCATTTCAATTTGGTTCTATCCATCGTCATCCCGAGCGAGATTAATAGTTTTCTGTCATATTCCATTGCTTTTAGATTTCGCCGGGAAAATTCTGATAATTTTCTGTCTTTGCATTATCTTTCAGTCTTATACTTACGAGCTACAGGAAAGACAACATTCAATTATTATTATTATTTTTTTATTTCCTTTGATATCTGGCGTTTACACATTTCTTTCCGGGTCCTGCCCAGGGACCTATGGTTAGAAATGGCATCATGACACTTTCCACTGCAAAAAAAAAAAAATAATTACATAGATAAAGCCCTTCGTAAAGCGTGGGCTGTACTTGTCAGAACAATTTTTTGTATCTCTTTGAGGCATGGACTTCCAGGGATCCCTTCAATCAGCCTACTGAAATATTTTCCAACCAGTCCAAGGGCTCCAACTACAATAGGGATTGTTGATATTCCCATGTGCCACATTTTTGAGATTTTTATTTCAAGGTCCTTGTATTTTGACAGTTGTTATTATTATTATTATTATTATTATTATTTGTTTATGTTATGTTTCCTGATTTGTATCCTGTAGAGCCGGGTCCAAACTATGGTCCTTAGGCCCTATAGGAGAACTGCCATTTAATTGATAGCATTTTTCTAAGTATATGGGATTATCTTTGTAGGGCGATCTTTTGGTCAACTTGAATGTTGATGTTACCTGGGACACTGTTAGTAAAGTTGTTCATTCCTTTTCTCTCGAGGTCCAGAGCTCCAATTACTATAGGTACGGTCTCAGTCCTCATATATCAGTTTCGGATTTAAACAATCCACAAATGGGTCGATAATCCGTAAAAAACAAATCAATTAATCAATGCTCATATGGAAACATTCAGCATTCGTTGACCAAACATTCCAGTGCTCTTGGTGGTTGAAATTTATAAAGCCTTTCTATTAACACAATTTTTCAGGAAAATAGTTCACGGTTATTACTCTCCCCAGCATCTTCAACATATTATGCTACTATTTTATCATTGAGTTATATAGGCTATCCATTTTAGTTGTTGCTACTGTTGAAAGTCCTCAAATGATGTAATTTTTAATATTTGGTGGAGTTCTTTGTTTGTGATTCTGTAGCGCCAGTTCACGACGTTCGAAAACGTATGGTCCTCCTATGGACGATCTACAGGCTTCATCCGGGGTAATCATTAATCATTGATCTGAGAAAGCGGTTGTGTACAGTTGGCAGTTTAGATATTTCTAAACCTGCTTGGCACCCTGCATGACATCCGTGTGAATGTCGGCTATGTGAACATTGTTCGAAAATAATTTTTCGAAACAATTATTCGAAAAACATTTTTCAAATTTTAAATTGTTTGAATGAAAATTAATCGAAAGGACAATTATATTAAATGTCGATTATTGGAAATGTAAATTCTTCATTGCAATAAAAATGTAAAAATTAAAACAGGATATACACAAATGATAATGATTCGAAATACAAATATCGTTAATAAAACAATTTAGTGAGAAAAAATCCTTGTAATATTAAGTTATATGATATTGCTCACAAATAAACAGCTACAGAAAACTACTGACGAATGCCTCTATTTTTTTTAAAGTTTTCCATCTACGTCGCAGTATTTCTTGGCGCTCTTTATATTTTGCCAACCTGCTCTTACTTTTGCATTATGAATTTCTTGCCATTCCTGTTCTCTTTTAAGAGCGTCTAAGAATTTACATATTGTGAGACGATGGGATGACACTTGCTGCCAAAAAGCCCTATGCTATCCTTCAAGGGCGTTATTAGTTCTAGGTAAATCAGCATTGGCTGTTTCAAAGCAAGACCACATACGTATTTCAATCATAGGTATTTCGAATAATTATCATTTATTATAATTGTCCTTTCGATTAATTTTCATTCAAACAATTTACAATTCGAATAAATGTTTTTCGAATAATTCATTTTGAATAATTGTTTTCGAACAATTATTTTTTTTCGATACGGTGAATGCCTCGATAATTCCAAGGAGGATATTAATCCAGGGAGAGCTCAATGTAAACTACAGCGAATAATAATAATAATAATAATAATAATAATAATAATAATAATAATAATCAAGAAGAAAACCTTAAAGATCCATTTCCGTTATAATTTATTTCGTGAATATCTATATATTCATCTCTTCAGGCCGAAATCATTTAGTAAATGGAGACAATTCCCCGGACTGATGTATTAAATTGACAGGGGGAAGGGAAAGCAAGAGAGAAAGAAGAGAGAAAAGGAGAGGAAGAAGAAAGGTGATGGAAAAAGTTCTTTTAAAAAGTGTGATAGAAAGAGGGTAAAGAAAAGAAAGGGGAGATATTACAGAATATCTCAATCTGATGAGACTATTTAAGAACGTGAATCAATTTTTTAGGTCAATGTTTTGCTTTCGTAGTATGTTGCAGTGTTGGACAAATCTAACCATATCGCAGCCTATTTTATGTTACATGTCTTTATCCCCGTAACTAAATTTCTCAATACACCAAGGTATTTGAAGTGTTTAGTATTTATTAATTCCGCATTCTGAAATACTATGATCAATTCCGTGTATGTGCCATCACTGCTTTCCTATAACTTCTGAATGTTTCTCTTTTCTGCTTATGATAGAAAATTCTTAGTGGGTTACAGACTGGCACAAGGTTAGTGAAATATGGGTCCGGACTCTTGACATTAAAAAAAAAACGCTTTTTTTACCTTTTTCGCCAATGTTCACTCTGCTGCCGGTATATTAAATAGTGTAAATCTTTTATAAATTTAAAATATGCTATCTGTCTATATTTCTGAGATGAGGTATTATGTACACTATTTACATTATTCGGACTATTCGTTGTCGCCATGTTTATCACAACGTTTCGGCCGTTGTACGCTCCGGCCTTCTTCAGTTGGTTGGAATGTCGAACTGAACCCATTATAAAGGGTTCAGGCCGACATTACAAACGTTGTGATAAACACGGCGACAAAGATGAGGACAATAGTCCAAATAATGTAAATAGTGTTAAAATATGCTGTTTACAATATGCCTTCCTAGGTTTTTTGGTACATATTGTCTTTTAATATTTTTTTAGGAAAATACCCACCGTCGTAACTTCGCTTCCCGGTACCTTTTCTATAAATACTTCTGCTGAAATTGTTCTGATGCACTTTCCTATATGGCATTAGGGTTAGTTTTTAGAATTGTTGTTTTATTCCCCTCCCCCCACAGACACTGAATTGTAAATATGGGGACTAGTTAGTATTTTCATAGAGACAGCGAGGTATTATGGTGGTTGTAGTAAGAAAGGTACGTCTGAATGTGTTGTTTTGGAGTAAGGAATATTGTTCGTACGATTGGGTCAGTGTTTGCGGCTAGCTAAGTTATATTTAAGACAGAAGAAGGCCGCACTTTCCCCAATCCCTCACTTCGGCCTTATGCCACATTTCTATTTATTTTACAGAATAAATATCACTTTCCTATATGGCATCTACACTTTATGAAATTAAGCGTAGTACTAGATTATCAACAAGGTCTCATCAATTTACAATCGAAACGTTTAGATTTAACCGTAAATTCTCTGCTAGCTGTCTCTTCTCTCGCACTTCTCGCTTGTGGAACTCTCTTTCAGTTCCTTGTTTTCCACTGAACTTTGATCATCAAAAATTTAAATGCAATGCCATTTGTCATCTACTGTTTTCTTGATTCATTATTTTGTTTTCTCTCCTTAGTAATGCTTCTCTTTTTCTTAGTTTTTTCACACTGAGTAACACCTTTAGTCTTAATCTCTTTATTACCTTGTTTGTGGTGAAATGATTATAAAAACTTTTCACGTTTTTATTGATTTGGCTTAAACTTGGACAAAAAGAGAAAACTGAAAGTTAATTCTTTTTTATTAAAATTATCTTGTTTGTTGTTTATATGACCAGAGAAAAATATTGAAAATATGACTGAAATGAGAATACATAATTGGCAAACATGTACTTTCGTGACCGTCAAAAAAAAAAAAACAACAAAAAAAAAACGGAGCGTAAAATGGGTGTTTTTTCCATGACACCGCTATTATCCTTACAACTTCTCAGCAATGTTTATTGTTTTAAAAAGCGGTGATTACAATTGTAATAAAACCTAAACATATGATGACAGTGAATTTATGCAATTTTTTACAATAATTTTATATTTACAAGAATAATTTTATATTTACAGCACATTCTAAAAACTAATATAATTGAAGAAATACTATATTTATAATTTACTAAATTATAAAAAAATATATATGAAAACAGTTTTTATTCATAAATTTACAAACGTTTTAATAAATTATTAAAATATGTGAACTATACGAAAATCCTTATTATTTACTATTTTATAAAGTTCGAATCAGTTGACAATTAACCGATTAATTACTAACCATTGCAATAAACAATATCATAAATAAATAGCACTTAATATTTTTGTTGTAAATTCTCAAGAACAAAAATAAATATATGAATTCACTTTCATCATATGTTGAGGTTTTATTACAATTGTAACCATCGCTTTTTAAAACAATAAACATCGCCAAAGCGGTGTCATGGGAAAAAAAAAACGTCCTTTTGACATTTCGTTTTTTAGCGGGTACGAAATCGATGTTTGTCATTTAATTTTTTAGAATGGAAATGTTAAACGCCGTCTCATTCGATTAGGGTACTGGTGATATCGGGTGACAACACCGCCATTGATCACAGGTAACCTTTCTCCATAGCGTTCGTGATTTCTACAAAATAAATAAATAAATAGAAAATAAAGATTTTGTGAAAATAAATAATGAATTATTTACAAAATTTCAAAATGAAATCTTAATGTACGGAACAAATTTTCACGACAAGACATTAACAAACACAACAAGGAAACAAAATAGCGAATTACTACGCTTGGCTTAGTAATTGGCTATAAAATACTGTGGTTTGTACTGTAACTATCCTGAGCCGACCTTAATTACATTTTTTGGAATAGATCGTATTATCTGTCGTGATCCAATCTGAAAAAACTCGGTCACAATGACTTGTGCTAGAACAACCATAGACTACTCCTAAATATTCCCACATACTCAATTTCACTCACAAGTATATGGTTTTCAGGCACTTTTCCGATGAGATCGAAGACCGATACCATCAAGGTCATCTTCCTGACAAATCGGTCATGGTCAAATCGAACCCCGGGTCTCATGATCGGAAAGCGAACGTTCTGACAAATCGACCTCGTTCCCATATCATTGGAAAAGTTAAATAGCAGCGCTGACTGTGCTCTATAACCTTGGTTGACAGCCAGTCTAGGATAAGAAGAGTTTTGCATTCTAAACAAGTTGACTGTGAGATCAGTAACTCCACTCTGAAATCACTGCGCCATCACTTAGTGGAGTTTGCCTGTTGCCATATACTCTACACGGAGTCTACAGGCGTCGGTTTACTATTCAATTAAATCCAAGTGATAGCAAGTCAGTACATATTTTAGCTGATTTTAGCAGCACTGGGGTTTTGGGGTCTCAATTCCCTCCCTCTATGTGCGCCCTTCCAAGTGCTCCGATCCCAATTCGGTTATCGCCTTCATATTTTATAATATCATTTTATATTCATCTACCATTTCACTTTCTCTTATGTATAATCTGTGATCTGACTGAACAGCGAAATTCCCCATCTCAAATATTGTTTACATCTTTTTTACAATTAATACTTCCGGTTTTCTCTTACGATCAGCTTAAATCTTAAAGTCTCAGCCGATTTTATACAATGGGAGCTGCAAAGCTCTCAATCTGGCCAATGAGACATTTGGTCAGATTTTCGGAATTGAGTCGAGCCTAGATTTTTTTTAGTATGTTCAATTTTCTAGGACAAATTTTGGTCTGTGCATGTCCGTGTAATTATTTGCACTGTTCCCAGTGAATCACCTTCCCTACCCACTCATGGCAGTATTTATATTCTTTCTGAGATAATTTGCTACATTGGTTGGGCATGTGGTTGATTATGTCAGCTTTATTTCAACACATTCTACGTTTGGTGTATTCTTAAATTTTATCTTTATTGAATTATAAATAGTTTATTCCTAAGGCGTTGATTTGTGCTACTATTAAAATGTACACAGTTTTTCTCTTTAATCTTTTGCTAGCCATATCTTTCGATTTACATGATATTAGCATGATTTATCTTTTGGAGAATTTATGCCATTTTTTTCGTTACATTTATATGTTCTCGTTATTGTGTTGTGTCGTTGATTGAATATACGTTTATTATATTTGCATTAAACGCTATAAGGCCAGACGTTTGAATACACGTTCTACAACTAGTATTTTCTGAGAATTCAATTTATTTTGCATTTTTATCCAGGTAACGTCATCTTATTTTTAAGCAATGAACTTTTTAGTAAATCAACCAATGATAAAAACAACATGTACCATCAATCAACCAATGAAATTCAACGCATGTCATAAATCAGCCAATGATAAAGCAACACATACTTCAATCAACCGATGAAAAACCAACACATGCCATCAATACAATCAATTAAAAATAACACATACCATCAACCGAAAGATAAGAGTCACGGTCAAAGTCCATTTGGAAGACATTGTCGACCATTTGTTTGATATCCATCTCATTATACGACATGGCTTCAAAGAAGCTCCATAACTCCTGTTCTTCAATCAGACCGTCATTATTTTGGTCGAAGATGCTAAAAAAGAATTCGGCGTTTTCTTTGCTTCCCCAATTTTCTTCTTCATCTTCATCGTCCTCCTCGTCTTCCTCTTTACTTGAGAAAACAGAGCGCGCAAAACGAGAGCTTAACTGAAAGAAGACATTTTTTTATGAATCCAGAAGGAATATAAAAAGGGGGAAAAAGGGAACAAAAGAAAAGGAAGACACTATTCCAGAAAAAAATGTATTATGCATAATTGAAGACAGATTTAAAATTTTAAATTTCTCTCGATTTAATAAATTGGAAGTAATTACTTTTCGGGTAGTTATGCCTCGTTTAAAATGTAAAATTTGATCTTTTTTTCTTTTCAGTAACTTATGAGTAACAATAACATGCGATTCGAACTTGCCCCTGTATCAATAATAGATTTGAATTACTTGCCATTCGGTCATGTATATTCTTCAGAAATCCCAGTGTTTTCTGAGCTTTGTTCGATCGAACCTCACCAAACAGGCAATCGACAGACGACAGGATAGTAATGGCGACGACTACGAGGGAAATTTTCATATTTCTGTCAAACGAAATAAAATTATATTCATACTAATAGTGTTTGATTCTTGTCGGTTGTTCCATCAAACTGCATCGAACAATTCTTAAAGAAAGAAAGAAAGAAAGAAAGAAAGAAAGAAAGAAAGAAAGAAAGAAAGAAAGAAAGAAAGAAGAAAAAGAGTAGCCTTCGTTTGTTTGGTTTTACCTTGCACCCAATCCGCCCTGCACATTTACCTTGTACCCATTCTGTAATGTCATTTTATTGGCGATCACGTCCATTTATAAATTGCTGCTTGCTATTAAAAACGTAAGCTAAAGCCGTACAAAAGCCATAAATGCGAAAGCACCCAGTAATAGCAAAAGTTGCTTTCGAGAGATTGAGTAAGGTTTTAACAGGTTGGAAACAATATAAACGGAGCAGAGAGTGCAGTCCTGAATATGAACCCTCTTGTGTGACAGTGAAAGCTGAACAATTCCTTTATGTATGATGAATAGCTTGAAGCTATACAGAAGTGGCTTTACCAATGAATGCTAGGAATATTATAGACAGAGCGTGCGATGAATAAAGAAATTTTAAGTAAAATAGAAACTCGTGTAAACAATCAGAAAGAGGCAGTTAAAATATGTGAGACAAATGAGAAAGAAAGAAGTTTTAGAGATCTTAACACTCTCAAGCTGCATCGAAAGCAAGAAAATTAGAGACAAATAACGAGTAACTAGAAAATGTTGAGTAAATAAGAAATAATTTAAATACAGGCTGTACATAAAGTTCGTGTGCACTTTAAATTTAAATATTTTTTAAAGTGCACACGAACTTTATGGACACCCTGTATATAGTGGGCTGTATAGAAGTAAGTATTGTTGAGAGTAACAAAAGTCTGGAACCGATGGCGAATCATAATAGATGTCATTGCATGACAATATAGAAAAGTAAACAAAAAGTTAACTCTTTACACTATTTGCATTGTTCGGACTGTTGTCCTCAACCATATTGTCACATTTACAACGTTTCGGACGTTGTACGCTCAGGCCATCTTCAGGTGGTATTTCTTTGTATTTCGAACTGAACCCAAAATAGTCAATCTGTATGTTGGCATTTCTGAAGATTGGTTAGGTGACTTTTGTGTAGACGTTCTTCCCATGTTTATTTCTTCATATGGGCTGACATATAACCTTCACATTCCTGGGTCGCTCAGTGAAGTCAGTGACAATCTGTTCCATTTCCTCCAAACACTGCTTGCAAATACCGTGACAGGGATTGGCAAAGGTGAAGTTCTATTCTGGGTTCGGTTCGAAATTCCAACAGATACCGCCTGAAGAAGGCTGGAACATACAGAGGCCGAAACGTTGCGAATGTGACAACAAAGATGGGGACATCACTCCGAACAATGTAAATAGTTAAAATACCTCATCTCCGAAATATAGAAAATAAAAAGGTTAACTCCCTTGGATATTAATTCTATTTTTTAAACAAGGGAGAGGCTTGTTAAATCAATTAATTTTAGAAATGGGAATTTAAAACAAAAATTTGAGCTGGTCAGTTCCTGTGACTGAAAATCACCAGTAAAAGAATTGTAAGAAGCAGACGACAGTAAAAGAAACTAGTCAGAAAAAATTTCGCCATCCAACGTCGACGTGTCTGTTGCGACTTGGGGCCTTCTTTTCATTTTTTATTTTTAAGTATGTTTTTATTGGGAGTCTGAAGGAGTAAAAGGTAGAAATTATTTTTGGCATGTAAAAAGAGAAAAAAAAATGGAATTCAGAATTTCTACATTTCTTTAACCCATGAACGAGTGGGGTTAATATTTCCCGTCGGAGAATTTCGGAGAAAGACTTTTAGCTACCAAAAACCTGTCGCAGAAAATTCTTCGAGAAAAAAAAAAGTGTCACTCTTAGAAAATCATTCAACTAGATTGTTAAAACATTTTGATTGGCGTCGTCGAAGAAAAAAAAGAAAGAAAAGAAAAGCAGAGTGAAAAATTTCAGTTGAAAAAAAATAATAAAAGTCGTAAACTTTTCTCGTAATTTTGAACCAACGGAACGACTAATTCTGGAATTGGTCGGAAGCAGAAAGACATTCGGAGAAACAGTGGGGTATACAGGAAAGAATTGTTAGTATTAAACTTAGGTTTCTGTCCCAAAAGAGCTTGAAATTTATACCTGCTTATTCCCTGAATTATTTCCTATTAGATCATCCATACAAAAATAATTCAGCAGTTGTAACAAGAAAAAAAAAATTAGATAATTCTTTAAAAAAATATTTAACACTGGAAAATAGCAAGACTTTACATCTTTCTTTATTGAATCACAAAGAACAAATTTCAAAATTACATTTTAAATTACAAGATTTTCGAAAATAAACATTCATTGTAGATTTTTTCCTGGCAAATCTGAAAGAAAATAATGTGTTTTATTGAATTACTTTTGTAAAATCTCCTACCCCAATTTTAAAAGAATTATCGACTCGACAATGAACACTTTCAGATAGATTAAAGAAAGATTGACAGACTCCTCACGAAGTTATGTAAAAGGTAAACAGATGGAAACTAACTTACCATTAAAAACATATAATGAGAAGAAAGTTAACGAAGGCCAAAAATAAACGCAATTTTTGTGTTGACTGTTAATAGAGCAGTACTGTTTTGCTAACGCCCCAAAAAGGAAAAAGTATTTAAAATAAATATCAATGTATTTTTGTGAAGGAAAATAAAGACAAAAACTGTTTTATTTTTGTTTTTAACAAAAAAATCTTTCTTGAATTTTAATTGGGAGTTATCTGAAGAGAAAAAATAAATTATTATTTTTTTTTTTTAGTAAATTATATTTTTAAAAGTGAGACTCATTAAATTGATTAATTTGAAAAAAAAAAGGTGTATTTAAAAAAAAAATAAACAAAAAAAAAAAATGATTGTGGCCGATCGGTTGTTATCGCAATCATTTTAAGCGTAATTATAAAAAGCAAACTACAGTGAGTTCCCCTATTCGCGGGCGTTAGGGATCAAAACCGTCCGCGAATATATAATAGAATCCATGAATTTTTTGAAAAATGGTATTGGTAACCAAACACTTAGCGTAAAATTTTCTTCCATACGTACAATAACCGTTTTTAATTACGCATAGATCGATACAACCATTGAAAATACTGTACAAAATATGCGTAACAAGACATAAAATATAAAGTTTAAAATATTTTCTAAAAACAGAACCGTGATGTTGCCCCAAGACTTAGCATAAGCCACTTTTAAGACCTCAGCCGCAGCCTTTAACAAAGAACAAAGCCCCAAGCAGTACGCATGTTTTTCCGTTTGTTTTTTTACAATGAAGATGTATAATTCTGCTAATTTTTACCATAAAAATGGACGGTTATATGTTTTAAGTCACTTACATAACAGGGAAATAATACACGAATATTTTAAATATGTTCTATCGAAAAAAATACGCGAATCGAGGGAGTTCTCTGCGAATAATTTGTACATATGTTCTTCAGAAAAACGCGCGTATATCCAGGGTTTTGGCGAATAAGAAGTACATATGTTCTAAAGAAAAATCCGCGAATGTGTGTAACCACGAATGCTGAAACTCGAATAGGCAGGGGCACACTGTATAGCAAACAAAACCCGACAGTGAATCGGAGATGATATTGTCAATTAAAGTAGACGGGATGGCTTCAACTCCGTGCAATATAAGAATTTTTAAATGTTTTTTTTCACTATTTACATTATTCGGACTATTGTCCTCATCTTTGCCGCCATATTTATTACAACGTTTCGGCCGTTATACGCTCCGGCCTTCTTCAGGTGGTTGGAATGTCGAACTGAACCCTTTATTCCGCTCACTGGGGTAGACTGTTCTAGTTCCACGTGCCATGTTTAATGGATGTCAGTTGTCAGTTATCTCCTGTTAATTTCCCTCTCCAAGTTCTCCACTGCCTTAACCGGTACTGAACTCACAAGGACACATGGCACAGTGGATAAAGGTGTTAGTTCGATCCAGTGACAGGATCCAAAGAGTGTGAGTTCAATACCCGGTTAAGTCAGTTATTAGCTTGATACCTGTCGCTTTACTGGCGGTAATATTTTTTTGTTTACAGTGGTGTTCATCCTGTACAAATTGCGGGATCCACTCAAAGTACAGAGTGAGAGACAAAGTTTATGCAGATATGTGGGGAAGATAACCGTTAATTCTAGACTTGAACAGGCCAAGATCGTATTAATCGGGAAAAGACCCTCTTGGGAGTCAGTTCTCACAGTAGCGGTTCGGTGGAAGAAGCTACTAAAGTGGAAATTGCATCTCACAAATGTGATACGACGTGAATGAGGGTAGTTCACTACAGTGGGCGGGTTTTAGTCGTGGAACTAAGCAACGTACTTCGTCTGAGCACTTTCCATGGATAGATAAAGCAATAAGAGGGAAAGATGTTGTAGGGTGGAAAATAATTTGTCACCCACAAGGACAAGGAAACATTTTTGGACTCTATCGAGACTGGAAAGTGAACACTGAGCACTTTATGCCCATATATGGCAGTAATACTCCATTTTAGGCCTGATTTGATTATGAAATATATTCTGTTTAAATTCAGGAGTCTGAATGTAAAGAGCCACACATATCGACTTATACTTTTTTCCTGTTACCCAGAGTTTGTTGCCAGACACAAAGGGAAATTAGTCTTCACGACACATTCAAATTGTGTGTCTGTGTGTGTTTGTACATTTGCGTGTGTGCATGTATGATTTAGTTCAGTGATACACTTGGAATTTTACTACAAAATTAAAAAAAAAAATTCCAAAATGTTCAATAAAATCTTACCTGATTTTTTAGGGCTAAAAATTTAATTTTTTTGTCTCCAACTTTTTATGGTTTTATTGCTCAGCTCAGAGTAGGGGTTGTTCAGTCTGTGTTGGAGCAAAATGTATTATTCCGATGTCTTATTTCAAACTTAGTGAAATTGTGTGTGTATGTGTGCTAGTGTATACTTTAAATATACTCCTATACATTATACAGGGTGACCCCAAAAAACGGGAATTTTTGAAGTGCGTATTGCCAGATATGAGCAAGTGGCAACACTGCGAGACAGTGACCTTGAGCAAGTAAACATTTCGCCATTTTCGTAACGAGAATGAAATTCACAGTATCCCAGCTGAGATGTTGCAGCAGTCAATGAGGATCTCAACAGCAGATTTCAAGAATGCATTCGTACAGGAGGACGCCATCTACAGGACGTCATTTAAAAAAAATGAAAATTCCATGATTGTTTCTTAAATGGCATGTTTTAAGGTTTCAATTACTATCAATTAAATATTTTTCTTACATCGCTCTTGGTTTTATTGGATTGTTAAAAAGTTCCCGTTTTTTGGGGTCTATTCGCATGCTAAGACACACGCAAACAGTGTGTGACGGACAGAAAATCAGCTCGTGTCTTATAATATAGATTTGTTTTCCATTTAGAAATATTTACGGTCAGAGGTTGTGTTTGCTTCGTATTTTGAATGCCGCCGCATCGAATATTCTACAAATGAAGATAGCACATCTGATAAATTCGATGATTGCAATAACTTCAAAATTTGTTGTGCCGTATATACTCGAGTAGTATGTCTTTTTAGGATCATTTTTTACGCAAACGTAGGGGGTCGCACTATACACAGGTAATTTTTCTGAAGAGGTTAAAAAATCATGAATTTTCGGTGACCAGTTACACTATAGAGCGGTTAGAATTCATACCAAAATTTCAGGAGTCGTATTCTACGAACGGGTATATACGTAAGGTATCTGCTCTAAATATTATATTGGTTAAAATGACCTCTTTAGAACATTTAAAAATTGTTCCAGTTTGAAAATAGAAATATCTTTAACCCTTTGCCAATTCATCATCATCATCATACTTCTTCTTCTTCTTCTTCTTCTTCTTCTTCTTCTTCTTCTTCTTATTATTATTATTATTATTATTATTATTATTATTATTTCTTTTGATTTCCGTTGTATACACATTTAATTCAGGGTCCCAACCAGAGATCTAAGGGCAAGAAATAGCTTCATGACATTTTCCATTGATCATTTTTGTAAAAAATCAAAACAAAACAAAAACTAATGTCATACACATTATACATAGCTAAAGAGCTTCGTAATGTGTGAACTGTACTTGTGAGTAGAATTTTTTTTATATATGTTTTAAGGCATGGGCCGCCATGAACCTCTTCAGTGAGTCTATCAGAACTTTTTCCAATCAATCCGAGGGCTCCAACTACAACTGAAATTATTGATGTCCTCATGTGCCACATTTTTTAGATTTCCACTTCAAGATTCTTGTATTTTGATAGTTCTTCGAAGATATTCAAAGATATATGATATATATGGTCTTTGATATTATTATCATTATTATTATTATTATTATTATTATTATTATTATTATTATTATTATTATTTGTGTATGTTATATTTCCTGCTTTGTATCCTGTAGAGCCTGGTCCAAACAATGGTCCTTAGGCCTTATAGGAGAATTGTCATTTAATTTATAGCACTTTTGTAAGTATATGGGATGTTCCTTATAGGGCGATCTTCTGGACAATCTGTATGTTGATGTTACTTGGGACACTGTTCGTAAAAGTGTCCATTACTTTTCTTACGAGGCCCAGAGCTCCGAGCTCCGATTACTATTGGCACAGTCTCAATCTTCATTCCCCATATCCTGCTAATCTCCATCTCCAAGTCCTTATTATTATTATTATTATTATTATTATTATTATTATTATTATTATTATTATTATTATTATTATTATCTTCACACAGTGCCATTTCTTTTAATCCCTTGTAAAAAAAGGAACTAGCCAGGATCTTGTTAATATGCTTGTCTGTACCAAACGAACCTATCTACTCCTAATGAGGTAAAATAAATAAATAAATACTAAATAAAATTCCAGATTATAATTGGAGATGTTAGAAGTATAGAATTGAAGTAGACTTTAGAAAGAAGTCGTAAATCCAATCCTAAAGAGGAAAGAAGAGATAAACTTCTATTTCTGTTAAGAAAACCGGGGAGGTGTGTGAACCGGACGATATATACGAGAATGCAGATCTTGTTTGTAGTGTGATGGTATCTGAAACGAGGTTGGTTTAATGTGAGGTGCCATAGAGGTTTATTTCAATTTCGATATCATTGTATTTATTTTTGTTAACTAGGATTTTACTAAAAAAACGTGAGGGTCTGTAGAAACCATATGGCTGCTGCTAACCCCCAGAGCAGTCTCATTACGCATTCTCGGTCTCACGTTTTCTACTGACATGAATATCAGTATATTTTTGAGTGGCCTTAGAATATCACCATAACATCGCTATATTGTCAAATTTTGACTTCTTTATTTCGCAATGAAATATCAATTAATACAAGCATACTATTTTTCTCTTTTGCTTTCATTCAGTTTTAATGTATAGAAATAAATATATCCTGAAATTACAAACACACTCCTCCGAACACTGAAATATCCAGGAAAAGAAATAAGTGATATTAATTAAATAAAATTGTATTTAATACAGAAAAAAGAAAAGAAAAGAAAATTAAACACAGTTTATTGAAATGTTTATAATTTTGGAGTGTATTATATTTCGGGTTAACTTTTACGTATGGGCGACACTAAATTTAGTCAATTTCACAAAAACTAAATATATGAATAAAAAATTGCTTAATCTACCATAATTAAAATCGTCTCCGAAAAAAGTTGGCTTTTGATGCTTTCTGAGACAATCAAGTAGTGTAGCAAATTCCAATACGGTTTGGAAATGTAGTAAAGATTTATTTCAAAGCGTTTCTTTTTATCAATAATCCCCAAAGAAATTGTAATACTTAATTCTTTAAACAACAATGTGTTTTAAAACACCTAAGGTTTTTGGTACGTCAGCTGGTATATATATATATATATATATATATATATATATATAGCAAACATATATGCGATTATATTCTAAAAAGATAGAAAAACTCAAAATATCTTACCTTTTGAATGCTATATACTATCGTCAATGGCTGCTCGAAAAGTTTTGTTTCTCTTGGGGGAGCAACGATTTTCAGCTATTCATCTGGGGCTGGGCACTAGCTGTCTCTTCTTATATTTAGTCTATTGTGTGAAGTTCTCGGTGGGGAAAGGGTGGGAGTATTACCCGTCACTGAAAAGACAACTTAGACCGGCCTATGCCTAAGTCGGTTTTACACAGTGTACAAGCGACAAATGGAGTAACGGTGGTTACTTAACATTTTTCTGTGTGTCGTCTGTATGTATGTATATATATATATATATATATATATATATATATATATATATATATATATATATATATATATATATATATATATATATGTCTGTGTGTGTGTGAGAGATAGAGAGAGTAAGTGTGTGTGTATGTATGTATGTGTGTACGTATTGGTGTGTGGGTAGGTGGGTGTTAAAATGTAATGGGGTGATTGCATACTGTAATATTTTACTGATGTTTTACCATAGAACATAGCAATCAGAGAATAAGGTGCCGATTTAGATAGTTATTTTGTATATATATATATATGTGTGTGTGTGTGTGTGTGTGTGTGTGTGTGTGTGTGTGTGTGTGCAGGTATGCAGAAAAATAGGAAAGAACACGTTAGGTAAATAATCCGGAGTGCTTTAGTATTTTTGTTTTTATTTTTAAAAAGACAGTGCTCCATACAGAAGTAGAGCTTATATTATAATATTTTTTTATTAAATATTATAAAAATTTTTTTTTAAATATTTAAAAAAATTTTTTTATAATAGTTAATAAAAAAAATATTATAATATAAGCTCTACTTCTGTATGGAGCACTGTCTTTTTAAAAATAAATAATAATAATATTAAAAAAAAATTATAATATATATATATATATATATATATATATATATATATATATATATATATATATATATATATATATATATATATATATATATATATATATATATGCGCATGTTTCATTAAAAACGATAGACAAGGTACTACGGTTAAGCTTTTTATTTAATTTTTCTTGTGTTCGTACAAGAGCTTTCTTTTCTGGACAAAGAGTGTGTAAAAACTGTCCCAATGTTTATAGTTCCGAGCGCTTTCGGATATACCTTTAGCCATTATCAAGGATGATTCAATTTTTCAGCTTAATTGAGTCTGTGCATTATGTGTGTGTTTTAGTGTGTTGTAGAGATGTTTTTAATTTCTGAATTGTGGCCTTGTTCGTAGTTAATATTGTTAAGAGTTGGCTTTTTCTTTTTTGTTATGAAAATGGAAGCTTTAATAATTAAATTAATTTAATATTAAATATTAAAACTGATTCCCATATAGAGCTCATTGTTTTTATAATAAACAGAGCAAATATATTTCATAGAATCGGAATTAAGATACCATTATGTAAATGATCATTTTCACCTTGTAAAATTAAATTTTCTTGAATTTTTCAAACAGTCAATGGATGATAATTTTTTAAAATAAATTTTTTAAAAAATAATTCTTTTTTTAAAAAAAAAAATGTCTGTTTTTTTATTTATATTTGATATTCATATTTGAGTAGATGCTGTTTTTTTTTTTTTTTTGTTTTTCGAGAAATCTTGTCAGAAAAATATGCTAGAGGGCGCATAGCTTTCTAACAAGATTTCTCGAATATTCAGGCCGGCAGATGGAAAAAATGAATGTACTTTTCAATAGATAAATAAAAAAAAACAGAACATCTACTGAAATATGAGTATCCACTGAAAATAACGTTTAAAAACAAATCAATCTACCTATCACTCTCTGCCTCTCTCTCTCTCTCTGTCTATATATATATATATATATATATATATATATATATATATATATATATATATATATATAATAGCTGGCCACTATACATATATATATATATATATATATATATATATATATTTATTTAAAGACATTTATATTATGTTTAACGTTCTTTTTATAGATACATGTATTTAAGCAAATGCTCTGTTTTATAATAAACAGTATTAAATAACATTTACCGGCCTGAATGTCCGAGAAATTTTCATAGAAAATTTTCGCTCTCGGACATTCTCGGACATTCAGGCCGGTAAATGTTATTTAATACTGTTTATTATAAAACAGAGCATTTGCTTAAATACATGTATCTATAAAAAGAACGTTAAACATAATATAAATGTCTTTAAATAAATTGTCGGGCTATGTCCAATTCTAAAATATATATATATATATATATATATAATAGCTGGCCACTACCCACAATCCAGACGTTCGCTCAGGCACATTTGTGTTTTATGCTACAACTATGCTGAGCAGACCGTAGTTACAGTTTCTGGGAGAGAGCGTATTATCTAGCGTGATCAACGATTTCAACAAGGCCAGCACGCTCAAGCCCTCGGCCACGATGACTTGTGGCTTCATGCTAGCACAGCCACCGACGACCCTCAAGAGTTCAGTCTAACCAATTTCCCTTACAAGGCTTGGGTCAACCCTTCGTTTGGTTTTCAGACACTTTCCAAATGTGCCGCTCACTGTGATCGACCGCGATCCAGTCCGATAACATCAGGAAATCTCCTTCCTGACATATCGACCATGGTGAGATTCGAACCCGGGTCTCATATATATATATATATATATATATATATATATATATATATATATATATATATATATATATATATATATATATATATATATATATATATATAAATTATTAATAATTTATTAATACAACAGATTAAAAAAAAAATGCGCTCTCCATCAGTTTGGAACATGCACCCCAGCCCCAGGAATTGCCGTTAGATCCGACTCGGCCATGAAGAACCTTTGCCGATCAAGCAAAGATGAATAATGCCTTTTAGTGAAATCCTTCTCTTCATAGACTCTCGAAATTTCATACCTGTTCAATTCCGTAAACAAAGCAATTTCTAAAGCAGTAACTTTACTTTCTTTATTTATTAATCCGACAGATTTTATCATTTTATCAATTTAAACGTTATATTTAGTCGATACTCATATTTGAGTAGACGTTCCGTTTATTCATTAAACAGTAATTTTCTTTATTTTCAATTCATTTTAACTCAGTATAAAAATCGTCGCAATACCTAACTTTAGAATAAATTCATATAAACTAGGATAAAAATATCTGTCTACAGCTCTGAGATGAGGTATTATGATTATTTACATTATTTACATTACTCGGACTGTTACCTTCATCTTCATTACCATATTCACAACGATTCGGCCGTTGTACGCTCCGGCCTTCTTCAGGTGATTGGAATTTCGAACCGAACCATTTATTTCGCCCACCGGTGTAGATTGTTCTAGTTCCATGTGCCATGCCTCTTCCTGATGTCACAGTTATTTCCCTTTAGCTCAATTCTCAAGGACACATGTCCCAGTGGATAAAGATGTTGGTTAGATCCAGTGACTAGACACAAAGAGTAGTGCGTTCAATAGCAGGCTACAGCAGTAGTGAACCAAAAACCTTGGTTGACTTCTATTAGGTTGGTGCAAAAATAATGTCGTTTTTTGACGTTCAGCTTCATGTGAGAAAACGACATTATTTTTGCACCAACCTAATATTTCTCCTACTCCGTTATCCGAAAAACAAGCCCAAATCATTATACTTCCACCCCCATATTTGACTGTTGAGATGGTGTTTACTGGGTTGTATTCACTGCCTATTCTTCTCAATACTTGGGTGCAGATGTTTCTCCCGAAAAGTTCAATTTTAGTTTCATCTGACCAAATAACTTTCTTCCAGAATTCATCTGATTCAAGTTCGTAATTTTTAACAAATTTCAAACGGTCTTGCACATGTTTACGTTTTAATAGTGGAGTCTTTTTTGGTGATCTACAATACAGACCTGTACGATTCAGTGATCTCTTAATTATATCTTTACTTACTTTAATTCTGGCATTTTTCAGATCATTCTGAATTTCTCTTCGAATAAGAATGGTTGTTTCTCCACATTCCAGGCTATATATCGTTCTGTAGCCTCGTTTAATCTACGCCGACGACAACTCCTTTGAATATTTTCAGTAGAACGGCAGCACCTACTCTGCACACAAGCAAATTTAAATACTGAACCATTTTTCGATAACGCTTGCCATCTTTGTGAAACTTTATAATATTCTGTTGCATATTATTTGACAATTCTTTTGTTTTAACCATTTTTATAAGTTTAAAAAGCAGGACAGTCTGTATTGTATCAGACCTGCTATCGCTATGTGCCGAATGAGGGACGTGCTTGGTTAATACATATATTGGAGACAACCTGTGATTGGCTGAAGTACAAACCATATCAAAATAACTGAAAATAGTTTTAAAATAAATAACCTTTGTACCGTATTATTTGAGTCATATGTGTTAAATACTTTCGCACACAGTCAAATTCGAAAATAGTCAATAAAAGTACATAAAAACTATATTTCGCAATTTTTTTTTATGTTTCGTTAGACAATGATCATTAACATATTTGAAGTCAGTATCATTCAAATTGAATAATTTTTATTGTGAAATTTATAAAAAACCGATATGTTAAATACTTTTGCTACCCACTGTATATATATATATATATATATATATATATATATATATATACATGTTAAATACTTTTGCTACGCACTGTATATATATATATATATATATATATATATATATATATATATATATATATATATATATATACAGTGGGTAGCAAAAGTATTTAACATATCGGTTTTTTATAAATATATATATATAAATATAAAAGTGAACATAGAAGTCAACACTTAGAGGCGAGAGTTTGTTTCATGCTAGATGCAATCATCGGGTCACAATGCATCTAGCATGAAACAGACTGTCGCCTCTCAGTGTTGACTTCTATGTTCACTTTTATATTTACACAAGCTCTATCTCTGATATTGAGCACTTTATCCCATAAATATAGCACACTTTAAGACTATATTTCTTTATATATATATATATGTGTGTGTGTGTGTGTGTGTGTGTGTATGTATGTATGTATATATATATATATATATATATATATATATATATATATATATATCTTTCAAATTACAAATCAGCCATTCACCCTTGCATGGAGTATTGCTGCCATATATGGTCTGGAGCTCCTTCTGGTTGTCTCAAGGTCCTCGATAAAATCCAAAGGCGGATATGCAATGTAACTGGCCCTGATCTGGCATCTCGTCTGCAGCCGCTCTCTCACAGACGTGCCGTTCCCTCCCTCTGTCTTTTTTACAAATACTTTCACGGCAACTGCTCCGATGAGCTGCTTTCGCTGGTTCCCAGACTTCATGAACTTAAGCGTTCAACTAGGTTGGCATCTCGCTCTCAACCTTTCATTGTCAAAAATGTTAAATATAGCCGCCTCTTCTACTCTAATAGCTTCATCTCTCGCACTCCTCGCCTGTGGAACTCCCTACCCATTTCTTGTTTCCCTGATAGCTATAATCTCCAACTATTCAAATGTAATGTCAATCGACGTCTCCAGATGCCCTGAACTATTCCCTAAACTTCACTTCATCTTTTCATCTATCACTCCTCTTTTCTCTCGTGCTATTGGCTTCCCGCCTTGCTCGGGGTGTAATTTGCTTAATATATATATATATATATATATATATATATATATATATATATAGAAAGAGAGAGAGAGAGAGAGAGAGAGAAAGACAGACAGACAGTGAGAGACAGAGTTTTAAAATGACAGAATGTGAGGTATGTATACAAAATGTGATAGATAGATAGATAGATAGATGTAACAATGCATTGTAGAAAAATCTAGTTTACCGCGTCATTTACGCAAAATTAAGTCATCTGACATCACTTCCCAGCGAAAGGAGAAAATCGAGATATTTTAAAATGTCATTAAATGTTATATGTAAAACGTTAGAAAATCTTTTCACTTTGAAACTGTATGAAGAACTGATTCTTGTCAACTCTTGACACTAAAAGAGAGTATTTCTTTTGTTACAATTTTTGATATTTGAATTTATTGAAATCGATTACATTTTCAGAAACAAAACTTTTAGTACAAATTTCCCATGATTTTTCTTGAACGCTCATATCTGCTAGAAGCTTATCTTAACTTAAATAAATGACGTCATATATTATGAAATGGACTAAGTCCGACAGAAATATATTAAAATAATTGTCTGACTTAGTCCATTTCCTAATTTTTGACGTGATTTGTTTAAGTTAAGATACGTTTCGAGCAGATATGAGCGTTCGAGAGAAATCATCGGAAATTTGTACTTTAAAAGCAATATATATATATATATATATATATATATATATATATATATATATATATATATATATATATATATATATATAAAGGTCAATATTGAATTCAACACTCAGAGTCGACAGGCTGTTTCATGCTAGACGCAATCGTCTGGCCGCGAGTGATAGATTTTTTCTCGACTATTTATATATACGGGTGAGTGGTGCGTTGTGGGTAATCTATTCTGAAATTCTGGGAAATTAAAAACAAAATGCAAATCACACCAAAAATATCATGGGGAATAAGGAAAAGATCATCAGCCTACTACAATCAATCCGAAACTTACAAAATTTGCTTGGAGGAAAAAATAGCTATTATTACCTTTCCAGACCAAAATAAATTACTAAATAAACGATCTGAGTTCATGTAAAAATTCAGACATGAAAACAAATTTTTACTACGTTACTTAAAGAGCGAAAACTGAAAAGAATAAATAAAAATAAACAAAATAATATAAAAAAACAAGTAAAATAAATTAACCCAAGCAAATAATAAACAAATTAACAAACCACTCCCGTTAGAATAGATCAAATAGAAAAAGAAATAAAAAAGAAATACATAAAAAACAAGTAAAATAATCAATCCAAATAAATAAATAAAGTAAACAATAAACAAATTAACAAAACAATCCCGCCTCGTTAGAATAGACTACAACAACCAATCCAAAAATTGGACGAGAAAATAGCTATAACTGCAATATAACAATAAAAAATTATTACGTTACTCAAAAATCGAAAACCGAATAGAGTAAAAAAATATACAAAATAATAAATAAACAATAAGTAAATAAATAAGAAAAAACAAGTAAAAATTTATCCAAATAAATGAACAAATTAACAAATCGCTCACGCTAAAATAACCGTTAGAACTAATAAAAAATAAACATAAATAAGCAAAAACAAGTAAAAATATCCTATTAAATAAATAAAATAATAAACAAATTAAAAACTGTCCTCTGCCAAAATAACAGAATAGACTACGGCAAACAATCCAAAAATTGGACGAAAAAATAGCTTTATCTTCCCAGGCCAAAACAAACTATTAAATTAGCGACCTACATTTTTTTACTACGTTAATAAAACATCGAAAACCGAAAATAATAAATAAACATAGAAAAAAAATGAAAATAAAAAACAAGTAAAATAAATTAACCCAAATAAATAAATAAACAAGCCACTACCGCCAAAATAACCGTCAGAATAGATTACCCACAAAGCACCACTGACCCATATATATGAATAGTCGAGAAAAAATCCAACAATTGCGGCCTTACGATTGCGTCTTGCAGGAAACAGCCTGTCGCCTCCGAGTGTTGACTTCAAAGTTCACCTTTATATTTATATTTGCATATCTGATATTGAGCAATTTATCCCATAAATATAGCACACCTTAAAACTATATTTCTTCATATATATATATATATATATATATATATATATATATATATATATATATATATATATATATACACTCAAAAGACGCCCTGCCAAAAATGAGGAAAAATTCAATGATGGATGCAAGAGACGAACTAAATTGCAAACAAAATACCGCGTGCACATTATGTGGCGTTTCAGTTTAGGACGTAGGTGATAATAGCTCTCCACAGCTTTATTGCAGCTCCAAGCAACTTTTAACGCTTTACGATCGTTTCCTGTCCGCGGTATTCATTTACCTAAACTCGTTAAGTAGGCTACTCACTGTTTCCTTCTCTCTCTGCCTCTCGCAAAACGTTTCCAAGCCCTCTTCCCTCAAAATGATATAATATGATCAAGTGTATACTTGATAATGAAATTGGAATAACTCGTAGATCAAAGCGAATAAAAAGGTAGGATTATACAAATAGATGTTTTAATTTTCATCATTTCATCCCAAGCCTGGCAATAAAACCGCAAAGACGCAATGGAGGGGGGGGACTGAAAATGAAAAAAAAAACTGAGAAAAACTTATTGAGGAGAATGTACAATAAAAAGAACGATTCAATGAGATAGAAAATTATGGATGACGTTACATTTACGATTGATGTTACAAATTACGATTGACGTTACATTTAAATTTTTGGAGATCGTAGTTGACAGCAAAGCAACAAGCTGGGAGTCAGTTCCACAGGCGAGATGTGCAAAAGAATAAATTATTAAAGTAAAACTTACGGTTATATCTAGCAATTTCAACGGTAAATTAATGTGATCTAGCTAAATCCGTAAAGTCGAGTTAGCAAAGTGAAAAGCTCATTAGAACAATTTCCGTGAAGATATTAATAGAAAAGACTCTAGAAAAGTCCGTTATGCCATGAGAAAGTGACTGAAGCCAAGATGCTAAGTCAGGACCGATAAAATTGAAGATTCTTCTTTTGATTGTGTTAAGAATTCCTAGATATATAGCAGAAGCACCAGATCAGATGTGGTAGCAATATTTGATGTGCAGACGAGTCTAGCACGACACAATGACTCAACTTTCCTAGCAACAGACTTAGCAAGTGATACGATATAATCGTTTTAATTCCTATCATTGGGAAATGAGAAGGAGAAATGGCAACTTCTCCTGAAGGTTAACATCAGCTATGCTGGCGGAAGACAAAGAACGGTCTCTTTTATGACTAAAGGAGAACAGTTGTGCTTTGTAGGCTATAACAATAACAAGTCATTCAAACTTATTAGATATAAAACAATTCTCTCTCACCCTCTCCCTCTCTATATATATGTGTGTCTTTCTCTGTGCCATTTACTTCAGGACCTAGTGGTTATGGCTCTCTACAGCTTCCTCTCACTTGTTGCTCTCATTGATATTCTTATGATTCCATCTCTGTGTTTGTGATACGTGATTCCATCCATTAGCTCTAACGTGACAAATAAATTGTTAGCTGCTTTCTGCTACCTACGGACATTAAATTCTCCAAGAGTTCTTTCTTTGTAGTGTCTCAAAAATTTCCTGTCAATTTTTCTCCTACTTTCTGTTGCCCTTAAAGTGTTTCCTTGCTCTGTCCATAGTGTTCCCAATAGTAATCGGGAGAGCCACATCAAAGTCGCTTCAAGGTTTTATTTAATTTGTAACGAAATTGTCCAGCACTCACTGTCATATACACCCTTGTGCAAATTAATTGAAACAAAACGAATAATTCCATTATTTACTTTTTTTTAGTATTTTTACAATGAAACATGACCCAGTGCACGTGTTAATACTGTGTATGTCCATTCTAGGAAGTCGTTCCTTGCAGATTGAACATAGATTCTTGATTGAATTTAAGTCCGGGCCAATTTATAATACTTTGTTTTGCTCACTGGTAAGGCTTTCCAGTGTGTTTATATGGCGTTACAATTTTCGTAGGCTCCCTTGAAGTTACGTCCATCGCAGTGTAGGACAACTAATCGACAGTCGAAACAGTGGTGCCTTGGAGTGATAAAAATCTGATACAATCACAGATGACGCAATATTTTTTAAGGCCAAATAAATTTCATCTTAGAACCCGAAAATAGAATCATATTACTGCACACACTCCAAATGACCTGATCTGAGGAAAAATTAAAAATCGATTGGATCCTGTCAAGCCAGTGGGTTTAAAACTGACCGTATGATGAAAGAAAGGAAACTAAAGCGATTTTTTCAATTAATTTGCGCAATGGGTAGGAACGTAGAAACTTTATAGCAGTCCATCGTTTCTTGGTTTCTAATTTTCTCTTTCGATCCATTAATACCAAAAAAAACTCGCTATCCTTGTGTTTCCTTGGCTTTTTCTGTCACACTTTCTGTCTCCTGTGTTTACACTACCCGAATGTTGAATTTTCTCACTTGTCTGCTATGGGTTTCCCTGATGTTTAACTCATTTTCCCTCTTTTGCTCGAAACCAAACATGTCATCTTCATAGAATGAATGTTTACTTCCTTTTTGAATTTATCAGTTACTTTATGTAATAGATTTTTAGATTTACTTCTCAATTCTCAAGTTACCATTTTCGTCGTATATCATTAAAGTTTTGTCCGCTGATAATAAATCCTGGTAGGTCATCAAATTATTTAAGAATCCGATGAGAAAACGCATCATAGCCTTCCCAGCTCGCTATAAGTAATATTAACAAAAATAAATAAATAAATATATAAATAAAATTCTATCAGGAGGCCGTTCAAGCCCAATAGTTATCTTGCGCAGTATTTGTTGGCCTTGTAAATTTGACCCTTTTTGTACACCTTTTCTTATTTTGTTTAATTACATCATTAACCCTTTGAGTCCAGCGTTCCTGAACAATTTTAACCCTTCTGCCTGAGACAAAATTCGCAAATAATTTATATGTAATGTTTCACAGGAGATATAAAAATAGTTACAAAAAATATAAGCATTATACTTAACAGGGAGAGAGTACGATTGCATGCCTTCACTTTATCGCCAGAATTCTTCCTTTGTGTCACAGTCTACCCAAATCAACACAACCAATAGCAACACACAACGCAAGTGTTTACCCACTGTTCAACCGGTGGCTAAGTATTAAATCATTTTTCTCTACCACCGGTAAAGCGGTGGTCATGGCTCAAAGGGTTAAAGGTATTTCATACAGTCATTCAATTACATCTTCAATAATAAACGTCTTAAAAGCAGTTTTGGCTCAATACAAGAAATATACAAAAGGAATTGTATCCGAGCTCACTTATGGATGCACAGAAGACACTTTACTATTTACAAATATCATCTTTGAATAGACAGATGAAACTGTAATGTTTATGTTTATAAATGTATATAAGATATTAGTTCAATATGATTTTTGTGTTTGGGCATCATGTTTTTGTTTATATAAGTTTAGTTAAAAATAATAAAAAAAGGTCTTTATCAACGGTTTTTTGTTTATATTTCTATATTTTTCTTAGTTTTCGGTGACAAATTTAAATATAACTTATTCAGTTTCTGAATATACTTTCAGTTTTCATAAGCTATTATCAACGGATTTTCTTGGTAATGTTGTGATTATATGTATGTATTAAGGTTTTTGATCTATGTCAGTTTCATCTATTATTTAATATATCGTTTTCACGCGTCAGTTTTTGTTGACATATGTCTTTTTATTAATGGAATATATTCAGTACTTTTTCTATGTACTGTGTTACTTCAGCACGTACGAGATCATGACTCTCCACAACCCCCTATAACTCGTGGCATTGTTTTTCCCCTAGCCAAGAGACCGACCTCTCGTTCCGCCATCACAAGCTTATCAGATGGATCGCTGCCTTCCCCTATTTCTCTTGCCCTCGATATGCCCTGTGAGGGTTAGTTTTACCAGTCCCTCCTTCCTCATGTGTCCAAGAAATTGTAGGTGACTCTTTCTAATTTACTTTTTCTTTGTCACAATTTTCCTTAAGATTTCCTATTTCCATACTCACTCTATCCATGGAATTCTCAGTATCTTTCTGTACAAACATATTTCTATTGCCACTAGTTTCATCTTCATCTGTGGTAAAATTGACCAGCATTCACTGCCATACAAGAGGATTGATATCAAACCAATTTAGCACTCTTTTCGATATTTCTAATGAAATTTGCTTGTTTCTCAATATTTTGCTTAGCTTTTGGACTGCCTCTTTCGTTAGTCTAATGCGTACTTCGGATTTCGGTGTCGCGTTTTCCATCCTCTTCCAAGATATTTAAACTTCTGTACTTGTTTGATGCTAACATCTCCAAATTCTAGTTTACATCTTGGGCTTGTTCTCTTGCTGAAAAATCATACGTTCTGTCTTCTTACAGTTGATAGCTGAAGCTTTTTTTTCTCGTTTTAATTTGCTACCTTGTCTAGGAGTTTCTGTTGCTTTATATCTGAGTCTGTCATCAACATGGCGTCATCTGCGTATCTTAATTTGTTAAGATTGCACCACATCCCACGATAATAAGTCCTCGTTGGGTCTCTAGCTTCCTTGGGATAGCCTCGCTGTATGATTTGATTTGGAGAAAAGACGCACCCTTGTCTTACACCCTTTTCTATTTTTGTCTAACTACTCAATTCGTTTTGTATCCGTATGCAGGCCGTATGCTCCCAGTATCAGATCTGGATTCTAATATCTTTTCCAAATAGAGTGAAGTTTCCTAGCTATTCAAATAGATCCTTGTGCCCTACCTTGTCAAATGCTTTTGTGTAATCTATAAATATTTATTTACACGAATAAAACATTCATCTTTTTACAAATAAATGTACAGAAAGATTGGATTTAACTATGCAAGCAGATGGCATGATATTATACTAGCGATTCTCCTGCAATATATAAAAAGGTAAATTCTTTAGAACTAAAAATAAGGTGAGGGCACAGTTCAGGCGAGCAGACAAGAACATGACACCATAAACAAAGAGATCTGTCATAGTTGAAGAAGATTTACCAAAAGTGAATCTTAGAGGGGGTAACAATCTGGATCAATATCAGGACCTTGTCAAAGATGTCTACCGTTAATGTGATAGACTTTCAGAAAAAATGTGCTTTTATTTGCTTTTTAAGTTGATGTGTGCCAAGATCGAGAGAAAATGGAACAAAGTCTACATAGACAACTGTGCGCATGCGTAGATATTCATTCACCTGTACACACACGCAAAGGCTCAGAAATTCACATTAATCCCCATACAAAAAAACACTTATACTAGCGGTCTTACACACATAGGGATATACACGTAAACAGTCTCGTATACATATATATATATATATATATATATATATATATACAAACATATGCATATATATGTATGAACGCATAGAACATTCACACAAACTATGTACAGACATATACGAACACAAACATACATGTATTATTACACATACACATATACACACAGAATTACACAAAAGCTCAAGCACACATCTTCTGATTAACTCAAACACAACCATTAAAAAAGTCGGTAAAAAGAAAGGAATGTTATCTTGCGTCCCCCGCTATTGTTTTGTGGATCCAATTTCCAACTGACAGTGAAAAGAAAATCGTCGCCATCACAGGCAAATGCCATCGGTCCCGACATTGTAAATTGTGAATTTTGGAAAGATCACGTGTGGGCGTTAGACAATGTCTTGTTGTCTTTCGCCCTGTGGGTCAATTGGTAAATTGATGGGGTGAGGGAACGGTGTTATAAATAATTGCCTCCAAAGGGGTTTTCTTGTCATCAGATGATCAGAAAGAAAGACAAGGGATAGAGATGAAAGGTGAAAATAAAGGAGAGAGAAAAGCGCAAAGTCATAAAAGACATTCAGAGAGAGAGAGAGAGAGAAAAAGAAAGAAGTAATGGGAAAGAAATAGAAAGAAAAAAGAAAGAAAGAAAAAGAAAGGGATGAATAAATAAATACGGGAATGAAAAACAGCAAAAGAGAAACGAAAAGAAAGAAAATAAATAAAAGAGGAGAAGATTGAAAGAGTAAGAAATTGAGGAAAGAAGATAGAGATGACGAAAAAAAAAAAAGAAACAAAAAAGCGAAATAAAGAAAAGGGAAAAGAACAATAATGGTGTAAGAATGAAAAAGAAAGAAAGAAGTTACCAAAAGAGCGATAAAAACTGATGAAGAAATAATGAAAGAATGAAGGAATGTATGAAAGAAAGAAAGAAAGAAAAAAAGAAAGAAAGAAAGAAAGAAAGAAAGTTGAAGAAATAAATAAATGAAGAAAGGAGATAAGAAAAGAACGAATGAATGAATGAATGAATGAAAGGAGATATTAAAGTAAAAGAAAGAAAATAAAAGAAAGGAAGAAGAATTGTAAAAGAGAAAGAAAGAAAGAAAGAAAAAGTATATAAAGAAAGAAAGAAAAAAGAAAGAGAAAAGAAAAGAACCGTGAAAGACAAAAGCAAAGGGAGTAGAAGAAAGAAAAAGTAAATTCCTTAAATCTAAGAAAGCACTTGTTTTTAATTGTCTTTCTAGTTAAAAGCGTCCGGCTTTTGAAGTGAGACGTATTTACTTCTAGGTTAATAACCAATTTATTACCAGATTATTGAACCATAGACCTTGTGAACTCTTGTCTAATGATTTATTCAGCAGGCGTCTGTTAAAGAGATATAATTAAGAGCCACACCCTTTGACTTGTGTCTTACAAGTTTGGACAAGGATATTTAAAGATTTCTTTTATTTTTCTAACTTAACGACATCAGACGCGATTCTCACCACTTATTTGACATGTCAGTTTAAAACAGCAAGAAGCGTTGAAGGGTATCAGCTGAGGTATTGGGCTTCTACACTAGAGTTATTGATAACTAACTAATCACAAACCGTTCGTTAGATCGATCCTTGCTAATGAACAGACTATTAAAGCTCCTTGCTAAATTAAATTAGGCTGAGTAAATGTTTATAGTGGATCGTCACTATAGCTGTGATTACTAAGCTACTGGCCAAAAGGTGATTTCGAGTTTTATCGTTAAATGGCATTAGTGAAGTTTAGTTTCAACTATAATATGTACCTTCACTTTTTCGCGGAAAAAAACCCCAGCATAGCATGATAAAAAGGGCCCCAAACAATAAAAACAAAGTTTTATCATCAAAATGTTTATGTAATTGGAAAAGACCAAAGTATTTTTTTTATTAATTTTTGAAATTGTAATGAAAGATACGGAACAGAGTAACCCAAATTAGGCTTTATTCAGCTCAATAGAATAGTTAGTACAAAACTGTTTATAAACAGGCACAGTCCATTTTTGACGATAGGCAGGGGAGGTAGGGAGACTGAATATTCACCACAAAAATTTTTTAATCCTTTCTAGCATGTTCGAAATTTTGGTTAAAAATCTTGTTTTGTTTTTGTCAGCGGCCGACGTAATTCAATTTGCTAATTTTACTCAAATAGCGTCTCACAAATATATATTTGATTTTTGGAAGATTTTTAAAAGCGATAATTTTGTTTTGTTTACAAATTTCTTTAAATTAAGAAAATGTCCGCTTTTAAGAAGATTTTCTGAAATCGGCCGAAATTCCGATCTATATAATTTCTATTTGAAATAGTCCAAAATATTTTACTTACTGGAAATAGTAAATTTAATCATTTAGCTTTCAATTAAAGCTAAAATGAAATCTTCAAGAATACATTTTCATTTTTAAACATTAATTTTAAATCTTAGGTATCGAAAATTCAGTGAACGTACCTAAACTATAATATAAAAAACGATATTTTTTTTATTGAATTACAGTGTGCGTTTCTTTATTTTTTAAAACTGGCGCAATTTTCATTGACTCTAATATTGAAGATATGAGAAAATAAGCAACATTTTATAAAATGCTTTTTACTGTCAAGCGCCAAAATAATTATTCAGTTAATGTATGGCATGCGAATAATTTAACACGTTCATATTGATTTGCTGGAGGATTCTCGCTGACAGATTCTCTACGGTCGGGTCGCCTAGTTGAGGCTGACAGCAATCAAATCAAGGCGATACTTGAGAATAATCAATATTTTATATTTAATTTTTTTTTTTTTAAATACAATCTCTTTTCAAAATGTAGGTAATCATGGCTCCTTTTCGTCGTTTTCTTTCTTTCTTTCTTTTCATTTTACGCTTACTACTTATTTTTTCTTTTTTTTCTTCAGTTGCAACCATGTCACAGTGTGTTCCCAAGTGGACATATCGAATTTTGACAACTTCCTCAAATGACTTTAGGACATGGAAAAATGAAAAGTTCAGTTTCTGTCGTATCAAAAAATGGTCTTATTTGTCTTCTAACTCCAATTATTTCTCAAGATATGCCCATTTGAAGCTCGTGAATTTCAAGTTTTCGATACATCCTGGAAACATAAGTTTTTTTTTCTAAATATGTCCCATAAGCCCCTAAGATAAGGCCAAATGCCCCAAATTTGATTCAATATAAAAAATTGGGTATATGGACAGGTTTTTGACATATTTTTATGAGTTTTCCACAAAATTTACTGTAAAAATGGGCATTTTTTCCATCAAAAAAGCTCCAAAATTGGCCCCCGCTGATAAATTGTGATGAAAAATTGCAGAAAAGCCCCGAGATGAAATTTTTCATGCTTCACATATAAGAATCTAGACATGTAGGGCTATCATAATCCATTTGGGTGAAAAAATTCCTCTGGGGAACCATTTTAATTCTTTTATATTTAAAAAATTTGGGACAACCTTCAATTCCCTTTGAATCCAAAATCCGGATAATTTATGTAATTCTCACTCAAAGTTCATGATCCAGCCCACTTTTCCCATGTTTTTTGGGGTGCTGAATCCAAATCTGGCATCAGAACACCATAAAACTGCACCATGCTCTTGGTATAAGTGATTTTTACCCTTTTTTAAGCCCTTTTAAGACCATGGAACGCTTGTCTTGCAAAGGGACAGGGCACACCATTCGCAGCTGTGAGGAGTTGAAGGCTGCTATGTATGGTTGTAACAGTCATTATGAATCTTTGTTGTGCTTCCTCACAGATGAATAACTATTATCTTTTTTCAGTAATCTTTGTGATAAGTTGTAGCTGTATATGATTTATTGTTCATTTTTAAACTTGAATATTTGAAACGCTCATTGTCTGTAGTGTCAAAAAAATGGTCTAATTTGTCTTCTAACTCCAAATGTTTCTCAAGATATGCCTGTTTGAAGTTCGTTCGTAAATGTCGGATTTCCGCAAAATTTCTACCCTTCTATCTTTTGGCCCCAACTTGGATTTTTGAGCCAAAAACTCATAAAAAATCATATCTCAGTTCTTGAAAATCAATTTTTTTGCATACCACACCCTAGAATTTGTCTAAAATGTACTTAAGCACCTGAAGCAGGTGCTTACCATATGTTATTGTCATATGTCCGCTTGACCCCCATTTAAGCCCACTGTGCATGTTGACTGCCAAACATATACTATCTTTGGTAATTCTTAAGCATTATATATATTAAGGTATGAGATAGTCTACCGAAATGATTTCCCACCTTTTATTCATCAAATTACGCACATTCTTGACTTTTATTTTATAGCTGTCCTTAATTTTTCCTCCTCTCTCTTATATATATATATTTGGTTTGAGGTGTGGGTTTGTAAACAGTGAC
Source organism: Acanthosepion esculentum (assembly GCA_964036315.1). Lineage (NCBI taxonomy): Eukaryota > Metazoa > Mollusca > Cephalopoda > Sepiida > Sepiidae > Acanthosepion > Acanthosepion esculentum. Next base: position 109,662,036 of record OZ038485.1, on the reverse strand, counting down.
TATTTAAGCTAATATTGCACGACTCTTCGGCAGAATTGAGTCACTGTCAGTCACTGTGTCTTTATCTAAATCTAAAAATAAACACGCTAAAATTCACCTTCATTCCTGCCATGCTTAGTGGTAGAAGTTCCGACTGACGCAAATTCAGTCGGGTTTCGATCCTAGCTAGAGACAACCGGACGTCTAGCCACACTGATGAGCTGCGAAACAGTCTGTCTGTGGATGACAAATATATATATATATATATATATATATATATATATATATATATATATATGTGTGTGTGTGTATTGATGAGCTAAATCATTATAACCATTTGCTTTATAAGGTGTTGTTCCTCCATGTGTCCACTTAACTGCTTTTATCCGATTAGGTATAAAATCCAAAATACAGATTCCTTTTCTTTATTATTTGTTAATGTATCCAGTTTTCTATATTACATTAGAGACGATTTCCATTTATGATTTAAAGTGAAAAAAATATAAAATCTGAGCAGAAAATGTTCAGATGAGTTCTTTTTTTTACTTCTTCCAGTTCAGACCTTTAGAGCTAGAACACGCTATGCCATTTCCACAGTTGAATCACTCTCATATTCTCCCTGTCTTAAATGTAAAAAAAAAAAGTTCCACTCAGTTCTTTTTCAAGAACTGTCTCTTTGTGGAAAAGAGTGAGTGTTTCTGTAAACACTTCAATCATGATCTCCTCAAGTCAAGCGTTATTCGTTATCATTTTTTAAAATCATTTCACCCCATGTAAGGTCTAAAGTCACTAAGACGTAAGTGCTTACTGGATGTGAAAGAATAATAAAAAAGAGAAACATTATTAAGGAGCGAGAGCAAAAGAAGTAGAGTAATCAACAAGACAACAGATAACGATTAACATAGCATTTAATTTTTGAAGATCAAACTTGGTTGGAAAGCAAAAGCCGGTAGTGAATTCCACAAGCGAGAAAAGAAACTGTTAGCATAGAACTTACGGTTGCATCGATCCATTTCAACTGTAAATTGATGAGACCTTATTGCCAATCTAGTACTGCTAGAAATACATCCATAAAATCTGAGTACCCTAGCGGAGAGTTCATCTAAGCAATTACCATAAAAGTATTCGTACAAAAGGCATAAGGAAGCTACATTACGACGATATGAAAGTGACTGAAGACGAGACGCCAGGTTAGGACCAATAACACTGCTGATTCGTTTTTGGATTTTATAAAGAATCTCTAAATAGATAGCAGGAGCAACGGACCATATGTGGCAGCAATATTCAAAGCATGCACGAATCACTTATAAATATGTAAGATAAATTCTGGCGAGAATAACTGTCAAGCACGACACAGTGAACCCACTTTCCTAGCAGCAGACCTAGCAATTGATTCAATATAATCTTTCCACTTTCTGCCAGCCGAGAACGTTAGCCCCGAGAAGGCGTAACGGGTCGTTCTCCAGAAGGTTAGCATTAACCATGCTGTTGGTAGGGAGCAAGGGGTCTCTCAGATGATTAATAAGGAGAAGTTTCGTTTTGGAGGCGTTAAAATGAACAGGCTATTACGTTGACCAGTTAACAGCAGATGGTAGGTCATGATCTTTCTTCCTTATTCTCATAATTTTAATTTCCTGTCACCATTTTAATTCGAGCCCTTTACCTTTCGAGCCTTGTATTGAGTGAAATTTAGTATTAAATATGTTTATTGAAATATAATGTTTCTAGTAAAAATGAATTTAAGTAATAAAATCCTTTGTTTCAGAACAACTTGAAAGATAAATCTCCGACCAGATCATCAATAAAATGATGCTAATAAGAAGAAACAATGAAAACCTGACTGATCTTCTTAAACTAATGGTGTATAGACTTTGCTACATGACATAGCAAGTTCCCATAACATGAACTGAGCCTTTTCTAAATTATTTTCAAAACATTTTTCTGCATTATTGCAATTTAGAACATGAATAATGTATCTGCCTAAAATGAAGAATAATAACAAAAAGTATTAAAAAAAAGGAGGGGGAAGAAGAACAGTGATACAAAGCAATAATAAACAAATAATAATAAACAAATAATAATAAATAATAAATAAAATAATAATAAATAAATAAAATAATAAATAAATAAAATAATAAATAAATATAATTTTCATAATAATAAATAATAAATAATAAATAATAATAATAATAAATAAAATAAATAAATAAATAAAAATAATAAATAATAAATAATAAATAATTTTAATAATAATAAATAATAAAATAATAAATAAATAAAATAATAAATAAATAATAATAATAATAAATAAATAATAAACAAATAATAATAATAAACAAAGCAATAATAAACAAATAATAAACGAAAATGTATTATCTTACAAATAAAAAAAAGGACCGCAACATTTAGTATCGACCTTCGACTTCGAAGTAGTTCACTTGTGCATGAATACAGTTATCTCACTAAAGTTACTGCTCTGAAAGCGTAGCAGCAATTGTCTGTACTACATTAGACTGGCAAGCATTGTTTTGATAGCATCTCGCATTTTTTTATGCGTTAAAGAATAGAAATCACTAATCCCAATCTATCCGAAAATATCGAGTTCTATTTTTACTACAACGTCAGAGAAAAGACATTAAAACAAGAAAAGAATGAAAAGAAAATACCCTTTTTGAGATACATCGGCCATTTATTTATTTTTACTAATGTGATGTAAGTGTTGCTACATGACATAGCAAGCTCCCATGTCATTGCATACAGTTTTAAATCTGGTTCAAAACTATCAGTTTTTTTCATAATCCCTGTCATTTGAAACCTGAATAATTTATCTGCAAATAAATAAATGGATAAATAAAATAAAATAAAAGAGATAAAAATCAACAAAACTATATAAAAGTCAAAAAACATACAATGAAATCATTTAACCTAAAAATTCCTGACAATTTAAAAGTATTCGTATTACTACTACTACTACTACTGTTGCTGCTGCTACAAGTACTAATACTAATACTACTAAGACTGTTACTAATGGATACTAAACAAAAGCTGACTGTAAGTTTGACAATAAGGATCCTATCAGCGGTTTCCCTACACGCAAGCCACTAGTGGCCGCTGTAGGGCCGCCGATGGCAACGCCAGCGGTCCTCTGGTGGCAACCACCTGCAACACTGGGCTACTACTAGCGGTCCGTACGTGGTAACATTGCCGAGACGAACACGTCGGCGGTCCAGTGGCAGATTGGTGGCATGCGTGTATCTGCAGACCAGGAAATTACTTATATCTTCATCTAGTAACTACTTAGTATTGAATTCCTGGTTTTTTTTTTTAATAAAAAAAATGTTACTCCAAAATGTTCAAATAATGACAGTAATTACACAACTAAGGAGGTATGAAAAGAAAAAAATTGAATAAGAACATGTTAAATTTTAAGCTTTCTTTCAAATTCGTTTCTTTAGTCTTGTGTTACTAAGGGAGCTAATTAGATGGCATGAAATAAGAGTTACTTCCCTTGCACATATTATAAAACTAAAGAGTTTATTGATATGTCAGACTCAAAGATCATGGAATGAAGACCGTTCCAACCACATCGACCATAAAATGCATAATTAATAATTGAAAAAAAAAAAAAGAATAATAAATTCAAATGGTGATTATATATATATATATATATATATATATATATATATATATATATATTTTTTCAAATAAAAAGTCTCATTAGAGAATATGAGAAAATTCAAAAGAAAATATGCAAGACTATGTTGTCTTTAACATTCAATACTACATGTTTAAAAGAAAAGTTGCTGCCAAATTACACATATATATATATGTATATATATATATATATATATATATATGTATATATATGTGCAGGTATACAGAAAAATAGGAAAGAACACGTTAGGTAAATAATCCGGTGTTCCTTAGTATTTTTGCTTTTATTTTCAAAAAGACAGTGCTCCATACAGAAGTCGAGCTTATATTATAATATTTTTTGTTTTAAAAATATGATTCCTTCGCTACATAAGAGTTCTCATGTTTCAAAAGCGAGAGCCGAGACCCCTAATATAATTTTAGAAATTATGTTGAGTTAAGGTGTCTGGTCACGCTTCCTCGTCAAGCGAGAATTTGGGAATAAGCTATCTTGTGTTTAGCGCGTGTTTATAAGTGTGGTCTGTTGGAACATTAGTTGCTATGGAAACGGCTAGGATCGGCCATGTTGGTTAGGAATAGGGTAGAGTTAGGTGATATATATATAGGAATAGGGTAGAGTTAGGCAACGTATTCATCCAAACAATTTTCATTAAAAAGAATCGACAAGGTCGTCTGTTTAATATTTTATTGTATTTTCCAAAATTTCGGAAATGGCATTGAGTATTGTACTCGAAATTTTGGATAAACTGTACGAAATTCATATTTTGTTATGCACAACTTCGAGCACATTAACATCTCATCTGAAAATTGGAAAAATACAATTAAAAAAACCTGACAGATATTATCGGTTCTTTTTAAACAATCTTCTTTGGATATATATATATATTATTTATTTTAGGATATTAAAACATGTTAAAAATCGCTACACATTTACAGTTATGTTTCAGCATCATAAATATCTATCTTCAGGCGATTTTAAACTACTGGCGAGTGAAAGATTAATTTCAAAAAGCAGAATACTTTAACAAAATTAGACTTGTAGGCTTTGCCGTGATTAACCAATCGAATGTGTTCTACGCTAAATTCAAAATCATCGCAACATTATTTTAATATGGGTAATAACACGAAGCTGCCTTCATATAAAACCTAGACAGTTTTCTTATGGGCGGATACAGTTGCTACATTATTTCGTAAGATGCCTTCGAAGCCCACAAGTCTATTTTTGCTACAGTATTCTGCTTTTTTAATTTAAATTAATCTTTCACTCGCCAGTAGTTTGACATCGCCTGAAGAGAGACATTTATGGTGTCGAAACATAACTGTAATAGTGTAGCGATTTTTAACATATTTTAATATCCTAAAATAAATAATATATAGCTCTACTATGTATTGAGCTCTCTTTTTAAATTAAATGTTACTTACCTGATCTTAATTTTTTCTCTTATCTATCTCTCTCTCTCTCTCTCTCTCTATATATATATATATATATATATATATATATATATATATATATATATATATAATTATTTATTTGAATATTACAACATAAATATGTTATAAAATCACGACAAAAATAGCCATTTTGTTTCAACACTTCTGGTGTCTTGTCAAGTGATGATATAGAATATAGACACCAGAAGTGTATATATATATATATATATATATATATATATATATATATATATATATATATATATATATATATATATATATGAGCTAAATCATTATAATAACTTGCGTTATATGGTGTTCTTCCTCCATGCGTGTACTGAATTGCTCTTATCCTATTCGGTATAAAATCTAAAAATACATCTAAAGCTTTCTTTTGGTGCCTGCAAGATGAGAGTTCGTGTTACAAGTTTAATGGCGTAGATGTATTATAGTGAACTCGTTGGTTCAGCATTTTTCATAAGTACTTAATCATGAGTCTGGTGTTCATGCAAACACACTGAAGGCCTTCATCATATTCCCGAAACCATTCTCATACAACTCGTGAAGTTTGAGAAAGCCCATTGCCCGTGTACTCTGACTGGCTTGAGTTTACACAGTCCCAAACGCAACAAATACCGAGTGTTTGGATGAGCTTCTTGTCGCTTGATTAAAGCTATTGCGTTCTGGGATGTTGTCAGTTATCTGAAAATTTTTTTGCTGTTAAACTGAAAGGAAAGCCGTTAACATATCCATCATAATTGTGTATGCACCGGCAGCACAAAGTACGGAAGAAGAAATCGTAGCTTACTACTCTACAATAGACAACGCCAAGAACACGGAGAGAAAAAAGGGGTCCAATGATGCACGGCGAATGACCAGATAATAGCCAACACCTGGTTCAAAGAACATCCAAGACGAATATGGACACGGAGAAGCACAGGATGACTATCAACAAGAGATTCAGGAATGCAGATGTTCGCTGCAAAACCCATTCAAGTACCGACTACGGAAGCGATCACCTTTCTGTTACATGTAAATTAAGAATGAAACTACAGAAACTGAAGAAGCCTAATGCAGCACCCCAGTTGCAATAAAACATATTCTTGAACGACCCGAACCTGATGAAGAAATATATGGACAGTGTGGAAAGAAGATATGAGGGACAAAATGGAAATGGAAACTTTAGTGACATCAGCAAACGAGATCATCTCAAAGGGGAAAGGACGAAAAAAAAAAAACGAATGGTTGACAAATGAGATTCTGTATATGAGGAAAAGAAGACAGAAAACAATACCAAGACACGGAATTGAATACAGAAAACTATGCAAAGAAATAAAGAACAAAAATGCAGGCAGGCTAAAGAGGAATGGCTCAACGAAAAATGTGCAGAAATAGAAAGAATGAGTATCACAAATAAGGGAGATAAGCATAAAAAATAAGGGAACTAAGATGACAAAAGACATACTCATAACAAGCTGCATAAAATGCAAAGACTAAACGCTGATATTAGAGAAAGAAAAAATACTCCAAAGATGGAAGGAATATATCGGAGATCCCAACCAGAACGAATGAGAACAACTGGAAATACACAGAAATAACGACGGACCTGAAAGTCGAAATGGAAGCTGCACAGGTCAAATTGAACAGAAAAAAAGCGACAGGGCCAGACGGAATTGTAATAGAGATGCTGACAGCCTTAGACGACTTCAGTATAAACAAGATCACAGAAATAATAAATGAAATATACACCAGTGGTGACATATCGGAAGACATAAGCAGAATTATTTTCATAACACTTTTAAGAAACCAAACGCAAACGAATGTAAGCTCCATCGGACAATCATCCTAATGAGTCACATAACAAAATTCATTATCCGAATTCTGATGAATAGAGCCCGTTGAAGAATCATATCGGAGATAGGCCAAGAACAGTGCGGGTTCGTCGAAGACACCGGATCAAGAAACGCGATATTTATGCTCAGAATGTTATGGGAAAGAGTAATAAAAATGCAGAAGTATGTGCACCTGTGTTTTATAGATTACGCAAAGGTGTTCGATGAAGTATGCCTCAAAGATCTCTGAGAGCTGTCATCAACATTGACATATTCGGGAAGGATATTAGAATAATAAAGAATCTATACTGGCAGCAAACCATCTGCATAAGGACAGAAAATGAGTTCAGCAGATATACAAAAATAAAAAGGGGTGTAGGACAAGGATGCATCTTCTCGCCGGATTTATTCAACTTATTTAGCGAGGCAATTCTGAGAGAATTAGACGTCCTACCAGGATTCATTATTGGTGGTAACAATTTTAACAACATAAATTATGCAGATGACACAGTGTTGATAGCAGGCACGAAAAGGAAATTACGAAAGCTCCTACAGAAGGTTGTGAATGAAAGCGAGAAGAAAGGACTAAATATAAAACTACAAGAAGACAGAATGCATGGTTGTCAGCAAAAGGATGAACCCAAAATGCAAATTACAAATTGAGGATGCTAAATCAAGCAAGTACAAAAATTTAAATATCTGGGAAGAGTTCTAAAAGAGGACGGAAAGTCCGACACTAAGATCCGAAGACGTATTGGGACGACAAAGACGCATTCCAAAAGCTAAGCAGAGTATTAAGAGACAGGAAAATGTCGTCAGAAACTAAGAAATGAGTATTGCACTGTGACGTGATATCTGTCCTCCTGTATGGCAGTGAATGCTGGCCGATCTTCTCAGAGATGAAGAAGAGAACTGAAGCAACAGAAATGTGGTTCTACAGAAAGATGCTGTGGATACCATGGACCGAATATATGAGCAAAGACGAGGTTTGGGGGAGAAATTGAAATAAAAAGAAACTACCACTTAACATCAGGAAGAGACAGACGGGGCACGTAATGAGGAAGGAGGGCTTGGAAAATCTGATACAGTGTAACCCGGATATAAGAGAGTTGTCGGGACCGGAGAAAAAGTATCTTATATCCGGGTTTCTCTTATATCAGGGTTTGGTCTATTTTGTTTACATTAACACAGGCTCTAATTTGGGACCAGAGAACAATCTCTCTTATATCCGGGTTTCTCTTATATCCGGGTTTGGTCTATTTTGTTTACATTAACACAGGCTCTAATTTGGGACCAGAGAACAATCTCTCTTATATCCGGGTTTCTCTTATATCAGGGTTTGGTCTATTTTGTTTACATTAACACAGGCTCTAATTTGGGACCAGAGAAAATCGATCTTATATCCGAGTTTCTCTTATATCCGGGTCTCTTATATCCGGGTTACCCTGACTCACAAACCAGATTGAGGAAAAGAGGGACAGAGGATAGCAGCACGTTACATACTTGATGGGCTTGAGCAAATGGATTGTAGAACAGGGTTTTATGAGAAATAAACAAAACGACAAACCTTATTAAGAGCTAAAAGGGACAGGAAGATGTTGAGGGCCATGATCGGCTACGTCCAGAAGGGATACGGGACAAATGTGTAGCGTAGCGGTGACTCTATTAGTTCTTACTTTATAGAAAGTCATTTCTAATTAACAATCCTTGGCTACTTAGATCAACGGTTAGTGATTTCCTCTCCTAGGATCACTGCTGATTTGTATTCAACCCAACTGAAAGTGAGCTTCCAATGATCCACCCCGTTTCAGAAATGACCTGACCAAATTTTCTGGCTATAAAATTTGCCTTACACAATGTTATTAAAATCTTTCTTCTTGCCCGACATGGATCTTATTTATAGGAACTATTCGACAAGGCTTTCCTTAAACCTGACGCGAAGCGTTGTTATCAGACAATAGTTGCTATTCTTGCCGCATAGTCTCAAAACTTTAGACAATTAGTGTTTAATAGAAACGATATTTTACCAGTCGTGATTTAAGAACGTACATATTCAGTTTCAAAGGCTTATCACGTTGAAACGCTTCTTCCCGTACGATTATCGGTTAAGCAACGTCGAGCATGGTGTCTACCTAGATGGACGACTGCTTAGGAATACCATCTGCTGTAAGCTTGGATGTTCGGGAGGTGTAATGGATAATGGCTCGGAATTTGTAATCAGACAGTTGAGTTCCAATTCCTTTTGGATTTGTTATATTTACTTATGATCACATACCTTGGGAAAGGTATGAATGCGCTTCATTTCCCCTAGCTATAGGTTAATTAGTAAGACTTCTTCTATCACTAAATCTTTATTATATCTCAAAAATATTCTTAAAATTTAAAATTACTTTCTGGCTTCAAATAACCCGCAACGGGCTGGTAAGCCGGGTCAATTAATAGATGAACAGTTTCAAAATATTTTTTTGTATTGTGGTCGAAATAATTTTTTTTTTTTTAGAGATTTCAGTGTTCCAACCAGGGTAACAAATTAACTTTTCGAATGCTGATTTTATTGACAAACATCCAACCAAATAGCCTTCTTAAAATGTTGGAGCTTCGCGTTGAATATAGTAATCATTAACAACACATTCTATCCCACCTTCAGCAAATTTAAAACAAATCTTGGTTTTGATCCTGTTCCGTGACATGAATTATATCACATATCTGATGATATCTAAGACTCTCACCCGTATTCATTTGTCATGCCAGATACAAATGCTGGTAGTCTATAACATCAGGGTCAAGGTTACCTTACCTGACACCTTATTTTTGCATTTAATTGTTGAGAATTTTAGGCCAATTTTTTTTAGAAAGAGTAGTTTTATATCGCTTTAAAAATATATATTGCTATATTGCTTGAAAAATGTCGGTTTTATATCAACAAATTAATTAGTGCTACAAAGTATTTATCTTGGAATGTTATATAATTTATTACCTTTTATTTTTTTAAATTCTTCTTTTTTTATTTATTATGTTTTCTATTGACATGAAGTGGAAAGATTATATTGTATCAATTGCTATGTCTGCTGCTAGAAAAAATTAGTTCACTGAGTCGTGCTAGACAATTTTTCCAGACAAAATCTGTCTTACACATTTATAAGTCTACGATTCGTCCATGCATTGAATATTGCTGTCAAATATAGCCTGGTGCTTCTGGTATGTATTTAGAGATTCTTGATAAAATTCAGAGAATCTGCAATGTTATTGCTCCTGACCTGGCATCTCGGCTTGAGTAACTTTCCAGCCGCCGTAACGTAGACTCCCTTTGCCTTTTAAAAAAATATTTTCATGATAATTATTTTGATGAACTTTCCTTTTTTTGTATTTAAGCATACTACTAGATTGCCGTCAAGGTCTCATCATCTTATAGTTGAATTGGATAGATGTAACCGTAAGTTCTATGCGTTTTAATGGCTTTATTGCCTTGCTTGGGGTAAAATGTTTAAAAACATTACATTATCTATATTATTCGGGCTATTATCCTCATCTTCATTATCATATTCACAACGTTTCGGCTGCTGTACGCTGCGGTCTTCTTCAGGTGACAGGAATTTCGAACGAACCCTTTCCACCGGGGTAGATTGTTCTAGTTCCACGTACCATACCTCTTCCGAATGTCTCAGTTGTTTCCCCTTAACTCAACTCTCCAGGTTTGGTTCACAATTGCTGTGGCATGGTATTGAACTCACAATTCTTTGGGTCTAGTCACTGTATCTAACCAACCTCTTTACCCACTGGGCCATGTATCCTTGAGCTGAACCAAACTTGGAGAGTTGAGTTAAGGGGAAATAACTGAGATATCCATGACAGGCATGACACGTGGAACTAGAACAATCTACCCCGATGGACGAAATAAATGGTTCGTTTCGAAATTCCAGTCACCTGAAGAAGGCCGAATCATTGTGAATATGGCAATGAAGATGAGGATAACAGTTCGAATAATGTAAATAATGTAAATAATCATAATACCTCATCTCAGAGATAAAGACAGATATTAAAATAATTAGTATCACATTGTTCACAGATATTTGAAATTACAGTGTAACCCGGATATAAGAGAGTTGTCGGGACCGGAGAAGAAGTCTCTTATATCTGGGTTTCTCTTATATCCGGGTTTGGTCTATTTTGTTTTATTAACAAAGGCTCTAATTTGGGACCAGAGAAAATCTCTCTTATATCCGAGTTTCTCTTATATCAGGGTCTCTTATATCCGGATTACACTGTATAAAATATTGTCTTAGACGAACATGAATATAAAGTAAGGTCAGACCGGGTTCTATAGCCTTGGATTTGTCAGACCGGATTAGATGGCTGGTCGATTAGCAACATCAAGTGTTTCACACAAATTATTGCCTTGTGCCAGTTTAAAGAAACCTTAGGTTTTTGGAAAACAGTAGAATTTTACCAATAAGAAATTATATCAGTCCAATTAAAAATGAAGGCTGAATATTACCACCTCTGCCCAATAATACAACTTCGAAAGCGAGTCATCAGCGAAACGTTCCTGTTTTATTTCTTGCTTTATTTTTTTCCAATGGCAAGCAGCCGCATATGACATCACAAAGTCAGAAACAATAGCTACTACAACGCGAAGTAGATATTTAGCTGTTGCAAAACTGCTCACTCGTTGGACTCCCATTAATAATAAAAACTTTAAAAAAAAAACGTTTAAAAACAGTTTATTTCTATTAATGTGGTTTACATATTATATATTGTTATATAAAATATATTGTAGAACAGGTATATTGACCTTGACTTGTATAAAAATACGTATGCTGTTGTCACACTGAATGATTTTTAAAACCCTGAGTCAGCACATCGTCTGCAAAAGGTTGCCGACCCCTGGATGACAGCAAGCCAAATTCTCAGCGATGCGGTAGACTCACTTTTTGTCCATTTTGAAGCAGTTTGGTCTAAAATAATTTTTTCCTGCTTTTCTTTTTCGTACTGAAAATACCACACTTATTTTTTTTCAATCATTAACTCGTAATTCTGGACTATTGGATGTTATTTCGGGGCACTTTCATTACTAAGCATTTGTACATTTTATTATATACAGTTTTATTTTTATTTTTAATTTATTTTATTTTATTTTGCGGCTCGGATTGAAGAATCGAAGAGCCGAGTTCGAATTCCAGTCGAATCCATTACATTCACTTACGTACAAATACGCTTTGGAAAAGGTGGGAATCCTTTTCTTCTCCCCTCAGATGTGGGTAAATAGCAGGACAGACCGGGTTCTATAGCCTTGTATGGCAACTGGTCTACTGCAGAAAGAAATGGCAACCTGCTGCGGAAAAAAATCTGCCTCGTCAGTCAGGTATCGAAAGATATATGATCGCCTACGTGTGTATCACGCATGGCGCATAACTGACTGATATATTACTCATTGAGTGGGCTCTTCCGTCGTCTTTCACGTATAAGCATCCAGCAGCTCATTTCTTAGGACAGAACAGCCAGACTACTCGCATGTCGGATTTGATTATAATAACGAAGGTGCAGAACCAACCACATTCTTCGGGGAAAAAATGAATAAAGAGAACTGGTGCACATCCTGTGCTACAAGGTCCCCAAACGACTCTCTTCGGGTTTTAAATTCGGAGTTATCCTTCGCTTTGACTCGCTGTCAAATAAAACTAAAGAGCCTAGTCAGTAGTACTATTTAATCCATAGCTAAGGGGAATAAAAATGGATTCATGAGTTTCCAAAGGGATGTAACGAAGTCGACTGGAATCCGAAATCTAATTCCTGGTTTCGGGCCTCTATACATGAAATCTCTCTCTTTCTCTCTCTCAACTTCGACCCTGGCCCTAGATGGGTGAACGCTTGAGAAACTAGGTGCTGTAACCTTAGATGTCTGGGTGTTATAATAAATAATAACTTGGAATCGTTTATCGAAGTGCCGAGTTCGTTATATTCACTTACGCGCAAATACCCTTGGGAAATGTATGACTCTATCTCAGCTATGGGTTAATTAGTAAGACTTGCATCACTAAATTATTATTATCTCAAAAAAAAAAGTCTTACAATCTAAAATTATTTTCTGACTTTTAATAACCTGCAAAGAGTTAATAAGCTATCTGCAATCAACTAATCAAAAATCTGTTCTAATTCTTTGACATCTTATCTATTTTGGAACATTTACAATTACAAAATCTTCAAGACAGCAATTTTACAATACTGATAGCATGTTTGAGCCGTTGGAGAAGGTAAATGTGGATGATTAATATCATTTCTAAGAGTGGTTGTCGGCCTCTATAGGAAAATATAGAACAGGAGAGAATAACGATAAAACAAAGTTTTTATTATAAAGGAAAATAAAAAATTAAAAAAATCTACGAAGCTGGAGTCTTATTAAGAAAAAACTATTTGCGGAATAAAACCAGGAAATCGGATATGTAGAGAATAAATATTGCCCGAAATTCTTTATTGAAAGAAAGAATAAAACTAACAATGGAATTGTCTCTCGACAGAAGCCCTCTTTGCAAAAGTGATAGTGCTACATGGTCTACGCACTTCTCGCCTGTGGAACTCCCTACCCTTTTTCTGTTTCCCTGATAGCTATAATCTTCAACTATTCAAATGTAATGTCAATCGACGTCTCCAGATGCCTTGATCTATCCCCTATCCTTCTCTTCATCCTTTCCTCTATCACTCCTATTTGCTCTCGCTCCAACTCTCTGTAACCTCTTGCTTGCTAGTGGCTTCCCGCCTTGCTTGGGGTGAAACGCTTAAAAAAAAAATCAAACCAAATCAGGTATGCAGAGGATAAATATGGCCCTTAATTCTTTATTGAAAGAAGGAATAATACCAACAATGGAATTGTCTCTCGACAGAAGCCCTCTTTACAAAAGTGTTAATGAAACTTCATTTACAAATTGAGTTTGTTACAAAGAATACGTTCTTATTCATAAGTACTTGTATATATATATATATATGTATATATATATATATATATATATGTATATATATATATATATATATGTATATATATATATATATATATATATATATATATATATATATATATATATATATATATTTATATATAAATTGTTGGTATTAAATAACCCTTTGAGGTTGATATGCCATAAAACAAAGCAAAATCTTCATTGAGACTTTGACTATTCTGGTCATTTAGCATTTCTTGTAATTCTTCCGATTAATCTGATCTTAGTGAATTTGTTTACATATTACACGTATATGTTTACTGTCATTCCTTCCTATTAATATTCAATACCCTCCCCCACATACACCCACACGGGGGATGTATGTGACACAAGGCCGAGTTTACTGTGGGTTCTCCGAGCCCGTAGGCTCGGCCAAAAATATTCCCTTAGAACCCGTATAAAGGGGTTCAGGGCCTGTCTACCTCTCCGGACGAAACTTTTCCCTTCGGCAAAGCCTCGTCCGAGTTCCTCTCTGCTCAAGACAGAGAGTTCGCCAGTCGAACTTTCTATGGCACTCTTCCGTCATTCCTTCCTGTTTCAATTTCCGGAATAGGGAGGTAAATATATACCCAAAATGTCTCCCATCCTGCCACTATATATGGAGTGGAGGGTAAGCGAATAAAACCGTAGATCAAAGTTAATGTTGAATTGCGACGAAGACCAACACCTTCTCACCCCTTCTAAATATTCCTTTTGGCCGTATGCCATATTCTAAGAAATAAATAGTTAATAACTGCTCTGTCTACACTGAAGCTGTTTTAATGGCAACAATGGAAAAAACAGGAAATTCGCCTTTGGTAACTTCGCTGTTCCCGAAAATTCATTTTCAGAAGAACGAGGAGGAGCTACAGAATACGCAGTTGTTCGATTCTTGTGAATGTTGCAAGAATTCTGAAGATTTTCAACCGAGACAAGCAACACCGTTTTCGCAGAAAGTTCGCCATGAACTGAAAATTCCGCTTTCTATCAATTGCCCGCAAATGATTCCATTTAGCTTCCAACCATCGATTGACAGAGAATCTCCAGGCTTATTAATGGTAAACCAAAACGTTGTTACCCACCCCCAAGTCCGAAGCGAACCAATTCAATGGTTTTTGATAGGGTTTCGTGGGCCATTAAAATTACAATACGTCAGTGTGGCAAGTGACGGTAGTCGTTGTCTATTCACAACGTGCCTTATCGAGGCGACTTACAGTACAATTGCTCTAACCACAGACGGTGGAACTCAGCCTCTAAACTTCCAAATTTACTTACCCGTAAATTCAATTGTCCGTTGGTCCGTAACACTAAGCCCATATGATATAAGAGGTTGGTGGAATCGATGAAAGTTGGTCATGGTAAAAAGCATTGTTTTTTTTGTTTTTTTTTTTTTTTAAATTTAGAAACTAAAACAAAACGCATTCAAGCTCTTACGCCTTTTTCCAACATCTTTAGACAGTTGAATAACGGTTGTGTTTATGTGTGTTAAATGTTAATCTTTACGTAACTTCATATTTAATGACTACTGCCGAGACATTAAGACGAGTTTACTGATAAGAAATTTTTATCAACCTCGTTAGTAAATTTTTTTATAGATATCAAACTGGCTAGAACTGGCCTCGATAAGATAATTAATTTTGTGATATTCAACTACACTTATCGAAAGTCAAAAGGAAATTTAAGATATTTACGACTCAGATTTTATATTTTAATCGTGGTTGTCGTATTGATATTTTTTTAGTGTCCTCTTTTTTTTTTTTCACTGTTGTCAGAAATGGATTTTTAACAGACTATAACAATTTAAATAGATTAATACTTAAAAATCGACCTAGCCTCCTTATTACGTAAATACCGTTTGAATGCTTAATAATCGCACGTTTTTCAGTATCTATCCCATGTCACGACAGAGGTTTTAATATTTTTTTTCTATGTTGCTCGCAGATTTGTAAATAAAATTATTCTACCAGCCGAAATAATGCAAATGACATTTTAAATTTGTTCAAATTTAATTTTGATTGTCATTTTAAAACTATTTTTGAAGAAAAATAACACTTGGACCTGTAAAAAACAAAAAACAAAACAAAAAAAAAACAAAGCTGAAACTTACTGGGGAAGGCTGGAAAATTTGACAATCCCAGAACATACAGAAGGTAACAAAATTAAAAAAAATAAATAGTCGACGGTAGTGGGCCACTTTTCCGACAAGCATATATTAATGGATGGTGGGAATATGGTAAAATGACAAACATTACTAACAGCTTCAAAAGATCGGAAACGGGAAAGGATCACCGGTATCCTGAAGAACATGGCATCATATATATATATATATATATATATATATATATATATATATATATATATATATAAAACTCTAATATTTTTACTTTTAGATATTTTACGTAAGTACGATGTAAATAAAAAAAAAAAATATTCTCCATTGTCACCCACAGGATAACTGTTTCAGTATCTGTTTATATCTCTGAGATAAGGTATCATGATTACATGCATTATTTGGACAGTTATCCTCATCTTCATTGCCATATTCACAACGTTTCGGCCGTTGTACGCTCCGGCTTTCTTCAGATGACTGGAATTTTGCATTAAACCATTTATTTCGTTCACTGGAGTAGATTGTTCTTCCACGTTCCATGTGTCTTCCGGATGTCTCACTTATTTCCATTTAACTCAACTCCCCAAGTTTTGGTTCGCCACTGCTGTGGTCTAGTACTGAGCTCACAACTCTTTGAGTCTAGTCACTGGATCTTTATCCACTGGGCCATGTGTCCAATCACCTGAAGAAGGCAGGAGTGTACAACGTCCTAAACATGGTGAATACGGCAGTGAAGATAAGGATAAGAGTCCGAATAATGCAAGTAACTGTTTCAGTGTTTTTTTTTTGTTTTTTTTTTCAATTTGGAAGGCTGTAACCGAAGGAATGGAGAACATTTTTTTCCATTTTATGGCTTCTTCAGTGAAACAAGTTTCTTACTGGGAGGAGAAAAACAAACAAATTTCAATTATGGTCATCTTTAATAATAGCTCGGACCCTATGTCAAGTTCTCTCTCTCTCTCTTTTTTCTAGTTCGAAATTTTATTCCCAAACATCAAGCGACAGTCTGCTTGTGAAAATTGACTAGCGCTATATATCTTCCTTTAATAAAACATTTAACTTCTTTACATTCATACTCTTATGTTCTGAAACTAGTCGACTGGTATATAAGTCGGTCTTTAAAACTGATTATATTTCAGTTATTGAGAAAGATTGAAGACTTCATCGGTCGAATCCTTGCTCCAGAAACAAGATGGAGGTGACTAAACTGAATAGGAGGAGGAATAATGGTTTCAATCTATCCATTGCTATATAGGCACCTGAGGCTTTTTGGCACATATCAAATCAGAGTAAAAGCTATAGTTATTGTGGGTATTTGTTAGTATAGTCTGGCACAAGGCAAAATTATTCATGCTACTGGTGCTGATTGAGTTCTCTATAGTAGTAAGTCGATTTTGCTAGACACACCATTACAGTAATATATATTTCGGTGACGCTTATGAACAGCTGACCATTGGAGGAGGCATAATGATGGCGAATTATTTTCCTTACTGAACTTATAGGAGTCAGTCTGCACGCTATTGAATGCTTCCATCGCCCATGGATTTGATATTGTAGAATTCCAGGTGATCGATGCGATTCTGTTTAAATGATCTTTATTTTTGTAGGATATATATATATATATATATATATATATATATATATATATATATATATATATAATTGTGTGTGTGTGTGTGATAAAATATAGTTCTAATGTATGCGACATTTATGAGTTAAAGTGCTCAATATCACCGATAGAACGTATGAAAATTCAGGTCAACAACACCCAGCGTTCACAGTCTGTTTCATGCTTAAACGCAATCTTCAGGCCAGGAAGATTACGTTTAAGCATGAAAAAGACTATCGCCGCTGGGTGTTGTTGACCTGAATTTTCATACGTGTCGACCTCAATATATATATATATATATACACACATATATATCTCCAGGTAAGATGAGAACAAATAGAGTACAATTCCAACGTTCGTAACATTTAATTTAAAAGGTGGCTTAATACAAAGTAGACCAATAAATGTTACGAACGTACCCTAAAATAAAGTGTGTATAAATATATATATATATATATATATATATATATATATATATATATATATAATGTGTGTGTAATAATGAACAAATATGAAACGTATATCAATCTAACATATTTTATCTGAATTTGATCGTTAACTCTCTCTCTCTCTCTCTCTCTCTCTCTCTATATATATATATATATATATATATATATATATATATATATATTTACACATATGTATATATATATATATATATATATATATATATATATATATATATATATAATATATTATTATTATTATTAAAAAAAACATATGGACATTTCAAACTTAGTTACATCCCCTGACGTTCATGACGTTAAATTCAACTTTTACAGTATATAGCCATAACGTTTTTCACTTCACAGTTAAAAAATTAACTTTCAGAGGAACGGAACAATTGATGATGATATTGTGTTAATGTCGAAAGTACTCGGAACAAATGAATATATATCAACATCGTAATTTTCTCCCTTCCTTTAATAGAGATTCTAACAAGCTTGTCCGTGAATATGACAGGATCCTATTGAAAATAATTAGACAAAACTTGTCTAAATTATTCAATGAGACACACACACGCACACACACCACACACACACATATATATATATTATATATATATATGTGTGTGTGTTTGTGTGTGTGCATAATAGGAAAAACGTCTAGGAACTAGGCAATAGAGAGTTATGATTCAGAGGAATCCCTGATGCTAAAAACGTATAAACTTTCAAAACCCGTTATACTATGCAGCAACAGGACAATTAAATCGTTAACTTTATATACTGTAATTTCCCATGTATAATACGCATTTTTTCCTAAAAAAAGGCAAAATTAGAGGTGCGTATTATGTACAGCTACAAAAAAATCTTTAAAAAATTCCCGTTCCATAGATCGATTTCAGTTGCGAAATGGCTACTCCCCATAAACTTGACAATTTGACACTAATATTCGGCGATTGCGACCCCCATAAGGATCTCAAACACAATCATATGTACCTAAGAATATTTAAAATGTAAAATAAAATAAGAATTATCATAAAACTAAATTAGAATATTATTCTGTTTAAAACCTTTTTTTAATAAGAGTAGGAAACACTAGTTGTAATGAAATTGGAGAGGTACAGTTTGTAGGGTTTGATTACAAAACAAGGGGTGCGTATTATGCGTAAGTAGAAGCATTTTCCCGCACTTTCAGTACCATTTTCGAGGAGCGTTTTATGGATGTAGGCGTATTATACATAGGGTAATTACGGTATATATAAGTTATGTGTGTGTATATTATAGCGATGAAACATCAATTTTTCGATTTGAATAAGACATGAAAATGCAAGAAAAATAAAGAGAAAATGGAGATACTTCATCGCATGCTTTAAGAAAAAAGAAAGAAATATTTTTAAGACTAATTATAAGAAAGGTACTAAGTTTCCAAATATTTTATTGTCAAAAATTTGTTTTTTAATTTTTATATTTATATAAATATAATAATACATTTATGTCATCAGTTAATTTGATTAAATGTTACTTTGTCTGAATGAATCCCTTTGAAAAGAAAGGATTTTCGTAGTTAAAATATTTGTAATTAATTAGGCCTATTCCATTCGTGGTCAGAACTCATATTCTCCTCTTTCTTAGCTCTATTGCTTCTTCGCTCCTTTAAGGAAGTGTGACAAGCGGAAGAGCCAGAAAATAATGGTAAAAAAAAACTGTGAGGGTAAAAACCATTTCACACAAATGGTTAAACAACCATTATTTTTCATCAAAGAATTACAGATATATATTTAAGATTAATAAGTATGAGGTAAGTAAACATACAAATATATTAAATACCATTTTTAGGTGTATCAAAATATATAAGTAAAAAAGATAAACATTGAAATCAGCAACAAGGAAAAAGGAGATGTGTTTCTTCAATGTTATAGAATGCAAATTCCGAATCTGTATGTCACAGTAAAAGGTATGATATATGTATTTGAAGATATGAAGCAGTTGCTCATAGCACCTAAAGCATATAAGATTGAGTATATGTAAATTAACAAAACAAACGAACTTAAACTATATGTTTATAAAAACACAGGAAATGGGAACAATACATACCTAAATTGAAAGCTAAACATTTTAAAGTTAGTTTCTTCCTCTTGATTATTTTTTGTTTGTTTTATTGCAGCATATATTGATCTCTGTCTATATCTCTGAGATGAGTTATTATGATTACTTGCATTATTTACATTATTCGGACTGATACCCTCATTTTCATTGCCTTATTGACAACGTTTCGGCCGTTGTACGCTTCGACCTTCTTCAGTGGATAAATACTTTGGTTAGATCCAGTGACTAGAGCCAAAGAGTTGTGAGTTAAAAACCAGGCCACAGCAGTGGTGAACCAAAACTTGGAGAGTTGAGTTAAAGGGAAATAACTGAGACATCCGGAAAAGGCATGGCACGTGGAGCTAGTACAATCTACCCCGGTGGATGAAATAAATGGTTCGGTTCGAAATTCCAATTACCTGAAGAAGGCCGGAGCGTACAACGGCCAAAACGTTGTGAATATAGCAATGAAGCTGAGGATAACAGTCCGAATAATGTAAATAATGCAAGTATACAGTGTAACCCGGATATAATAGACCCGGATATAAGAGCAACCCGGATATAAGATAGATTTTCTCTGGTCCCAAATTAGAGCCTGTGTTAATGCATATATAATAGACCAAACCCGGATATAAGAGACTTCTTCTCCGATCCCGACAACTCTCTTATATCCGAGTTACACTGTATATTGATCTTTTCAAATAAGACTGGCTACAAAAGTTGAGAAAAATTAAAGATTAAACGAAAGAAACGAGTTGGAAAATTAATGAAAATATAAATAAAGTAGGACTTATTCTCTGTATTGTTGTCATTCGGTGTTTGCCTCCATCTTTATATTATCGGCCCTATTGTTTGTCTCTTGGACGATATAAACGTATTGGTCAGTATATTCTTTGCCTTCACACATGTCTTTTAAATTCGCTTACGTAATTCATTATTTAATCCCCTTCATCTTCACCCTATCAATTCGAATATACCAGACCAATATAGTCACACGATGAAAATATTATTAAACTGCTTTTCAAGGCCAAGTACAATATTTATCTGAGGTAGGCCAAATATTATATTTACCAGAACATTAATGATTACAAAATTGATGGCAAAAGAGGGAAAAACATACAGAATAAATTCATCTTAGAATCGAAAATTTCGACTAATATGGATTGACTAATGCGTTCAAAAATATATTAGGAAATTTATAAAATATTTTTCTCTTTATGAATTTTTTTTTCTATAAATTAAATTAGTTCACAAACACTGACAATTTTAAGACCCATTTGTTTTATGCCTAATGAATGGAAATCGTTTTTTTATGGCGAAAATCGAATCAAATAATGTCAGCTGATATTTTGTCTCACTTTATTGTTCTGCATTATTTTATTTCCTTTCGTTTCCTTCCCCACCCCCCGGTTTTCTTTTTTTTTCCTTTCGTTTATTACTTTCTTTCTTTTATTCGTTTTCTCTTTCTCGCTTCCTTTCGTTCGTCCACTCATTCATTCTTTCTTTCTTTCTTTCGTTTTTCCGTTTATTTTTACTTTCTCCTTTCCTTTCATTCGTTCAATTTTTTTCACTCCCATTCAGATTTTAGAATATAAGATTCCTATATATACATGTATATTAGAAAATATACTGACAATTTTTCAATAGACCAAATTTTACATAAAAATATAATCTCAAAATCATAATACATTATTTCCCTGCATAACTCGTACAACTTTCTACCCAAACTGTGATTTGACCCCTTGAAGCCTTTCTTTTGAATCAAATTCCAATCTTTGATTTCTAATACTAAATAATTCCAGTATTAAATAACCTACACCCAATAACACCAACCAAAGATTCATTCATTCTCTTTCTTTCTTTTAGTTCATTCTCACGTTCTCTTTTTTCTTTCTTTCGCTCGTATTCGTTTTCTTTCTTTCCTTTTTTTCTTCCGTTTTTCACTTCGTCTGTACGCATTTATTTGCTACATCCAATTTCAAGTTTAACAATCTCATTATAGTTTTGTGTTTTTGTGGACATCTGTGTACCTTTTTGAAATGCTTTCTGTGATTTTGTCCTTCATTTTATTCATTTTTCTCTCAGTTAAATGCGAGTTGTCTGTGTGTCCTGCTCAGGTTTCTCCAGTACGGATTCCAAGGAGGGTGCGAGCGATTTGCCGTTCATCACTTCTTTCTTTTCCTCCTCTTCTGGTAGGATCCAGTTTTGGCAGTCATCATAAAGTTCGTCGTCTTTAGGTTCGTTCCAAATGGGTAATTTTAGCACTAAACCTGAAAAAGAAAATTCGATCAATTGGTCAGTCAATCGATTTGCTACATGATGAACATTTTGGAGTAACTTCTACGAGTGTTACAGACCCACTCGCTTCATGTAAGGGACACGTGGAATAACCGTCCGATTAGCACTAGAGATGTTTTAGGTAGAGAGCAACGGGTCCATTACAGAATCTAACCGTTAAATTAGGGGTTCGCGCTCAGTGAGACACACTGAAGATAAATGGATATTTAGGAAACTTTACTCTGCCCCATATCCATAAGTGTAGGGCGTTCGTTAAGAACTGAAATCACTTCTTAGTAATTATAGTACGCTTGACGAGTTAAGGCACCCCTTATGAGATTTCTGAAATTCTAAGGAAGAAGAGTGTTTTCATGTATACATTGATAAATCTGGTTTAAGTCGGGTGTAAGTTACGTAATAAAGAGCAAGACATTAGCTTGTTAACCATTACTCGTTAACCATTGCGTGTCAGGCGTTACTTTTGTGAGATATAAATAAACGCCCACCTAAAATTCAGTTAATTTGAATAGATTTGCGTAGACTGAATGTAGCCCGAATTTTTATCGTTACCGTTTTTAGTAGCATTCGTTGATGTCCGAGAAGGCTACCTTAGAAGGAAGCGGTTGAAACTTGGTGTTATGGTAAGTATTTTTTATCCATTATCAAGGATTCCTTTTAACTGAATGTATGGATTGTTTTATGTATGTATCTAGAGCTATAGGAATGTTTTATTTTCCAAATACGGTCAGCATATTATGGCCGTTTCATCGTTGATATTATTGAGTGTTGATTTTTTTCTTTTTGTATCAATAATGCTTCCATTATTTTTGGCCTTTTCTTACATGTGGATGGGGCTATTGTATTTGCATTATCAATATACGCATGTCTGTGTGTGTATTTCCTCAAACGTTTTACACAAAATTGAATCGGTCATTAAAAATGAATCATTAAAATTTAAGTTAATAAAACATTCAAAGATAACATTCCTTAATATCCAATTCTTATCTAGTACGTGATTTAATCATTTTAACTGAACAAAGTCAAAATATCATTTAATACACATCAATTTAATATCATTTATAGAAATATTGTGAAATATTTGAAGAGAGAGAAAGGCGTGAACACAGAAAGAATTTGAGAGACGTAACTAAATGAAGTGTGAAGTTTTCGGTTCCCAGCCTGGAATTTCAAACTAGAACATTAATCTGTCAAACTAAACAAACAAAAACTTAAGCTACAAAAAACAAATAAAAATCCTTTTTAGCGTTTAAAAATAATCTAGATTTGAATATTTGACTGTTTCAGGCTATATGATTTTATTTACGACTAGACGAATTTTCTTGTCCAGAAGAAATTGTTGCTATAGTAAAAATTAAAATGTATATTCATCAGAAAAAAAAAGTATTTCCCGATTTTGAAGGACTCATAAAATATATTGCAGTGGCATCAGAAAAGATTTTTGGCATGGAAAATATTTAAGATAAAACCTTGGAAATTAAAAGGAAATATAAAAACCTAACTGCCTCAGTTGGTTTGGTTTGGTTTGGTTGTTTTGGTTAACGGCATTCCAACCTTAGTGGTCGTTTTATGCCGAAAATTATTTTGAGTGACTTTCATTTGGTTTTCAAAAAAGTATTGCTGGAGACATTTGGTTTTCAAAAATGTATTGCTGGAAACATTTGGTTTTCAAAAATGTATTGCTGGAGACATTTGGTTTTCAAAATGTATTGCTGAAAACATTTGGTTTTCAAAAATGTATTGCTGGAAACATTTGGTTTTCAAAAATATATTGCTGGAAACATTTGGTTTTCAAAAATGTATTGCTGGAGACATTTGGTTTTCAAAAAAGTATTGCTGGAGACATTTGGTTTTCAAAAATGTATTGCTGGAAACATTTGGTTTTCAAAAATGTATTGTTCGAAAATGTATAGCTGGTAATACTATTTTTCCAAAAACGTATAGCCGACAACCTTATTTTTTCAAAAACAGCCTTTCTGTTGGATATAGTTCATCGCCGTACCCAGCATGCATATGCAGTTTACCGTCATACCCATGGACGCGGATGCAGTTTACCGTCATACCCATGGACGCGGATGCAGTTTACCGTCATACCCATGAACGCGGATGCAGTTTACCGTCATACCCAGGACGGGCCTCAGTTGGAGTTTCAAGAATGCGTGTGCGTAAATTTTGTATTAATTCCTCTTCATGCAATAAATTACGATAAGATATATATATCTATCTATATATATATATATATATATATATATATATATGTGTGTGTGTGTGTGTGTGTGTGTGCGCGCGCGCGCGCTCGTACAAATATATACAAAAAATAGGAAAGAACACGTTAGGTAAATAATCCGGAGTTCTTTAGTATTTTTGTTTTTATTTTTAAAAAAACAGTGCTCCATACAAAAGTAGAGCTTAAATTATAATTATTTAAAAAAAAAATGATTCCTTCGCTACATAAGAGTTCTCATGTTTCAAAAACAAGAGCCAAAAACTTCAATATAATTATTAAAATTAAATTGAATTAAAGTACCAAGCTCTGTTTCCTCCTCAAGCGAAAATTTAGAAATAACTAATCTTGAAATTTACGCATCTTTATAAGCATGTTCATTCGTAAAATTAATTACTATGGAAACGGCTGAAGAAACCATTTAGTTTAACATTATGTTTGAAATTGAAACAGATTCCGCTAATCCAAGTCTCAAGTAAGCCACCAATCATTGCTGGTGTTGTAACTTTATGAATAAAAGACAGTTTTACGTGAACATCATCATTAACGATTTGATGTTTTTTCGCGTTTCTAATTCT
>OZ038485.1:109566825-109631825 GCA_964036315.1 Acanthosepion esculentum | reverse complement strand
TAGTATAGGGCGTTCTAATAACTTGGATTGATTTTAAATGGGAATTAAGTTTAAGCGTCTAATGATTTTTTTCTTTTTCTTTCAGGTTTATCCACTTAAGTCGAAGAGTAACTATTGTTACGTTGACCCAATAGTGGTACGGTCACCTCAGATTTTATAGGCATGTTTTTAGTACATTGTATATTTGCGACGAAACATATGACCCTTGATAACCTTACCTCCTCCTCCCATTTCCTATCCAGTCTCTGACCGTAGACCAGACAATCGCTGTTTGGCAGATAGGGGCGAGTGACATTAGGGTCCGCGAAAGACACCCACACACCTTTTTTTGTGTGGGCCAACACGTGACCCAACTGATAGCAGTTTTCGTTTCGCATGTGTTGAGGTGGCAACAATCTCACTTAGTTGCTGACCCTCGGAGGAAGCGAACGTTACCAAACCCAATCTTAGCTATCCGCCGCTAGAAGAATTAGATGCCACCAAACCCAAAGGAACGACGAGAGACCCTGGAACGACATCGTCAACCAAAGCCGGCTACATTCCTGTGATTTTTCTGTGTGTTCTTCTCGCCTTCAACATGGATTGGACATCGCCAAACAAAAACTCATAACTTGAACTTTGTAATCCCCTCCTTTTATGAATATCACTGGTAATAGTCAATCGACGTCGATTCCAACCATATGTAAGTTTCTTTATTTTTCCTATATCTTATGATCTGCTGTCTCTGTAGTCATATGTATTTCGCCGCATTAGTATTTGTTTAGGTAATTTATCTCCCCATCCCTTATATTATTTAGTTTTCTTTTTCTTTTTTTCTTAGTGTCTGTATATTTTATAAATAAAACTTTTGTATCATATATTCTCGTGTTGTCTTCTATCGTTCTATGTCTGCATATAGTTCATTTACTCTCTGCGTTTACCGACGTCCGGAATTGGAGAATTCTCTTCCCAACGTTCTTTTTTTTATTTTTATATCGAACCTTGGGGTCTATTTATTTATTTTTTTTTTATTTTCTCGTTGCGTCCCGGCTATCGTAGTCCCAACGAACCCCCGGGCGTAACACTATGCAGAGACGTCATCAAAAATTTTGACCATCGAGTGAAGGATGGCCGCCGAAGCCTTGGCGGACATTTAGGTAATATTATTTTCACACATAATTGCCATGACTTAAATAACATGATCCAACAGAGAAATAAATTTTCACTAATAACACTGGTTTATTTACTGCTGACTTTGATCCGTCTTAATGAAACACCCTTTACAAACATCATCATCATCATGTCCACAGACAGAACCCAACTTAACCAAGGTGGTAGTGGACCCAGATTAATGGGTGTGGGTACGCGTCTACATATATATGTTTATGTGTGAGCGAATGTGAGCATGTCTGACGGCCGATCTGAAAAACGTCAAGACCATCCCACCCGTTCCCTGTTAAGAGAACATGGCTGCATAAGTAACGCTACATCTTGACACCGAAAAAGAATGACAACTATATGCTCGAGCGCATGGATGTGTAACTGCATCTAACCTCAGATTATTTATATGGGTGTGTTTGTACGAACTAAAATGCATACACCTGTATGTATGTGTGAGTGTCATCCCAAATAAACACAAAAGAAAATCCCGCCTCTTGCACCACACAAATAATCAAACACAAATAGGCATAAATAGATAAAACTTT
This sequence comes from Acanthosepion esculentum, assembly GCA_964036315.1. NCBI lineage: Eukaryota > Metazoa > Mollusca > Cephalopoda > Sepiida > Sepiidae > Acanthosepion > Acanthosepion esculentum. The sequence goes on along the minus strand of OZ038485.1, from coordinate 109,630,140 downwards.
TCAAAGCATAAACAAGTTTGTCTGATGATCGCAAAAGAGTGAAACTCGGGGTTACAAACTGCTATCCATACAATTTAATATGTGTGTGTGAGATATATATATATTTTAAGACATTTTTATGTTTAACATTCATTTTGTAGATACAAATATTTAAGTAAACGTTCTGTTTATAATAAACAGTATTAAATAACATTTACCGGCTTGAATGTCCGAGAAATTTTCATAGAAAATATTCGTCCTCCGAAGGGTTCGAACCTGCATCCCATGGAACCGTCATATAGCCTGACGTGCCTTTTAACCGATTCGGCCACAGAGGATCGTTCGGTTGGCAAGGTCGAATTTACTGCTTATAAACTTCAATCTTCCATGAATCTTTCACGTACATTCATTAAAAGGCACGTCAGGCTATATGACGGTTCCGTATAGGATACAGGTTCGGTTCCTGACGGAGGACGTATATTTTTCATGAAAATTTCTCGGACATTCAGGCCGATAAATGTTGTTTAATACCATTTATTATAAACAGAGCATTTACTTAAATATTGGTATCTATAAAAAGAATGTTAAACATAAAAATATCTTAAATAATTGTTGGACTTTGTCCATTTCATAATATATATATATATATATATATATATATATATATATATATATATATATATAGGTAATAATCCGTTGATATATAATCCAAGTAAATCCTAATAATATAAAATATTAAAACTGATTAAAAAAGAGCTCAATGTATTTATTATAACAGAACATATAAATTACATAATAGAGAAATCCAAAATTACCTCATCAGAATAGCTATTTGAACTAAATGTTACTACGCATTCTTCGACTCAGTGTGTAGAAAAAAATCGGAAACTTAAAAATTAAACATTTAAAAAAGAAGAAAAGAAAAAAGGAAAAAAACAAGAAAACAAGAAAGGGGAGGACGCTTTTGAAGCCACAGATATTACGTTAACCGAACCACCAGTAGAGTGGTGGGGAGAGGCGGATATTGTTTGGCTTCAGTGGAAACGATTAATACAACCTTGACCCAGATTTTAAATTTTAATACCCCAAGTCAGAGTAACATTAAATCACAAAGTTAAAGACGCAGAGATCAAGCAATTTAAAAAAGAATATAATAAATTAATAGTTATAAAACAAAAACGAAAAATATATTTCTTCTTTTAAAAATTACCAAAATTATGCTAGCAAATAATACAAAATCAATAAATCTTAATTAGTTTATAGAAAGAAAAATAATAACATAAAAATATTAAAATTTATGAAGATTTTTAAAAAAATTTAAAAAATATATGTGTATAAAACAGTAAGATATAATAATAATAATAATAATAATAATAATAATAATAATAATAATAATTAAAAAATGAAAAAATAACTAAATAAATAAATAACAGAATAATAAAAAAATAATAAAAATAAATAATAAAGAAAAAGATGATAAAGGAACTGAAGAACAATTTATGGCGAAAAATAACGATGGTAAAAAATAATGAAAAAATTATAATAAAAAATATGAAAAAATAATTAACATATACAATTTTAAAGAAGAATCAATTACCGACCATATACAGGGGGAAAAAAACCCAAAACCTTTAAAAATCTTTAGAAAATTAAATATAAAAATAATAAAATAATAAGTTAAGAAAATTAAAAATGAAAAGGAGAAAACCAAAAAATGGAGTTAGTATACTATTGGAAGATTATCAGATAGGATTGAAATGGAGAATATAAGATGTAGAAATAACTATAGTAAAAGGTATAATAATAGATGGGTTAGATGAGAAAACATTGGTAAGATCAATAATATATAAGATATTAGATAAGTTTAAACGTACTCCTGTGATGACATTTAAAAACCAACTCATTCCTTTGGTTTAGTAGTATGCTTTGATTATTGAATTTTATTATTCTAATCTTCTCTTCTAAACATAGGTTACATCTACTCTGAAAATTATTAGGAGTATGAACAAAACCCATAATTTTCCAGTCAATCTGAGGGTTCAGATCTTTCATTCTCAATTGCCAAAATCTTGTTAAAAGAGCAGTTTGGTATTTTAATTTTGGGTTGGAAAAAGTGTGCCTATGGGTGTAAAGTCATTGTTTCCATTCGCCCCTCATTTTCCGAATTTTCTACACACTATCCGAGTCGAAGAATGCCAACGTAGTATAACGTTTGATTGAAATAGCTATTCTGATGTGGTAATTATTGATTTCTCTATTATATAATATATATATATATATATATATATATATATATATATATATATATATAACAACCTGAGAGAAGTTTGACTTTGGCTGGCACAGGGCCAAGTGATTTGTGTAGGAAGTTTTGAGCGAAGTAATCTGAAAATGGTGTTAAAAACCAGCTGTGAATACATTCGTAGATAATTAATTTTAAGGATAGATCAATAAGTTTGCAGAATTTTGATCTGTAACTTTCACTGTATAATGAGCGATATATGCAATTGATATACATCACTGAATTAAGTACATTAAAATAGAAGGAAATTTTGCTAAAAGTATTTGTATCGGTAAATAAACACGTTTTTTTTACATTAAGCAACATAGTTTTTAATGTGCCGATAGATACACTACAGAATTAAGTGCATTGATAATGAAGTATATTATTGTTGAGTCTTGACTCATTGTTGAATCTCGCCTAATGCATGGAATAATAATGCAACACAAAATGTACTTAGAACAAGAATGTATTATAACAAGAAAGTGTACACAATAAGTACATATAGTATTTCGGTATATTTCTGGGAAGACGTTCCTGGAGAATGCGTTGACTAAGTCGCAGCCGATCAGAGTCTCTAGTTGGATCTCGTGATTCCTTACCCCCGTCTTCCGGTACCAATCCAATTATTTATATAGTTGGTAGTCACCTATGCAGATTAGGTGGATCCTACCACAACAATTATGTAGTCAAAGAAATATTCGTTTTAGAAAATAAATGCTTGTTTCAACACGATGTAACATTATTCATGATAACTTTTCTTTTCTTCTTTTATGTGCTGTGTCCCTTTAGGACGTAGGAGATCATGGCCCTCCACTTCCTGCTGTTTCTTGTAACTCTTAATAAGTTTCATCTTTTTTGTTACTTCTTCCAAACCCTGCTCTGCCATCCATTTGCTCAAGCCCAATTATGTATGTCATGCGTTACTTTCCCCTGATCCGCCTTCCCTCTATCCGTTCTGTGAGTATCAGATTTTCCAAGCCTTTCTTCCTCATTACGTGTCCAAGAAATTTCAGCGGCATCATCCTGATATTAAGTATAAGTTTCCTCCATCCTCTCCAAAACCTCGTCGTTGCTCACATGTTCGGTCCTGTAAAGCCACATCTCTTTCTTCTTCACCTTTGAGGAGATTGTCCAGCATTCGCTGCCATACTGGATAACACATATAACCTAACAGTTCAGTACTCTTTTCTTTGTTTCCAGCGAAACTTTCCTCTCTCGTAATACTCTGCTTAGCTTTTGGAATGCATCTTTGGCTATTCCAATACGTCTTCGAATCTCATTGTCGAACTTTCCGTCCTCTGTTAGTATACTTCCAAGATATTTAAAATTCTGTAGCTATTTGATTTTAGTGTTCCCGACCTATAAATTGCAGTGGGCTCATGTTTTTGTTGATAACCATGTATTCTGTCTTCTTATAGTTTATTCTTAATCCCTTCTTCTCGCTTTCCTCCGCTAACTTCTCTAGGAGGTTTTGTAGTTTCTTTTCCGTGTCTGCACTGTGTCATCTGCATATCTTATGTTGTCAAGATTGTGGCACCAGTGATGAATAAATAGTTAAATTTAAAAATCTATTTATCTGTACCTGAGAAAAAGCGATATCTAAAGTTTAAAATGCATTTCTTGAAGATTTTAGTTTAGTTTTAATTTCAAGCTAATAGATTAAATTTAATATTTCTAATAAGCAAAATACTTTGTGTATGTCAAACTGAAATTAAATTCATTTTAATGTGCTTTTTATTATCAGTAAAAACGCTAAAAACATCCATATTGATAAATCTGTCAAAACAATGTCATTATATTTATTAAAATAATTTTTCAAAAATAAAATATATTTTTGAAACTTCAATTGAGGAAGATTAGCTGATTTAATCTGATTTTAAACAAATATTACTTACTTTTAGTTTAAAATATCGCAGAAAAACATTTTTAACCCGGAGGTAGGTGTTTTGACATCTCTCTTGATAGATTTATGTTTGGGAATTTTTTCTAAGGGGCATTATGACTGTAAACTTTTACTTGACGAATATAACGTAAACGCCTTTTTTAAATATATATTTTTTTTACTACCCATTAATCTTAAAAAACAAAATAAAATTCTAAGCAATCGAATATTTTATCAAAATTTACTTACTTTGTCATGAGTGTCTAACTTAGATATACCCTTGTTAAGGAACTGTTTATAATATATTTTATTCTTAAAAGCAATTAAAAACTTTTCTAATTAAATAATGTCTTAGTTTTAGTGCATTTTAGGATTCAGAGCAGATTTTCGGTAATCGCAGGTTCTGTTTGACTAAAAAATATTGATGATTTAAATCCTCTAAAGACGTGTCTTTATAACTAATACAAACATTAATTTCTACAGAAAAAAATTTATCGAAATTTCATAAAATTAAATAAGTGTGTGTTGTGGGTAACAGATGTAATAACAATATTTTACTGAGATTTTCTAAAACAAAAATGCCTCGAAAATAATTTCACTCATTTTCTAATAAGTCTTGAATATTTCATTAAAATCCGATAATTATCTGATATTTCCAAAAATTTCAAAATCAATGTTTTTTACCACAAAAAGACGTTCAAATGCGACATAGTCATTTATGGTCAACTGTTGACGGAATTAAAACAACATTTTAACCAAGATTTCGAAGACTCTAAAAAGAATACCAAAATAAAAATTTAATTTAAAAAAAAATCCTTTGGACTTTCCTCTTAATAACAACAGAAAGATTTTAACGATACGTGTATGTGCGCACGCACGCGTGTGTGGTGTGTGTATATTAATGAATTAGTAGAGATATTGTTAATTTATTAACTTACAGTAAGATATTTGAAACCAGCCACAGATAATATTCCAACCAAACTGCCTACAAGCAGTGATACCCATGGGGCTGTTAAAGTATCAGCGCATGCGCCAACAGCCACACCTCCAGCGATTGTCGAATTTTGAATGTGAACCTGGAAATAATTTGAAAGATACAGACAAGACAAATAAAAGACTAGAAATTCACTTGTTACGCACACACACACACACACACACACACACACACACACACACACACACACACATATATATATATATATATATATATATATATATATATATATATATATAATAGAGTGTGCAGCTTATATTTTATATCATAAAGAAACAATTTATACAAAGAATTTAATAGCAATGTTAATGTGAAAAATTGCGAAATCACTTCGCTAACAAGATTTAATGTGCCATTAACTTACTATTAATTCCTTGAATAATAAGATCCTTATATTCGAGATTTTGTCAGATGGAAGACACATGACAAGTACTTTCGACAATTTCGAATTGTAATCCTCAGGGCGCAATTTTCCCGTACACAAATAATCAGAATCCTAAATTCAGTGGAAAACTACTGATACATTTTTACTCTACCAACTGGATTATACTAAATGCATTTCAACAGAAATATAACCAGAAAAAATTTCGTTGGTTTATAACTTTTCAAACTTTAAACAAAATTCTCACTTGATCGATTTGGACAAGAACTCTTACGTCGCGACATCGCACGCTGCAAAACATATATTCAACTGTCAGTAAAAAGCACAATTTAAAAAAAAAAATCTTTCGGTCTACACATATTTCGAGTTTGTGTTTGACTATGTATCGGAAAATTGCACCCTGAAGATGACAATTTGAAATTGTCGAAAGTACTTTTCATGTGTCTTCCACGTTCATCATTCTTATAATGATCAGTTGGAATTTTGAGAAGCTGTTATTGAATAATCGGCCCGATTGAAAAACGAGTAGAAAATATCTATTTTTCACGGGCAAGGAAGTCAATTAATTGTTTTCCTGTAAGCCAAAGTCATTGTCAAAATTTATGGACAATGGATTTAGATTCAAAAGCTCTTCTGTATGTGAGATTTTTTATGAACTTGTTGTCTTCAGCATATCACTTGTTTCAATTTAGGCAATAAACATTGACTGAGAAACAGTTTCAACAGTTTAAAAAATATCAAAACGTATTTATCGAATAAAAACTAAAACCAGATTCTAATGTAATATGCATTATAACTGAATGCTTAAGTTTATAGAAAGCCAAGAAAATAATTGGATGAATGATTAATGACGCAATGAATATTTATAAACAAAATAAATATTTTTGCATTAATCTAACATGATGGAAAATACAATTCAGCTGAAAACTGTTATTAGATCAGAGAAGTGACGTCAGCTTTAACGATGTTTCCATATAGGATTCAGGTTCAATTCCAGTCGGAGGACGAATATTTTCCCTGAAAATTTCTTGGACATTCAGGCAGGTAAATGTAATTAATACTGTTTAGTTTTACTCAAATAGTGAATCCCTAAAGAAACGTATGAACAGAAAATATATTAAAATATTTGTTGGATTTAATCCATTTCATATAATATGTTGTCATTGTTTACAATAGACTACAATTTTAGAGCAGATATGATAGTTCGAAAAAATCGGTGAAGATGTATTTCAAAAGTACCAGTTGGAACTTTTCTATTCGGAAATTCTCTGTGAACGGTCATAGCACGTCAGACTTAATGATGTTACCGTATAGGATACAGGTTCGATTCCTGTCGGAAGACGTATATTTTCAGTGAAAGTTTTCGAATATTCAGACTCGAAAGTATAATTACTACTGTTTAATTAAAAAAATAGAGCATTTACTCAAATAAATGTATCCATAAAAGATGAATAAACTGAAAATAAATAAATAAATAAATAAATAAATATATATATCTATATATATATATATATATATATATATATATATATATATATATATATATTTCGGTTGAGCTCTCTGGGGAGGATGTGTGGGTTTGTAAACAGTGACTATTTCGGCTATTAATGCAAGACTCTTCGGTAAATCGAATCGAGTTCTCTCAGTCACTGTGTGTTTACCTAAAAATAAATACGCTTAAATTCACCTTCTTCTCTGCCGTGAGCCAACGGCTTCAGGGTAAAATTTCCGACTGACGCGAATTCAGCCGGTTTTCGATTCTAGCCAGAGGCAACCGGACGTCTAGCCGCACAGATGAGCTGTGATATAGCGAAATACTCTGTCTGTGGATGACAATATATATAAATATATATATATATATATATATATATATATATATATATATATATATATGAGGTATAATTAATTTATGGGTTATAGTGGTCAATATCAGCTTATGTAATAGCATAGCTATGTAAATATAAAAGTGGACATTGAGATCAACTTCCAGTGGTGACAGTCTATTTTATGCTTAAACGCGTGACCTGAAGATTGCATTTAAGCATGAAGCAGACTGTCACCGTTAGGCGTTAAGCTCAATGTCTATATATAAGTTAAAATATATATAATAATAAAATAAATCTTTCCTCACCATGTCTAATTTTCCTTTTTTGTCGAACAAAGTTGAAAAAGTAAACACCATCGTTGTGCAGGCGCAGAGAGAGAGAAGTGTGTTCAGGACTGCTCTCTGCTGGGCTTCGGGCGTTGCTGCTCCGGCACTGTTGAAACTTGGCCAGAATATCCACAAAAACACTGTACCTGTTAGCGAATTAATAATAATGATAATAATAAACAAACCGCATTAAAACACAGAAACGAGAGCAAATGTCGCCTCTGAGGAGAAAGCGATGTAATGGTAAACTGTATAATCAGTAAATATAAAATGCTGGCCCTAAAAGAGCGTAAACGAATGCATGAGAAGGTGAGAACAGTCATAGACTGGGGACTTTGCAAACAAGGTAGGTTGACAATGTGGAGATATGATATGAATACTTTGCCTTTAAGATGCTAGAACCGAGACTGGATAATTTGGAAAGTTGCAGAAGGCTTGAGACTGCATTTATCTCTGCATTGCTGGGGTCAGATAGTGAGAAGGATTCTGGGTGCATCAAATAATAATAATAATAATAATAATAATAATAATAATAATAATATCTGCACTGGAAAATTTGCAACTCCTACGGGAAGGAAACTGAAAGAAACTGGTAGGAACACCACCCTGACCCGGTTACGGAGATAGGACCTGTTACAATTCTATGGGACTACACAATACACACTGACAGAACAATCAAAGCCAACCGCCCAGACATTGTTATTAAAGACCACAAACAAAATAAGTGCCTCCTTATTGATATGGCAGTCCCTGCAGACTGCAATGTATCTTTGAAGATATTCGAAAAACTGTCAAAATACAAGGACCTTGAAATAGAAATCTCAAAAATGTGGCACATGAGAACATCAACAATTCCTGTTGTAGTTGGAGCCCTTGGACTGGTTGGAAAAGATTCCAGTAGGCTGATTGAAGGGATCCCTGGAAGTCCATGCCTCAAAGAGATACAAAAGATTGTTCTGACAAGTACATCCCACACTTTACGAAGGGCTTTATCTATGTCATTATTTTTTATTTTATATTATTATTATTTTTTTTTTGCAGTAGAAAGTGTCATGATGCCATTTCTAACCTTAGGTCCCTGGGCGGGACCCGGAAAGAAATGTGTAAACGCCAGATATCAAAGGAAATAAAAATAAAAATAATAATAATAATAATAATAATATGATGATGATGATGATGATGATGATGATTATGATGATGATGATGCAGATGATGAAGAAGAAATATTACAGGAATGTATATATTTGAAATAGAAAATGACGGGGAAATGAAATAGGACTACGAATAAGAATTAATTTAATATGATGATGAGAATGTTGACAATGATGATGATGAAAAAATATTAAAAGAAAGTATCTATTTGAAATAGAAAATAAACGGGAGCATAGAAAATGAAACATAAATGCTTGAGAGGTGCCCATAATATTTTGCGCACTCGGAACATATCTAAAGACCTGAGGAACGAATAGTATATTCCGAAAAAATATTTTAAATAAATGAAAATAACCCAGCATCAGTCAAAAACTTGGAACTTTGCAAGAAAATTGAGATTGAGACTGTTCACGAATGGCATCAGTAAAAACCAGAGACTGTCCTGGAAATCTAAAACACCCAAACTGACCTCTCCAACCAGTTAAGAAATCAGGATATGATCATTTTGAATAATGACAAGAAGAATCTATGAGATGTAGAGTAAGCAGGAAGGAGAGTGGGCAACAAAAAATATCAGGACTTTGCTCGAGAATTGATGAAGATATAATGGCTAAAATTCTGTCCAAAATAACAAGTGAACCATACCAAAAACACTGGAATTACGACTTGCAAACATAGGAAAGATTTGAAAATGAAAATAATAAAATTATAATAATAATAATAATAATAATGATAACATTATTATTATTAATAATAATAACAACATTATTATTAATAATAATAATAACAACATTATTAATAATAATAATAATAATAATTATTATTATTATTATTGCAGCTCAGGACCAAAGTCTCTCAATCAGATCCTATCATTATCACATAATTAACGACGGAACTAACCTGAAGTGCAGGATCTGCAGAAAATATGATGAAACTGTCGACAATATTATCTCAGGATGTCCGGAACTGGCAAAAAAATAAAGAATATACCCACAGACATAACAAGGTAGCGACATATGTGCGCTGGACGATATGCAAGAAGTACAAAATCGAAACCACTGAGAGATATTATGAGCACCAACCAGACACAATTACCCAAAATAACGGTGTGACTATCCTCTGGGACATGCCAATTCAAACTAGCAGGGAAATAAAAACCAAGACACTTGATATTATCATAAAAGGCAAGAAATTTAGAAAGTGTATGCTTATTGATATAGCAGTAGCATCTGAGAGAAACACCTTCATAAAAATTACTGAGATATTGTCCAAATACAAGGAGATCGAGATTAACAGGATGTCGGGAATGAATACTGAGACTGTACCAGTAGTAATCGGAGTTCTGGGCCTCGTGAGAAAAGGAATGGACAATTTTACTAATAGTATCCCAGGTAGCATCAACATACAAGAAGCCCAGAAGATCGCACTACTAGGAGCATCCCACATACTAATAAAAGTGCTATCAATAAACTGACAATTCTTCTATAGGGCCCAAGGACTCTAGTTTGGGCCCAGCCTTACAGAATACAAAGCAGGAAATATTACGTACACAAACAATAATAATAATAATAGTTATTTCCAGTAATCTTTCTTCCTTGCAAGATCTTTAGGAATACGTAGGTGGCAGCACTGCTTGGAGCAGGTCATGTGCTGAGGTAAGTATTTTCTCTCTAAGCTGCTGAGAGGAACTCGGATATAAGCATTTTCGCCCGGTCGAAACGTCTATTAGTCGGAGAGGATAACAGATCAAATACTACTACTACTAGTCCTACTATTAACGATGCAAATGCAATGGACCAAATATATATGTAATGGCAAGATAAACCTCTTTCTGGTCAAACTCTTCCCGTTCCAAAAAATAAATAAATAAAATAAAACTGATGTAGACAAATTGCATACACTTCAATGGTTGCGCAGAGATGGATTAAAAACTGAAACTAAAGGTTTTATTCTTGCTGTACAGTATCAATGCTTACGAACTAGAAATTACCAAACAAACATACTAAAAACCATATTAACCCAAAATGCAGATTATATGATCAATATCCAGAAACAATTGACCCTCCTGTATCAGGCTGCACGTTATTAGCATCCACTGTATATAAAACACGACATGAGAGAATGGGCCAATATCTGCACTGGAAAATATGCAACTTTTACGGGAAGAAGTTACTGCAAGAAATTGGTATGAACACCACCCAGACCCCGTTACGGACATAGGACCTGTAAAAAAATTGATCGGACTTTAAAATACACAGGCAGAACAATCGAATCTAATCGTACAGACATCGTGGACAAGGACGACGAAAACAGAATATGCTTTCTTTTTGACGTAACATTTCATGTTGACTGAAATGTATCTATGAACATCTTCAAAAAAACTATCAAAATACAAGGAACTTGAAGTGGAAATTTAAAACATGTGGCACGTGAAAACATTAATAATTACACTTGTGGCTGGAATCCTCGGTTTTATTGGAAAAGGTTCCGATAGACTCATTGAAAGTGTTCCTGGTAACCCCTGCCTTAAAGAAATACAAGATATTTTTTCACAAGTACAGTTCACCCATTATGAAGGGCGTTATTAATGTAAAATCTGTGTGTGACCTTAGGTTGTTTCTTCTTTTTTTTTTTCTTTCTTTTTACAAAAATGTTCAGTAAAAATGTCATGATGCAATTTCAGCGCTTAATTCTCTAGTTGGGACCCGGAAGGAAATGAATATACAACAGAAATCCAGGGAAATAATAATAATAGTAATAATTGCAACTAACTGCATTTTCCGTGTGTTTTGAAACATTTAATTAACTTGGAATCGTTCCATTTTCTTCGACTTGAAATTCTAAAAAGGCCAAACAAGGCGGAAAAGATTTACTCACCAACCATTGCAAAAAGATCTGAATTGTAGACACTGCCTTCTTTGGGGTTGTCTTCAATATCTTCTTTGTGCAGAATTCGAGCTACAGCCAGACCAAAATAGGCGCCAAATGTATGAAGATACATGGACTCACCAATATCGACAGCCTGTAAGAGCAGGTATCAAATGCTCATCAAGGGCAAGAGTTCTTGTAGTTAAAAGTTCTTTCTATAATGGTGTTCAGGAAAAGTGCTTTACATGCATAGTCAGGGAATTTATTAGTGAAAAGTCTTATCAAACCAAACATGAACCATTTAAAGCGACATATCTTTGCTAACCAGAAACAAACCCTTTTAAAACATTATAATATAATTCATAGGACTCTGAATCAAAAATAAATAAATAAAACTTAAAGGATGTTTTACTTCTTTCTTTATTACATCTTTGCTTCAAAATGATAGTGTTTGAAAAATGGTAATCATTTCGAGGGAATGAGGCGTGCTTCGAAAACTAATAGATGGACCTTTTGCGGTGTTATTTGCGAAGCGTTTAGTCGAATATTGTTCTTGTTAACTCTATACACTCTTCTATTAGATTATAATGCCACATCCTTACGACGCTCCGTGTTGCTGTGGTGATCTACATGCAAGTAGGTACTTACAGGGTGGATTTACTAGCAGCATGTCTAATTGGTTTTGAATTCAGAGTTGTCCTTCTCCCAGATTGGTTACCAACCAAAACTGGAGAGCCCTGACTGGACTACTATGAACCCTTAACTGGAGGTGGAGGGTGAAAATAGATTAATTCATATCTTTCCAAGGGTATATGTGCGAAACAGAAATTGTATAATTTCATTTTTTTTTTTTGTAATTGTCCCACCAAATAAGGCATTAAAGCCACTAGGATGCACGGAGTTACTTAAAGTGAACAAAAAAAATAAAAAAATGAGAGGACAATAAAAGAACAGGGTTCAAGGAAATATGACGATTTGCACTGAATTTAAATTTTTGAAAATCTTAGTTGACATAAAAAACAGGAATCCAGAAGAGAATTCCACAAGCGAAATCGGTGTTAAACAATTAGCATATAACTTTTGGTTACAACTCGTAATTTTAATAGTGCAATTATGAGACTTAGCTGACGGTCCAGTACTGCGTTTAATTTCGCGAAGTCGAGATATTAACGATGTAAGCTCATCATAACAGCGTGAAAATATTTATAGAAAAGTCTAAAGGAAGCAACGTTATGACAGAGTGAAAATGACGGAAGCCGAGATACCATAGAAAGTCCAATAAAGTTGACAATTCTTCTTTGGATTTTGTAAGGAATCTCTAGACACATTGTAGAAGCACCAGGAAAGATGTTGCAGAAATATTCGATACAAAAATGAATATTAGACTTAAAATAGAAAAGATAGATTCTGGTGAGAAGAATTGTCTAGCACGACACAGTGAACTGATTTTCCTAGCAACAGGCGTAGCAGTTGATCCAATATAAGTATGCCACTTATTGTCGGTGGAAATTCTGTGATCAAAAAGGGGCAGTGAGTTTCAGTCATACTGATGAAAATCAAAAAGGTTCTTTAAGATGATTAATAAAGATTAGATTCATTTATTAGGCGTTAAAGTTAACAAAAGTCTTCTTGCCCCAGTTAACAACAGATTTTAGGTCGTTTTCGAAATCCGCTGCTAATTTGATATTATTGAGCCTGCCAGACTTACTATTAAGACAGGAGAAAATAATTGTGTCATCCGCATAGCCACCGAGACGGGAATTTACAACATCATGAAGGTCGTTGATTAAATATGGAAAAGAGTAGCTTCAAAAATAGAGCCCTGTCTGGACGCTCGGATTAAGGCAAAATTCTAGCCGTTCAAGACTCCTTAATTTTAACTAAGACTAGTTTAACATGGAGCATTTTTGCAACACTTGATTCCTCATTCGACATGAAAGTAAGGACTGAACAAGTGGTAAGTATTGCTCAAGTTTGAGTAACCGAAAATATTTACTAATTCAGTTTAGTCTCACAAAAGTCATAATAATGGAGCACTCGTTGAAGATCGAAGTAAAACTTACCTTGCTGACTATCGCAAGAACCCAAATCTAAATAAATAAACGGCAAATTCTGTCTGTCCGTCCCTGTGTCAGAAAGCCCTCTTACTCGGGCCACACTTGATCTACATAGACATATACCTTTTTGGAATCAGGATGATCCCGGTTTTCAAAATATGCCCTTCATCTAAAGCTTGAACATCTAGCAATAGGATTTCGGTCCAAATCGGTCTTTTGAATCAGTGTTAAAGTGAGGTTTTGAAGTTACTTGGAGTGAATTGAGGAATTAATATTTCTTCAATATTATTATTGCTGTTTTCTAAGCTGGACCAGAGGTTCGTTTAGTTTTGGGCCAGGACCCAATTATCTCTCCGCGGGAGCTAGATTAAAGATCCGCATGGTTTTTAAGGACAGTTTTTTCTTTACTTACATATAATTTGTCGAGTCCGATATATTCATTGACCTGTGCAAAGACGATCTCTAGCAACATCATAACGATGATTTGTAACGGACTGGTTTTTCCCAGAACGGCTCCAAATGAGATAAGACATGTCGCTACAGCAAAGTCCCCAGTCATCATTCTGCAAGAATTAGAATTTAGAACAATTTGTGAATGCAGGATAAACGCAGGGAGTCGTTTATTATAATTACAGATAATGTTACCAGGCGGTTATTCTTATTTAAATTATTTGCTCCGCAAAACGCTATTTAGTAAATACATGTGCAGATGATACAAGAGTGTATAGGTGTCCCACCAAACATCTTGATGATTAGTGCCTGGCCGCCGATCTGACCTAACTCTCAGAGATCAGTATCCGTCTATATTTCTGAGATGAGGTATTATGTACACTATTTACATAATTCGAGCAATTGTCCTCATCTCTGTCGCTATATTTATTACAACGTTCCGGCCTTCTTCAGGTGGTTGGGGTGTTAAGGACACATGGCACAGTGGATAAAGGCGTTGGTTAGATCCAGTGACAGGACCCAAAGAGTGTGAGTTCAATACCCGGTTAAGTAGGAGAGGATAATTAACAGGAGATAACTTATAACTGACATCCATTAAACATGGCACGTGGAACTAGAACAGTCTACCCCAGTGAACGAAGTAAAAGGTTCAGTTCGACATACCAACCACCTGAAGAAGGCCGGAGAGTACAACAGCCGTAACGTTGTAATAAATATGGCGACAAAGATGAGGACAATAGTCCGAATAATGTGAATTGTGTCTCAGAGATCAATAGGGAAAAGATTGGCTGATATCATTCAATACATTCAAAAGTAAACATTCACCCCTACCGAGCAGGCCCTAAACCTGCGCCAATCTTGATGAGTGGTGATATCCTCAAATAAGCTCGAATGCCTACTGGGACTAAAGCTCAACTCCGACCTCAAATGGAACGTGAATATTCGTGGCCTGGCAAACGATTCTGGAAGAATGGTCAGTTCTTTGAATCGCTCTAGAAAATACCCCACTCTCGCGGCAATGCTCTATCTTTACAAGAGTCAGATCAGGCCAAGAATGAAGTATTGCTGCCATATATGGGCAGAGGATGCCCTGTCCTCACTAAAAGTCGACGTACCATAGCGAGGAGTTCATCCGAATAATTAACGTGAAAGTATTTATAGAAAAAGTATGGGGAGGCAACCATACGGCACTGGGAAAATGACCGAAGTCGAGGTGTCATATCAGGACCAATAATATTGCTGATTTTCTTTGGATTTTATCAAGGATTTTTAGATAAATAGAAGGAGTATCGGACCGTATGTGGCAACAATATTCTAAGCATAGACGAATGATAGATATGAATTATAGATATGTAGGATAGATTCTGGAGAGAAACTTTCTCAGAAATTAAAAACTCATATAATAACTAGCAAGGGTTTTTACTACCTGTTAAACATACGAAGACCTTGTTAGGTCATTTTGTATATAGATCTTTCAATCTAGATAAGGCCGATTCAAAACCTTTGCATATTCTTCTATATATGCAACAGCTCAAGTTGCTCAAAAACACACTCGATTTGTTGGGCATCTTTTTCCTGGAAGTCCTGAATAAAATTGGTAGAGTCGACACCAGTGCCGATATTCTCTGGCTGCAGTAGAAAAACTTAATTCCATATTCACACCCTTCGACTCGCTTCCATGCTTTTCTTTTGGGTAGATAAATAAATTAAAATAAGACAGTATTATGTTTATAAAGGTTTTATTTATACACAGATGTATGTGGCATCCGTCGGTTTCGAGAGACCATGGATCTGCGCTCAAAAAGTTATGCCTCAACTGTTGATGGCGTTGAAGCTTCTGTTATGGAAAAATGCTCTCCACCGATGACGCTGTGTCGTTTTTTCTTTCCTTCGATCACGCTTCACCCCCCGATGGTAATCCTCCGTCTTTTCTCTCTTCGCTCCATCCCTCGGTGTAAATCCCGTCTCCAGCGTCAGCGATCGTTGTTGACGTCTTTCTGCCTCTTTAAGTCCCTGTCTATCGCCATCATGTCACTTTTGAAGACGTCCTTGAAGCGAAGATGAAAGTGGCTAGTTCCCCGTGCAGAAGGACCTTCGGAACCCTCTTATCAGTAGACTGTTGCTTCCCGAGTTTTTGCCGTTGCGGTGAGTCGACGCTATAGTCCTTGGGCGGGGTTTTGTGAGAGATTGGCGGTTGCCTATGCAGCATGTCTAATTCACGATGTTGTCAAAGTTCAATACAGCTTGGCACCGACGTCGTCACAAAAACACTCTCGACAAATGTGTACATTTTATAATAATCTATATTTATAAAGTTGTAGCTTCTGTCTGTCTGTTTGTTACAGAAATCCTCCTAGGATTTTGGAGATAGACCCCCATAACCGTATATATCCAGGGTACTTGGATAAGTATATTTCATTTTTATCAAAGGTGGCTCCGGGATGGGGGGGGGGTTCCCCCCCCCTCCGATTTTTTTCCTTTGATTTAAATTAAATTTGGACAACGGAATGACGGAAAGACAGAAGATGGAGGTCACATCGGCAATATCATTTAAATCAAAGAGGGTCTCCGGGGGCACAAACCCCCTACTGAATTTTTTTCCTTTTCATTTAAATTAAATTTATATTTGAACCAATAAATGGCTCATAGGGTACTTGGATAAGTATGTTTTATTATGATCAAAGAAAGTCTCCGGGTGGCAGCCCCCACTGAAAATCTGTTACCCTTTGATTTAAATTAAATTTAAATTTGAACAAAGGAATGACTACTATCCAAATATAGAAGGAGAAAGCCAGAAGATGGAGGTCACATCGGCAACATCATTGGGTAATAATGAAATGCATCATTTTTCTCCACAAATTGTAAAAATGATTAAAAATCAATCATTTTCTTACAAAAAATTTTGTAACACGCAACATGGTGCGGGTAATTCGGCTAGTATATATATAAATATATTGTACGTAGGCGAATTACAAGAACAACAAATTTATTGTCTATTCAATTACAATACGTTTGCTCATAAAATTACTGCATTATATTTTATTATTTAATCATTTAAACTTTTTGTATACTATTTATACATAATAAATTACAGATTAAATCAGATAATATACTTATGGACATTGGGATATACTATTTATATATAATACCAGGAAAACAATGTACTTACGAGCTATAGTCAATCGGAATCGTTTTCGTTTGGGAGTCAAATGAATGGAGAAGTCCTCGGACTATCATGGCCCACTGGATGCCAAGAGAAGCAGTCAACAGATTGAAACTGACGCTAGAAAATCCATATTTTTTCAAGAAGGTCATTAAAAAACCGAAACCGATAAATATCATCACGTGGACATCTTGGATCACTGAAATGAAAAATAGATTCAAGATTAAAAAATACGAATAATCGAAAGTAGACGACAGGTTAACATATTTGAATTTCAATTCAACTTGTTGATATTTCGTAGCATGTCGATAAGAATTATTTTCTTGATAAAATCTTTTGTTACGCGCCTTCAAATTTCTGTGTCCACACACTCACCAGATAGCTAAATTTCCGCACCGCTTGATTTTGACATCATCAATATGGAATGCCTCTTTTGCTGATACCCACGCTTTATATCACTTTAAAGATCACAGTTCTTGCTTTTCGTTACCATTTTTGTCTTTCAGTTTTCTTTGTAAATCTGCCATCAGCACAGTCTTACCTGCATATCTTGTGTTAAAATTATGTTAAGATTATGTCCGTCAGAAATAAATCTATGTTGTTATAAGGAATTTTTTTGGTCTCTCGCTCAACTGCGCCCCACTCTTAATAATCAAGGGGTTTGCAGTCTGTGGAGCTAGGTGGCCAGATGTAAGGAGTGATGTGGCCGCAGAAATTGTCTGACAGCCATAAGAATGTTTTCATGCTTCTCTGACATAGTGCAAAGTCTAGTTGCCAGACATCAGTTCCTCCAGAAGGCACCCTCTTGACCCAGGGCAGCACTTCTCAAAGCACTTTATGTAGGCCACTGAATCTGAGGACCTGTGGGAAGATGAATGGAGGTATAACGTCGCCGTCACTAGTGATCACTCCGAACACAATGATGTTGACTGGATATATATTTTTTCGAATTCTCTCCATTGAATTGACACCCAAACATTCTGAAATTATCTGAATGCCAAGTAGTACAGCATGCCGTTTCCAAATTACTGGTGGATTGAATTGCATCATGGTGCTCTTTTTTCACAGAAGGTAACCAATTGACCCTACTATACTATGCGATAAAAAAAACGTGCATGGGCAAAATTAAAAAATATAAAATGACTTCAATTTACCCATCGTATCCTGTGCAATAGGTCTCTTCGGGCTGAGACAAAAAAATGTAACATTGCCGTTGAGATTTTAGACCGTGAAGCAGGGAAAAGGTTAAAGGGTAATACTGAGTTTGCTGATTGTGATTTTGAAAGAAGTCATTGCACAGAAAATTTAGATTGAGTGATTGATTCGTTTTCTACGGATTATCAATCTTTTGCAGGTTATTTAAAGCCAGAAGATATTTGTAGATGCTAAGAATTGTTTTCTGAGATAATAATGGTTTAGTGATACCCACTTTACTAATTAACCCATAGCTGGGGGAGATGAGGCAGATTCAAGGGTATTCGCCCGTAAATAAATATAACGAGCACAACAGAAATTGGAACTCGGCTATCCGATTAACAATTTCGAACCATAACACATCACACCACCCGCACATCCACAGTACAGCCTAGAAAATTTAAAAGTGGGAGTACCGTTGGATAAATCTGTGAAGTTCCAAGTGAGGTACCTTGATTATGACAAAGACTCCATTGATATACATAGGCTATTTTTCCGTTAATATTAAATAGCTGTATATTTTGCAGACAAGCATAGGATATGTAAAAATGAACTTCATTCCCAACGATTTTGTTACTGAAATGTATTATAAATGGTTTTCTGTAAAAACACATCGACAATAAGAATGAAAGAAACCGTTAGAATAATTAATACCATTATAAAAAAAAATCTTCTATATTCCGTGTCCTTTCAAGACGTTGGCGATCATAACTCTCGGCACCCTCCTATACTTTGTTTGTCTTTTCATTACCTCGCCCAATACCTGTTCTATAATTTATTATATTACACGTGTCTAATCCCTTTACTCCAATCAGTGGTACCAATGTGAAATTGTAAACTTCGCAGAGAAATTATTTCTGATAGAGTTACCGTATTTGTCGGTATGAATGAGGCACTGGCATTTTAGACCGCAGATCCATTTCAACAGAACTTATTTGAGAATAAAATATTTTAATGTATATAAGCAAGTAATCTTTTAGCGTTTGTCTTTTCATTATCTCTCCCAATCCCTGTCCAAATTTATTTACCCAAGCTCATTATATAGATTAATCGCTGTTTCCGTCTGTTCCTTGCTGCGGGTGTCAAATTCTTTAAGACCCCTTTCATCGGTTTGTTTTCCTAGAAATTTCATCTCTCTCTTTGTACTTCTGTTATTGTTCTTTTTGTTTTAATTTTTTTTTAATTTCCTCGTTACTCAGGTATTCAATCTATGATATTCTCAGTATCGTGCTGTAGAATCACATTTTTGTTGCTTCAAGTCTCTGTGTTTGTGAGATTTTCCAGTATTCACTGATATAGAGGAGGATTGATATTAAATTTGCCCAATCTCTTTACTCCAATCAGTCGTAACAATGTGAAATTGTAAACTTCGCAGAGAAATTATTCCTCGTAGAGTTAACGTATTTGACGGTATGAATGAGTCACAGGCATGCAACTTAATTGGCCCTGATCTGGCATCTCGTCTGCAGTCGCTCTCTCACTGATGCGCCGTTGCCTCGCTCTGTCTTTTTTACAAATACGTTCACTGTAATTGCTCCGATGAACTGCTTTCGCTGGTTCCCAGGCCTCATGAATTTAAACGTCCTACGAGGCTGGCATCCCATTCCCACCACTTCACCGTTGAAACTGTTAGATGTAGACGTCTCTTCTACTCCAATAGCTTCATGTCTCGCACCTCTCGCCTGTGGAACTCCTTTCCTTATTCATGTTTCCCTGACAAATATAATCTCCAACTATTTAAGTGTAACGTCAATCGACATCTCCAGTTGCCTTGATCTATCCACTTCCTTTCTCCACATCCTTTCCCCTTTCATTCCTATCTGCTCTCGCTCCAAATCTTCTGTAACCCCCTTGCCTTGATCGATCCACTATCTTTCTCCACATCCTTTTCTTTACCACTCCTATCTGCTCTTCCTCCAAACCTTCTGTAACCCCGTGCGTGCTAGTGGCTTCCAGCCTTGCTTGGGGTGAAAAGCTTAAAAAAAAAATATTAGACTGCAGACCAATTTCAACAGAACTTATTTGAGAATAAAATATTTTAATGTATATTAGCAAGTAATCTTTTAAGCAGACTATCAGTGCATTAGAAACATTACAAAATTACTTGTTTATCTCTTCAAATTTGCAAGTGTGAAATATACCCATTATATACCCATTAATAAATAGACTCTTTATACGGTCAGGAATTAATGCTACCGTTACTGACAGAATTATTTCCCCAGAAACTATCAAGTTATAACTAAAAATTTTGGAAAAAACTATTGATTTTCCAAACTTTTTAGTTATAACATTTTTGCTCTTGTATATAAATACTTTTCACAAAATAAAATCCTTGCATTTTTCTTGATAAAGTCCCTCAAGGGGACGAACCGCGTCGACTAAGCTAATTTTTTCTTTTGTCTTTATTCATATTATCAAACTCTCGGAATCTCCTGCTGATTACAGTGAGGCGCTATTAATACTGTGACTTTTACGCTATATCGCGTCATATTTCTTTGGAAATATTCTCAAATACGAAACTTTTATAATAAATGGAAATCCTGAATAAATACAAGTCCTGCAGTGTGTGACTCACAGTCTTTAGCGCAGAGCAACATAGAGCCAATCAGAATGCTAAGGAATAAGATCAATGATCAAAAGTAGGTACATAGGCTATTCAGACCGATTAATTCAATTAAAAGCTTCCCACCTTCGCAACTAAATGTTTCTTTAAAATCAGGTAATTGTAAACAGCTGTAATTTCAATTACCTCTTGATTTTCTTTTTAGGCCTGAGATTTGAACAGGTTGTTCGTATTTATCGTTTAGCCTCTAAAAAGTTTTTTTTCCTTGCCGTGTGTCGACCTGTGTTATAAGTATAGCATGTTTAGACTTGTATTACATGTCATCCATTTCTGTGCATTTTGGGTCAAAAAACAAATACCTTCTTCGACAAATCTTTTTATATTGTAAAACATTTTTCAACCTGTTTGTACGTGCTTTTCAGACATTTTCTTCTGTAGATGCGATTGTTTGGTTCTGTCAAGAATCTTGCATTTTTTATGACTATGAGCGTTGGTAGAAAGTTATTGAAGAGACATTTTCACGAATGTTCACTGACTCGTTCACCTATACAATAGAACAGAGCACAATAGAACAGAGCACTGCTTTTCGAATTTTTATCTTTCCTAAGAAGATTGGTAACAAATGAATAAAAGTAGCTTCCTTTTGAATTCGAACTTGATATAGTGTAAATTTGTTGAAGCATTTTTCACCGCCGTATCATTATCCCCAATTAAATATTCAACACTTCGTCATTGTCAGGAAATCGAATATTTACAACGATACCAGTGCCACTAAAAAATATTGGCATAGACCAAGGAAAAACAGATCTATAATTGGATATTTTTTTTATATCTCCACAACTTCCCATGCATTGTAGCTCTTAGTAATATTTGTCTTTTTTTTATCATCTCTCCCATTTTTCTTTCTACCATTTATTCACATAAGCACGTTATGTAGGTGCGCCTCTCCCACCTCTGTTGCTTTTGTCTTCTGTATGTCCCGTGGGTGCTCTCGACGACTACTTAGCCATTGTAGCGTTTAGTAACATTTATATTTTCGCTATCCCTCCCAATGCCTGTTCTGTCATCCATCTACCCAGGCTCATGAATTATTATTCGCTGTTTTCTTCTGTGCCTACCCATGAGTGACACATTTTCCCAAACCTCTTTCCTCATTATCTGAAATTTCAACTGTCTCTTATTCTTAGTATGTTGACCCATTTGTTTCCATTTCCCTTTAAATTTCCTCTGTCCATGATATTATCACCATCCTTCTGTAGAACCACATTTCAGTTGCTTCAAGTTTCTCTTCGTCTATGAGAAAATTCTTCAGCATTTACTGTCATATAGGAGTGCTACTTTTAGAAGTCTATAAGTAATGTGGTTTTATTATATGGTCTTTTTGATTCTGGAGAGCCAATCAGTAAAATCTGATTAAGACCTAGAAGAGTCATTCACTCGAAGCCATTTTTAATGATTGATCTGGGGAAACGGATGTATAAAACTGATATAAATAATTCCATTTGAATCCTGACAAATACTCACAAGAACATTTTCCCAGAAGAATCAGTTTGAGTTGAAATGTTGAAAGCTGTCTAGAATCTAGCCACATTTTATTTTCATGTTTTCATTGTCTCTCTTGAGACTTCGTTTGTGCCAGTCAGGAAGAAAACAAAGCAAGTATTTAAACGTTGACTGAAGTTCCTTTCTATAAGTTGATAGGAAATGCTTTTTATATGCTCTTGAATGATTCATAAGTTTAGTAAACGACCTCCTGCCGCCGAACAGGCCATA
The DNA here is from genome assembly GCA_964036315.1 of Acanthosepion esculentum. Lineage (NCBI taxonomy): Eukaryota > Metazoa > Mollusca > Cephalopoda > Sepiida > Sepiidae > Acanthosepion > Acanthosepion esculentum. Next base: position 109,607,247 of record OZ038485.1, on the reverse strand, counting down.
AAATGATGAATAAACTCCAAAGTCATTTCTAATAAGATTTTCATTAAGAATGGCCAAAATGTACGGCTGGGAACATTCATGTGAAACACGAATACACAAGCAAGCAAACAGACACGCCAACAAATTCACAAACACACATGCATACACACACACACAAACAAATATATATATAGTTTCGAAGTATTTTTTATACTCAGATTTTGGTATATCAAGATGGATTTTAATTCTTTTTATTTTATGCGCCATGTCCGTTCACTTTACGATCGTGGCTCTCCACACTCTCACTTTTGTTGATGCAATTAACTTTACTTTTTACATTCTCTGTTTTCTTTTGTTCTGCTATCCAGTGGTTCAAACTCTCTAAGTGGGTCATTCTCATTTTCTACTTCTCTTGCCATCATTATCTTCCTTGTGTTATTTCTTTAAATATTTCCATGGTAATTTTTCTGATGAACTTTGCTCTTTGGTACCGCGACTTCATGAATTCAAGCGCAGAAGTAGGTTTGTCAGATAGGTCTCATTATATTACTGTTGAAATAGCTAGATGCAACCGTAGGTTCTATTCTAATCGTTTCTTCTCTCGACCTTTTCGCTTGTAGACCCCCCCCCCCAGCTTCTTGTGTGTGTTTCTCACTGATTGCAATTAACATATTCTAATAGTTTCTGTTTTCTTTAAAACGTTCCGGTACATCGAAGAATCACATCTTTGTCGCTTCAAGACTTTTCTCACCTGACATATATTTGTTTGATCGATTTTGCTTGGCGACATAACAATCTCTATTGGTTATTTAATGCTGAAATCTAAATATTTTGAACATACTTTTATGGCTTTAGCTACAAATAAAATGTATTTTTGGTCATTTTGCTGTAAAATGTATTGTTGCTAATTCTGCTTTAAAAATGTATTGTTGATAATTCTACTATAAATATGTATCTTTATATAAAAATGTTTTGCTGGTATTTTTACTATAAAAATGTATTTTTATGCATTCATAGTGTTTGGTTGTTACATTCATACATTTTATACATTCATAGTGTTTGGTTGTTACATTCATACATTTTATACATTTTATACATTCATGGTGCTTGCCCATAGCTGTGACCCTAACAGGTGCTAGGACCCCGGGTCGGGGTGAACCTGTAGCAATTAACAGCAATTAAGTGGTGGTTCCACACTCCGCAAAACCTCCATTCTCCTTATCAGATGCTTTGCTCCCTGATGCATTTTATCGTCATATCAAACCTGCCATATAAGGCTGCTTCACCTGCCATATAAAAAGTTAGATCAATTATTCCCAACGTGGGGCGCATGCCCCGCCAGTGGGGCATGGTAATATTTTGGTGGGGCATGCGTAAGATGTGCAGCCTTCGGCTTACTATACCAACAGAATAAGGGGGCAATTCGAGAATGAGTTATTAACAGTGAATTGTTTTCTAGTGAGTCTGAGTGAGAGTGTTAATATTAATGCGTGTTAATACATACGGTGCATATACAATAAAAATCCATCCACCATTGCAAGAAATTTGTTGTTACCATTTCTATCTTCATATTTAGCTGAAGGTGGCTTTAGTGTTGTAAATGATTTGTTATTGAAGAAAAGAAATCTTCTAAATGAGGAGACTTGAGTCTTAAGGTAACTAAATTGGTAGCTAATATAAAATCTATCTGTAGCAAGCATGACGCACAAGGATCTCAATAACAGTCATTTTGTGATGAGCTCAAATTTCATTTTGCCTTATTATTTCATGATTAAAATGATCAAAGCATATTACAGAATAAGCTTTTATTGAACTATTTTATATATCTGCCTTTCAGTTCTCTATTATATGTTTTGAAACTATATATATATATTTAACTGTCTTTTTGCTTTTTTTTAAATTTGTCTCTTTCATGAACGCCATGGTCTTTGACGGCTAGTTTAGAGATCAGGTTAATGGCCTTTTAAGCTTCCTTCACATGAAATGTAGAGAATTTTGAATATTTAAGAATTAAATATTACAGGTGGGGGGACCAGAATTATAGAAATACCAAAGTGGAGCGTGGCCTTAAATCGGTTTGGAACCACGAGTTAGATATTATACTGCGGCGAAGCAATGTTCTTTCTTGCTATAGTCATTTTCCTATTTTTTCTTAAAACTCTGGGGTTGCTTACATGTTCTGTCTATTATTCTCAACGTCATTTTCAATAGAAACACAACGCGTTTTAAAAATCTACTTTTCATGTCTTAAAAAAAATCAGTTAGCTGTAAGAGTTACCGGGATTAGATCAAAACTATGAAAATATTTTCAGACGTAAGTGCCAAAAGGCTTTAGTTAAGTTTGATTTAATTGTAAAAGAAATAAAAACAAAATTCACACGTTGAATCTGTTTTATCATACGAAGTCAAAGATCAAGTAGAAGTTACTTGTATCATCTAAAATTGACCCAGAAAAGATTAAACTATTTCACAAGTCCCAGCTGATGGTGTCATCGATGATAACCTGTCATCCGTTGTATAATATAGATATACGAAGGCAAATAATTGTCTTTATGTTGTTTTATTGTGGATAGCCTAGTGGTTGACAATACAACTAAGGAAAATATGGAACAGAGTTCAAGCTTTGGCTGTGATAGTTTGCTTTCAATTCGCTATAATAGACTTGGGAAACGCATGTATGCATGCCGCCTTCCCTGTTGTGTTAAGAGCAGTTCAGTCGGAAATCTTTTGAGCGCGGAATATCAAATATTTTTTGTGCGTTTTCGGAATTAGACTCTTTCCTTTGTTTTCATATCAATTCACTCAAACTCGTTAATGAGGCTACACGATAGTTCCTCCTGCTTCTTTTGCCCTAAGTATGTCCAGTGAGTGTTAAATTTTCCAGACCCTCTTTCATCATTTCGTTCATGTCTCTTCCTGATTGTAAGAATCCAATCTTTTGCCCTTACTATTTTCCTTAAAGCTTTCTCGCTATGCATGTGTTCTGTCCACGCTATCCTAAGCATTTGTCGATAGAATCAAATCATTCATCTGGGAGGAGATAGTCGAACATTCGCGACCATATTGGAGATTAGATTTTACATCGCCATGACGCACTGATATGTAACTGTTCCTGTTTTCCTCCTGTTTCCTTGTTGTTCACATGTTTTGTTCATGGTGTTTTCAATATCACTCGCATTTTAATAGTCTTCATACTTCTCAAGAAATCACATAGCCATCAAAGGTACATGATTTGATTAAAGCTATGAAATGATATTATTGGAAAATTTTAAATTCAAACAGTCATTGCTTAAGGTTAGTTTAATTACTAAGATAAAAATAACAGTATTCCTATATTTTGTTTGTTTTATCATACCGGATCAAAGATCAAGGAACAATAACCTTTACAAATAATTGACACTTATGGGCTTCCATCGATGCTAAATTAATAACGTCTGGTTAATATGTTTTGAAATTTAATCCTATAGAATATTTGGCAATCTCTATAATCTTAACCTGTTGAAGTCTAGGGTAAACTGTCATCTAGCCCACATATCCCTATAATCTGTATCTCTTACTCTTTAACACTCTACCACAAGTGGCTCTTGGGTTTTGTACTAGATGAACTTCATTATAAAAGAAAAATATTGAATCTTTTAAAACTTTTCACAGCGTCGCACTTACCGGCCTCTGTCAGAACACTTCCCAGATATTTGAATTTCTGCACCTGCATGATTTTTGTGTCCCTGGCCTGTAAGTCGCACTTCGGGCTCCTCTTTTTACTGATGGCCATGCATTCTATCTTCTTGTAGTTTATGCTTCGTTCCTTCTCGCTCTCCTTCGCTACCTTCTGTAGGAGGTTTTATAGTTTAATTTCAGTGTCTGCTATCTGCCCTGTGTCATCTGCGAATCTTAGGATTGTGGCCGCCAATGATAAATCCTGGTAGGATTTCCAGGTTCTGGATTATACTAATACTTTTCCCAAATAAATCAAACGTACCTAACAGTTCCAACAGCTTTTTGTGTCAAACGTCTTTGCATAATATATAAAGCATAAGTAAACATGCTTCTACATTTGTAGTCCAAGTGAAAAGAAAATTAGTTTATCAGGTATTGTAGTAACCTATTCTTACTATTATGTATTGCCCAACTTCACTGATATGTCAACACGAATCTTCCTGGACGACACTCGAAGCAGTCATTCGCCGTGATTCGAATGCAATACTCATCTGAGAGACCACTCTCTGCCTTCCATCATGGTGATCTCCAGGAAAGTGACTCGTTGCTACTTCTCAGGCTAAGGTTCTCAGCTGACAAGAAGTGGAAAGACAAAACTGAATCCATTGCTAGATCAACTGCTGAGAAAGTCGTGCGAGACAATTCTTCTCTCCAGAATCTATCCTACATATCTATAAATATACCTTTCATTCATGCTTAGAATATTGCTGCCACATATGGTCCGGTGCCCCTGCTATTTATCTAGAACTCCTTGATAAAATCTAAAGAATCAGCAATATTATTAATCCTGATCTGGCGGATCGGCTTCAGTCATTTTCTCACTACCGCAATGTTGTCTCCCTGTGACTTTTCTATAAATAATTTCATGCTAATTGTTCAGATGATCTATTCCCTATAGTGCGTAGACTTTTTGAATTTAAGTGCAGTACTAGACTGGCGTCGAGATCTCATCCATTTACAGTTGAATTGGTGTGATGTTACCGTAAATTCTATGATAACAGTTCTTTTCTCGCACTTCTCACTTGTGGAAATCTCTTCCGGTTCCAGGCTTTCCAGCCAACTTTAATCTTCAAAAACGTAAATGCAATGTCAATCGCTATCTACTGTCCACCCGATTACTCTTTTTCTCGCTCATTAGTAATGTTTCTGTTTCTTTTTCTTCCACGCCCAATAACCACTTGTGTCTTAGTGGCTTTACTGCCTTGCATGGGATAACTCGATTAAAACAAATATGAATAAACCAAGGAGTCATTTCCAAGACCATAATGCACAACAGTGTGGCGACGTGCATTCACCTTTACTATTTGTATTATTCCCAAGTCATTCAAAAGGTGCAGATTCTGTCATTCAACTTTATTTTAAATTATAGTAGAATTTGATTAAAAGTTCTATGCACATTTACTGTTTCTTCGGGTTTGCATAGAAGAATCTTACTAGCGTCCTTTCCTTCCAATGACCTTGTGTCATACTAAGCTAAATACATAACTAATAAATAACATTATCTAGGCACTAGCTCTGTAACTAATATAGTTACATATTTTCCATTAGTTTAAGAGACTTGGATAGATAGATAGATAGATAGATAGATAGATAGATAGATAGATAGATATGAACAGACTGAGATAGATTTGAACAGACTGAAATAGACCGATAGAAAGTTAGATGGATATGAACAGACTGAGATAGATAGAAATAGATTTGAACAGACTGAGATAGATAGATAGATAGATAGATAGATAGATAGATAGATAGATAGATAGATAGATAGATAGATACATATGAACAGACTGAGATAGATTTGAACAGACTGAAATAGACCGATAGAAAGTTAGATGGATATGAACAGACTGAGATAGATAGAAATAGATTTGAACAGACTGAGATAGATAGATAGATAGATAGATAGATAGATAGATATGAACAGACTGAGATAGATTTGAACAGACTGAAATAGACCGATAGAAAGTTAGATGGATATGAACAGACTGAGATAGATAGAAATAGATTTGAACAGACTGAGATAGATAGATAGATAGATAGATATGAACAGAGAGAGATGAAAAAGATGGAATGAAAGTAACAATGAATGAATGAATGAGATACTTAGGCCTGCAACCATTATACAGTGATAATAATGATCTCGATTAATATATATATATATATATATATATATATATATATATATATATATTAAAATTCATTCAACAGAAATCGTATTACCATAATTGCGATAAGATTGTTTTCACCTAGTCCTTGTCTTGGTGCTGAAGTGTTTGCATTTTCTTTAAGTATTTCTAGTTGATATTTTGTACACGGGTAATCCACATAACTTGCAAGATTGATATAGCTAATCCAACCTTTGAACCCACAGGTTTAGTCAACATTTCTGAAATCTGTAATACCTACATTGTTCTCTGAATTTATCTAGAAATGACATCGTCTGTGAAATAAGATAAGGAAGAAGAGTCAGTGATTTCAACAAATGCAAAGTAAAATCATTTATTTTAGAATAATGTGTTTGTGACTATGTTGACATGGTGGGAAAAGGCATGATTATATTTTTGCCAGCTCAATTTTTAACTCCAGATATCTTGACAGAATAGTTCAACACTGGCATGCCAAAATGCTTCAGAGAGTAGATAGTGGGTAAGCTATTATTCTCCAATATTCCTGTTTGTCAAAAACAATTGCTGGCATGATTAATTCATTTTTATCTCCGGTACTCATATTTTTCTCTGAGACAGGATTATTTTGTTCCAAGAATAAAAAATACACCGCTTATTTTAAAAGTTGAAAATACCCCACCAGCATTTTCTATTCTAGATATCACTTATATTTCATATTCAGGAATCACTATTCTACCTTGCCAAGTGGAAGCTTTAAAATGCTGTGACTCATATTGTCAACCTTGACAGAAATAATTAGTACATTTTTGACATTATTATTTTATGCAGCAATGTTCATTAGAATAAATATCCACTCAACCATCCTCCACAATTTGATATTAACGCAATAGACAAAAAGTTAAGCAAGGCTTAACGCATGCGCAATGGACGATTCGTCACGTAACACAAATTCACAGGGCGATAAACTCACAGGCTATTACCTTTGTAGTGTGTTCCACCCGTGCTAATTCGATACTACCTATATCGGGTAAAGCTATGCTCAGAAAATTGTGAAATCAATGTTAGTACTTCATAGAACTTATATCTCGGTATATGTGTAGATAGGTATTAGTTCGATGGATATAAAATTATCTCAGAATTATATACACACGCGAGGGCACACACATACAGATACACACACACACACGTACGCACGCTCACACATACAGATATACACACATACATATATATGTATATATATATATTTTTTTCTTACCAGTATTACGGCTCGGAGTTTCATGCACAACGCCATATTCAACACTCAATGCGCAATATATATATATATATATATATATATATATATATATATATATATATATATATATATATACTGGGTGCGATGTATAAATTGTCATCTAAATTATGCAAAAATGAAAATAACACTGACATCTCATTTTGGCAGATGTATTTACAAAAATTACGCAAAAATATCTTGAAATACTAAAGAGTAAATTTATTCAGTAAAATTGCCATTGGTTCCAACCACAGCCTCCAAAAGATTTCGGAATCTCCTGCAACTCTTCTGGACAGTCTCCTTGATTAAGTTGGTGAATACTGCCACAATCCTTGCCTTCAGTTCATCTATGGTGTTATAAGAAGTTTTGTTGGTATCTCGCTCAAATACGCAATAATACGCATAATAATCAAGGGTTTGCAGTCTGGGGAGTTAGGTGACCAGATGTAAAGGGTGATGCAGAAATTGTCTGACAGCCATAACTGAATTCTTCTGCTTGTAAGGCATGCTGCAGAGTCCTGTTGCCAGACACCGGACACCAGGTCTTCCACTACCTGCTCAAGGCACTTAATGTAGGCCTCCGTGTTGAGTTTGAGGTCTTGTAGGAAGATGAATGGAAGCATAAGATCCCGATCACTAGTGATCACTCCAAATATCTTCGTAATCCCCATTAGACTCATCCAAATCTTTCTGAATCCTCTCCACTGTCCTCGGATTGACACCCAAACACTGTGAAATGTTCGTATTGGAGCTTCCGGCGTGAATGCCAAGCAGTACAGCATGCCGTTTACAAATTTGTGGTAGAGTGAATTGCGTTTTCTTACAGACCGTACCCAACTAACGCTACTATACTCTGCAGTCGACTAATTCAAAATCAAACAACGCGCATGCGCGAAATTAAAAATATAAAATGGCGACAATTTATCCATCGCATTCTGTATATATGCGCGCGCGCACACACGCACTCACACACACACACACACACACACACACACACACACACATATATATATATATATATTTCTGTGGCTATAAATGTTGTATTTATTGGATACGCAGGTTCGAGAAGAGTAGAAAAGATATACTCGTGTAAGGCGCATTCTTGCGTATCGTGCGACCCCCAAATTTCCACTAATAAAAAATTGATTTTATCATGTATCTCGTGTATCATTCCTTTTTTGAGAGGTAAAATTACAATAGACTCACCTCTTTTCCCCTATCTCTTTATCCCATCTTCTAGTTAAATAAGTTAAAAATTAAAAGAGAATGATAAAAAAAGTATCGTTATGTGAACGCAAAACAGCTAAACATCGTATAAACTTAAACAATGGAAAAGATGCATATTCGCTATGTTTATATTTTATAATACGATACTAATATGTGAATATTACATGCATTATTATTGGATACTGTAAAGTAAAATATCAATTTTATCAAAATCGTGTTTATATTAGATACCGCTGTGCATTTTGACTACAGTAAATGGATATATAGTTTGGTAAACGGCCAGCAGTATATATGCTAATTTGATATCTCGTGTGTGATGCGACCCCCATATAATTAGCTTCAAAATTAGGTCTTCAAAGGTCGCTTGATACGCGAGTATATATAGTAATGAAAAAAAAAATTATATATATATAACAGATTAACAGTGACCAAATGACAGTAAGCAAATGACAAAATAAAAAAATACAGTCTAGGGTTATTTATAAACATAAAATGTAAAACAGTATCTGGTGCTTATCGTATTACATTTCCCAGGCTTATCTATATATATAAAATTGTAGCATCTGTTTGTTATCGAACCCCTCCAAGGCTAAAAATGAAATATAATTATCCAAGTACCCTGGGTAATGTTGTTTCAGAATATATATGGTTATGGGGGTGCAGCTCCAAAACCCTAGGAGGCTTTCGGTAACAGACAGACAGAGGCTACAAATTTATACCTTTTATATATATTGTTGGGTCTTGACTCATTGTTGAATCTCGCCTATTGCATGGAATAATAATGCAACACAAAATGTACTTAGAACAAGAATGTATTATAACAAGAAAGTGTACACAATAAGTACATATAGTATTTCTGTATATTTCTGGGAAGACGTTCCTGGAGAATGTGTTGACTAGTCGCAGTCGATCAGAGTCTCTACTTGGATCTCGTGATTCCTCCCCCCTCGTCTTCCGGTACCAACCACTATTTATATAGTTGGTAGTCACCTATGCAGATTAGGTGGATCCTACCACAACATATATATATATATATATATATATGCAGAAATATAGTCTTAAAGTGTGCTATATTTATGGGGTAAAGTGCTCAATATCAGAGATAGAGCGTGTGTAAATATAAAAGTGGACATGGAAGTCAGCACTTAGAGGCGACAGTCAGTTTCATGCTAGTGCAATCGTCAGGCGACTAGTCTTATATTTATATATATATATATATATATATATATATATATATATATATATATATGATTGCCACTTCTTTACAGAAGACGTCCATCTCTTCTTACTTTAAAATGAAGAATTGTTTGATCAGGAAGTATAAAATTATCTTCAAAGGATAAAAATAAAAAAATGGATGAAATATGGTACAAAGAATCACTCGCATTTGCAATAAAACGAATAACACCCAGTTAGGAAAGGTTTAAAACATAATACAGCCAGTTCACATTTATGATAGTGACTGCAATTTACAGTACATTGCCACGTTCATGTGCACGCAAGGGGCTCTTAAACCCTGCTGCACTCATATAAGCTTTGTTACATAAATAAGAAATGAATGTTGTAATGAGAGTTTTGAAGGGTAGTTGGTCTTGATGAAGACTATTAGTGTGCTTCATCAAGGAAAAATAACTAATATATATATATATATATATATATATATATATATATATATATGTATATATATAAATATATATATATATGCAAGTAACTAATATATACATATACATATATATATATATATATATATATATATATGTATTTACATCTAACTGATATGTATGTGTGTGTATGTATATACATTATATATATATTTACAAATAACTGGTATATACATATATATATATATATATGTATATATATGTATATATATATATTTACAAAACTAATATATGTTATATACATATATATATATTTACAAAACTAACCGATATACATATATATGCACATATATATGTATATTTACAACTGATATATATATATATATTATATACATATCTATCATTAACTGATATATATGTATATATTTTAATTAGAAATATGTATATATGTATACACACATATATACATTTATTATTAACTGATTATATATATATATATATATATATATACAGTGTAACCCGGATATAAGAGACCCGGATATAAGAGAAACTCGGAAATAAGAGAGATTTTCTCTGGTCCCAAATTAGAGCCTGTGTTAGACCAAACCCGGATATAAGAGACTTCTCCGGTCCCGATAACTCTCTTATATCCGGGTTACACTATATATATATATATATAAGTATGCGGGGAGGAGACAGAAGGAATCGTGCCTTTCCCAACGGCATAGTACGAAGTTAAGACATAAAACGTATTCGAATTCAGTTGATCAGTACTATTTTCCGTGTTAAACGTGTTTGTCAATTGCAACGTTAGTCAAATTTAAATGCACGGACGGGGGGGGGTAAATAGACTCCCCTAAACAAGAAATGGAGTTTGTCTATATTCAGTGTGTGTCGCTTTTTACTTGACTCAATGGATTTTGGAGATCGTGACATTGAATGCGTTGCGATGAAAAGTAATGTCAATTTTTTTAATTTTTTGCTTCCAAATAAACTGCCTCTTAATGTAATCATCTACTGTGTGTGCGCCCGCGTGTGTGCGTGTGCGTGCGCGTGCGTGCGCATATTCACACGCACAGATATTCATACATACAGATACTCGCGCACATACATTGACTCATATGTGCTGATGTATAACGGGCCCACTCACGCAGAGATTTAGCTGCATGCACCTATGTTTAAATAACAAAAAATTCTATATGCGCACACATTTATCAATACACACATGCACAAAAACATATACACACACACACATATATATATATATAAATACATCGATAGTTAGAAGATAGAGATAATTCTATGATACGAACTTTTTTCTCTTTCTATATACATGTTACGTGTGTGAGCGCTACGTCGGTCACACAAGCAACATATATATTGAAACAGAGAAAAATCTACACATTCAGTTAAAAATAAAAGCACACCCTTGAAAATGGCTAATAGAATAACTGAAAGCGCTCGGAGATGCAGAATATTTGAACAATTTTTATGTCCAGAAAAGGAAACACTTATACGAACACAAGAAAAATTAAATAGATAGCTTAATCGCAATACTTTGCCAGTCGTCTTTAATGAAACTTTATAATTATATATATATATATAATGTAATTATATAATAATAAAGTTAATGTCTGCTATTATCTGCCAATTCCTGGCCATGACATATTTCTCAGAAAATAATTTCTAATTTTTTTGTCTTTCGCTTTGTTTGAATTTAACACAGGTCATATTCGATTGATGTTTCAGGGTAAAGCCCCCATTCCTTATTAAGATTAAAAAAAAATGATGCATTTTGCTTTTGAGACTAAATTAATCATTGACTCGCTAGTAATTTACAATCGCCTGTGAAGACACATTATTATGCGTAGAAACACAACTGCAATTGTGTAGAGATTTTTACATGTTTTTGTTGTAATATCCTAAAATAAATAATATTACACTACAATGTATTGAGCCCTCTTTTAAATTATATATATATATATATATATATATATATATATATATATATATATATATATATATATATATATATAGTGTTAATTTGAAAGACTGTTTTTGAAGCCAAAATTGCTGAGATTTCATTGATTTGCTGGTTAGGAGGTATTTAATGCATGCAGATTTAATGATAGAGTGCTCAATATCGAAGACAGAGATAGTGGGTTAATAGAAGCAGTTTAACTCTGTTCTGACGAGTGCTTACATGTATGCAACCTCGAAACTTCAAAGTAAACATGAGTTAAGTGAAAAACTTTATTATATTGATTATATATATATATATATATATATATATATATATATATATATATATATATATATATATATATATATATATGCACATTTCATTAAAAACGACTGACAAGGTGCATTTATTTAGTTTTTTATATAATTTCTCGTGCGATTTTTATATTTTTAATGAAATGTTCATGAAAGAAGGATTGGTGCCTAAATACGCAAATATATATATATACATATATATATATATATATATATATATATATATATATATATATATGTATATATATATATATATGTGTGTGTGTGTGTGTGTGTGTGTGTGTGTGTGTGTGTGTGTGTGTGATACATGAAACATGAATACATGATGCATGAAACTCCGAATCATGTTACCGCTGATATATATATATATATATATATATATATATATATATATATATATATATATATATATATGAAAGTGGGCATTGAAGCCAAAACCCATAGGCGAAAGTCTGTTTCATGCTAAACATCAATTGACGATTGCGTCTAGCATGAAACAGACTGTCGCCCTTGGGTGTTGACTTCAGTGTCCACTTTCATATATATATATATATATATATATATATATATATATATATATATATCCTCTGCAGTAACATGATTCTGAGTTTCATGCACAATGCAATCTTAAGGTGCTGAGGTAATACAGACCTTTACATAATTTAAATTTTGTCAAATATATTTGGTTATCGCAATGATTTTTATAGAAAAATAACAAATTATAAATCTATGCATATACTTACTAGAATATTTTGGTGGGTCGTTTGGTGGTCGCGTGATTGACGTGTTAACGGTTCCAAAATCTACAAGAACTCCGAAAATTACAATGAAAATTCCTTGCACAGTTATTAAAAACAGACTGAGTTTTCCGCGGAACCACGTCATTTTAGCTCGTTTTAGTCCTCCACTCTTTCAGATTGAACACTTGTCTCTGATGCCAGTTTAAACTCACACCGACGAATGGTTTAAAATCTAGAAAAAATGAAGCAAAACAAAAAAAAAAAAATCGTCAATGGAATTATATAGACGCTGTAAAATATTCAAAACATTTTAGAAATAAATTCAAATAATTGACGCATTCCTTCTTCGTTTTTCGACGCAGTCTTTACTTATTTCCGATTTATAGGCGTTAAAATCACTGACTCCTCTCTCGGCATAGATGTACTTTAGTTAGGAAAGAGCAATGTATACTTAAAGATTTACACTTATACAGAAACATGGGTATATTATCAATGAAAATATATATTTTATACATATAAAACTATAAAAATATTAATGTTAATTTTAATCGAGTTTACAAGCAAAGCAAATAAAGCACAAGGGGTTACTGGGCGTGGAAGTATTAGAAACAGAAACATTGCTTAGGATCGAGAACAGGGGAAGAATAATCGGGTACAGCGAATAGCGAATGAATTGCATTTACTTTTTTGTAGATATTTGTAGATGTAAGAGCATTTTCTATAACACATATAAAGGTTTGAATTGTTTTTTGTATAATACGATATGTCATATATATATATATATATATATATATATATGTATATATATGGCATGAAATATATATGATATCATATGATTTACAAACAAATATCCATACAACTGAATATATATATATATATATATATATATATATATATATATATATATATATATATTCAGTTGTATGGATATTAGTTTGTAACTCAGGGTTACAAACTAATACCCATACAACTGAATACGTTAAGTCTATCACAGATATTGAGCACTTTCCACTAAGTACCGCTTATATATATATATATATATATATATATATATATATATATATATATATATATATATATATGTGTGTGTGTGTGTGTGTGTGGTTGTGTGTTTGTGTGTGTGTGCGTGTGTGTGTGTGTTTGTGTGTGTGTGTGTGTGTGTGTGTGTATTAAAAAATAAAATCAATCTTGACAATGGCTAAAAGTATAGCCGAAAGCACTCGGAATTATAGAACCTTTGAACAGTTTCTACACATACTACGCCCAAAAATGAAAACGTTTGTTCGAAACAAGAAAAATTAAATAAAATGTTTACTCGTAGTATCTTGCCTGTCGTGTTTAATGAAACATGTATAAATGAAGGCTTGCTGCCTAAATACAATATATATATATATATATATATATATATATATATATATATATATATATATATATAAGAGAGAGAGAGAGTGGCGCAATTATATTATTTACGAATTTTAATTTAGTCTGGCAGCATCCTGCAGAAGCGTCGCCTTAAGTTAAGATCGAACTCACTACTCTATCTATTGCACGAGTTATCCGTGAAAAATTTCGTCGAGAAAGCTGTTTCCTCACCAGTGCGTTATATTAGGCCCTTAAACGTTAATTTACAACATTTAGGATGCCACAAGGACATTGCAGTAGGGCACGTACTACACTAGTGAACTAATCTGCGAAACCTTATTCATTGCGCCCGGTAGACAACCTGTTTATTAATTATACAAATATGTGACAGTGCTGAAAAATTCTAGGCCTGACTAAGAATTGATTTTAAAGTTTGGACAGACGGCAGTGAAAACTTTTCAGCACCTGCTTGTTTTCGACAATTTTTGTAATGTTACAAAATACTTTTTAACTATTTTCCCATAATATTATTTGTGGCATTAGCATCCGCAAAATCTAACTTCTATTATGGGATAGAAATATAGGAATTAACTGATTTTTTTTTTTTGTAGCAGTAATTGAATTTTATATGTGGCTATGCAAAGAAACGTATAATCGTAATACTATTGTGTGTGTATCGATTGAGGATAGACGAAGAACATTTAAACCTAAGGTTGAACAAAAAAAAAATAGTCGAAGCATATTACTGTAGCTGTTTAGTAATAAAAAAAAAAAGAAAAGCAGATCACAAACCTCAACACTCAGCGTCACCGCAGGTAAAGATCCCAGCATAAACCAGCTGACATATGAGTTTACCTGTCATTAAGATTACATTCAGACCATGTGGAACGTTATATATAGAGAGGTGACACTGGTCTATGGAAGCCTATATGTGCAATCAGACGTAAATCTTTTTCATGGATGAGTCTATATATATTTTAGTCGCGGTTAAGTAAACTGGCGTATCTTTAACAGTACAACAATCAGTGAACCGACTATGAATTCCATTTGTACTTTTGCGCTAATGTGAGAAGGGGAAAGGCATGAAACTGATTCTCCCTGCGTCCCTTTTTATAGTTAAATATCTAAATCTAGTCTTTTGCACTCACTTCCGCATAAATAACCTCGGGGAAGGTATGAATCCATCTATTGTCCTTTCTGCTATCGGTTAAATAGTAGCGTAGATTGGTGTCTCTAGTATTGGTTGGTAACCTGTTTAAAAGAAAGACTATTTTAAATTCCAAATCGTGGAAAAGGCAATTGGAAACCACTTCAATATCTTTTCCAAGAAGACATGATAATTTATAGATATTAAATACAAGAAACTGTAGTGAACCATGAAAGAACATATTTGAAATTAATAATAATTATATGACACAACAGTGTCAGTCACTACGAAATGGACTAAGTCCGAAAATTATTTTAATACATTTTATTGTTATACGTTATTTACATATACTCAAATATTTAAATAAATGCTCTGTTTATAATAAACAGTATTAACAACATTTACCGGCCACGTCCGAGAAATTTCATAGAGGGAAATCATGGGAAATTTTAGTTTAAAAGCAGTAAAATCGATCTTGCTAACCAGACGCTCCTTCGTTGCTTAACTGGTATAGCACGTCAGGCTATATTGATTTTCTAAGCATAGCTTAGATGTGGCACAAAGCCGAATGTATGGGCCACTCAGTGAGGATCGAACTTGCTATTCAGTTGTAGCTGTTTTAGCAAGACAAGCTTGCTAACCATTACACCAGCATGTCAGGCTATCTGACGATTCCGTGTAGTATACATTTTCGATTCCTGTCGGAGGACGCCTATTTTCTATGAAATTTCTCAGATGTTCAACCCGGTAAATGTTGGTTATACTGTTTATTATAAACAGAGTATTTATTTAAATATTTGTGTATATATAAATAACGTATAACAATAAAATATATTAAAACAGTGTTATTGTTTAAGCACCGATACTATGAAAACATTACTATCTGAGTGCGGATGTTAGATGATTTTAAATTTTAAAATTATCGGCATTATTACGTTTGCATGCTTTGCCGATGTCACCCTCAAGTTTCATTCAGTGAGTAGAAAGTATGAATCTGTTATTAAATAATTTCAAAGCATTAGTATCATGACGGAAGAATGTAATATTCAATTATAATTTTTTTTTATCTTTGCAAGGATTCTCATAACTAATTTGACGCATGTGACTGGGATTTTGTTTTCGTCAATATCAGAACGTAATACGTTACCTAAACAAATGCTAACACAGTCGATAAGATGGTGGTTGCAAGACTAATATATGCTGTAGATGCAACATAATTATTAAAATACATCAAAAATGAATAATATTTCTATTTAACATCAGACTGACTTAATACTAATATTTGACGACTGGGATTAGTAAAAATATATTAAACAAATATGATAGAAATAATAAATGGAGATGTTAAAAGCAATATTTAATAGGAAAACGAAGAGGAAAGAAAAAGGAAAAATGTATAATTAGTTGTAAATCGAAAAGGGAATTAAAAATAGCTGAAATAATCGCTCTTTACTTTTCAGAGCGCTTTCAAGGAATAATAAACGTCTGCATAACGACTAAAATAGGAGAAATATCAAAGACAAGATCATATATATATATATATATATATATATATATATATATATATATATATCATCATCAGAATCCATCTTGCACATTTACAAATCTACCATCCATCCCTACATTGATGACTGCCGCCATATTTGTTCTGGTGCTCCCGCTGTATATCTCGGGATTCTTAACAAAATCCAAAGAAGGACCTATAATGTAATTGATCCTGACCAAACATCTCGATTTCAGTCACTTTCTCACCAACGTGACGTGACGTGGCTTGCCTCACTCTTTTCTATAAATATTTTCATGGCAACTGCTCTGACGAGCCTTTGTCACTCTTGTCATGACAACATGAATTTACTTGCTTTCCTACTATGTATAATTTTAAAAAATTTAAATGCAACGTCAATCGCTATCTTCTGCCTTCTTGAATCCCATTCATTTTTGCATTTTCCTCAATCCTCCCTATTCTCAGTTTTCCCTTTCACAATAGTAGCATGAAATGATTAATATATATATATATATATATATATATATATATATATATAACTGTTGTAGTATACCTACTGACGATTATGGGTATGTCCCCATTCACATAAATACAGTAGTAAATACTGTATGTTGGTCTGCCGTTGGAGATTCGTCTCCACCTGTGCTGGTCAAACTCTCTGCTTCCGGACAGTGAGCATCATCAGACGAGGCTCTGTCAAAGGGCAGAGTCTCGTCTCGGGAAACAGCTACCCGATATCGTTTTATACGGGGACTACGGAGAATTTTTGTCCGAGCCTATGGGCTCGGGTACCCCGCATTAAATTCGTACTTGTGCCACATATGACCGTGTGGGGCGGTTGGTAGATATCCTGCAATTGGAGATTCATTGTGGAATTCACTTGACTTACTTCTAGCAGTTGAATTCTTCTACGCACAGCTGGCGAATTATCATAAGTATTATCATTCATTACCAACGTGTGATTATTCTATTTAGTAACCTTCCCTAGGTTACAACAATAACCATGAAAGGTAAACAACATTCAGAGTCAAAAGCCACTCCTACCGTTTTACAGAGTGTAGCCTTTTAGAATTATATATATATATATATATATATATATATATATATATATATATATATATATATATATATATATATCAGTCAGTCAGTTATGTGCCATGCGTGATACATGCTTAGGCGATCAAGTATCTTTCGATACATGACTGACGAGGCAGATTTATTCCCGCAGTAGTTTGCCATTTCTTTCTGCGGTAGACTAGTAGCCACCCAAGGCTATAGAACTCGGTCTGTCCTGCTATTTGCCCATAGCTTTAAGAAGATTCATACCGTTCCCAAGAGTATTAGCACGTAAGTGAATGTAATCCGAGCTGCTATCCACTACTCCACCGTAATTGATGTACTCATACAAGTTATCAAATATCCATATCGAATTTTTGTCTTTTTACATTTATTTGTAACCTTTCACTGATTCTACTTATACAGTCAACATCACAATGATATGTAAAACCATAAATAACTGAACTAATCTGTTGAGGAGGCGGAATATTCTTACACATTGATCATGCCATTGGTTGGACATATTTACACTATTTACATAGTTCGGATTGTTGTCCTAATCTTTATTGTCCTATTCCCAACATTTCGGCCGTTGTACGCCATGGCATTCTTCAGGTGATCTACGTTGGAAATTCGAACAGAACCTTACCATTGGATTGTTCTAGTTCCACGTGTTATGTTTTTTCTAGCTCTTATAGATATTTCCCGTTAGTTACTCAACTCTCAAAGTTTTTGCTCTCTTCTGCTGTGGTCCGGTATTGAACTCACAACTCTTTGGCTCAAGTGGCTGGATTATCAACGCTTTTATCCACCGTGACACGTGTACAACGGTCGAAACGTCGTGAATATGACAATAAAAATGAGGGAAATAGTCTGAACAATGTAAATAGTCACAATACCTCATCTCAAAAATATAGACAGATATTGATTGGAGATACTGATAATACAGGTATTGGTAGATAAATAATAATATTACGAATTGTTATAAATGTATGTAGTAAATCTCGTGCTAACATTGCTAATCCACCGTAGACAGTAATAAAGGTGGCACTTTTTCAAACCATTTATTTTATCAGCATTGAATTGTACAATTTTATCATGGATGGTAGATTGTAAAATATCGAAAAGGTATCTATTACACTTTGTAACAAAATTTTGATTTGTTTTGTCTTTGGTCAGTAACTATACTTTCCTAATTGCGTCTGTTTAAAAAATAAGGAAAAGGACTATTAATCTGTTCAAACTTTGCTTTTGTTACCTGAACATCGATGATTTGGAAGTAACTTATTTTCCATTACATTCCAGACAGATTTAGCTCTGAGTTGCAGAAGGAAAATATTCTAGGATTTTCTAGAAGTTTCAAGAATTTTTAGAACGTTCTGGCAACATAGATGCCAGTATAAATACTAGCAACATAAGCTCAACAGTTCAGTTTACTTCTAGCTATCCAATGGCAGACAAGTCGTCATTAATAGATGCAGTCGTCACAGATGACATCAAGAGGTTGTAAGCATCCAGCAGACGCATTTTACTATATCTGCGGCATCATCTGCTAAAATGTCTGAGGCCTACAAGGCATATTTCGACATGCCTGTTGGGTTATCAAGAAAAACGATGAGCAACTATTCTAGGAGGTAAGATGGAAAGTTTTGCTTTTCTGGATAGTGGAATGTTTAAGTCTAAAAGTTTAAAAACAAATTTAATTTAAATATTTTTTTAACCAGTGTTATTGAAAATTATATTGAATACGTTTCAACAATCTCGCATTAGTGTCCACAGTATCATGGATGCTTTAGTTTGGCTTCTTTTATTTTACGGCATATCAACCTCAATGTGTTATTTAATGCCAACAAGATTTTTATTGCTGGCATTATTTTTTTCCAAAAATGTCTTCCTGGTAATTTGTTTTTTAAAAATGTATTACTGGTAATTTTTGGTATTAAAACCTATTTTTACATTTTCATAGTGTTTTGACCCCAGTTTGGGGGTTAACTATTTACTCATAGCTGGGACTCTAACGGGTGCTACCACCCCGGGTCAGAGTGAACCTGGGAACACCAGCAATTAAGAGGTGGTCGCACGCTCTTCAAAACCTCATTATCATGAATGGTTTCTATACTGGATCACTGGCAAGAGCCATAAAAATACAGAATATTAGGGTATTCAAGATTCAGTTTTTTTGTGATTTTTGCTACATTAATTGGGGTCCAAAGTCAGAATTTTTTCGTGACCGGACATTTTGCCGACGGACATTTTGCCGACGGACATTTCCCCGAAAAAGTACAAGTAAAAATAGTAACAAGCAATACATTAAGTATTTTAATTAACAGTATTATAAGGTAGAATAGGACTAATAATTATCACTGAATTTCAAGTGATTAAATGACTAAATCTAAATTTAAAGTTAAAAGTTTTCTTATTTCAATATTTGTTTATTGAAATTGGTATTTGTAAAAACATTTGAGTGTAGTTGTGCAAAAATAGAGCCTAATTATTTAAATTCGTATTTAACAGTAAGATAAAAGCTGGTTCATCTCTTTAAGATAATGATCATTAAAAGCGAAATTAAAAGATCTTTCATATCGTAAAAGCTTAGTATTTTTGCTGTAGTAAAATGTGCTTTTTCTTAAAATACTTATCATTTTACAGTAATATTTGAAGTAAAATATTCATACAGAATAGATTTTTAAAAAAGCCTGTCAAAAAAAAAAAAACGAAAAATTATAAATTAATACAGTAAATAAATATATGTAGCAGATTATGATACAGATTGTGACATACATGGAAGTACGCCACTACATTTTCGCCTAAATGTCCGTCGGCAAAATGTCCAAGTAGCGAATTTTACATTTTCAGTGCACTATTTTTAAACATTTCAGAAATCAAAAAATGAAAGTTTTTAGAATTTTCAATAATACTAAGTGAAATATTTTTGTATTTTTATACTCATATTTTATTTTGTACTTTTACGTGATGGTACAGAAGGGAAACAGAGCCATGGAATTCGCAATTCTACTAATCCCAGACCACTCAAGCAATTGCTTTTTCTGTATGGTGTACCCTTCCAGTTGATCTGGCAATAATAAGCCTGCTATCATATATCCAAACCTTTTGTCTTTTATCGCTCCAGTACCACACTGTCAGGAGCTCCCCGTCCCAAGCAGCCATCTTCAAAAGAGAACAGCAATTCCAGAGAAGATGAAGTCATTGATTCAGATTACAGAGGCGTAGCTGAGGAGAGAAACCCATACTATCCCAATCAAAAAGACCTCAACGACCAGTTCATTCAATGCCGAGCAGTGAAATTTCTTAGATGAAAGTCTGCAAGTAACAGGTCAGAGAAAGCGTCACCAGTGTTTTTTCAAGCTTTCTTACCCGTCAAGATGGGTCTATCTTCTGCTAAAATGTGACCGGTCTGTTCGAGGCAATTGGAATCATCTCTAAGCCTAGCGAGTGGCACCTCTTCATCGACAGCTCATCCAGGAGCCTCAAAGCCGTGCTGCTTCATGACAGGAACATTTATCCATCTCTTCTCTTGGTTTCCTCAGTGCGGCTCAAAGATGAATACAGCAGTGTCAAGATCTTGCTAGATACCCTGAAATATGAAGAACATATTTGGGAGGTTATCGGGGACTTCAAAATTGTGGTCTTCTTGCTGAATCTCCAAGGCGGCTTTACAAAGTTTTCGTGTTATCTTTACCTTTGGGACAGCAGAGAAATTGTAGCACACTACCGCAGGCGGGACTGGGAACTGGGGACAGCGGACAGCGAAGAGAGGAACAACGTCATATGGAAGCTACTGTTGGACCCCCGGAAGTATTGTTTCCTACACAGCACTTAAAATTGGACAATATGAAACAATTTCTCACAACTCGAGATAAGGAGTCTGTAGCTTTCAAGTACCTTCAAGACTTCTTTCCGAAACTGTCTGCGGCAAAAGTCAAAGCTGGTGTCTTCGTCGGACTACAAATAAAGAAGATCATAGAGTGCAAAGAATTCCCCTAGATGCTCACTAGGACGGACAAAGCAGCATGGGACAACTTTGTCGTAGTGTTTCAGGACTTCCTGGGGAAGCCCAAGGGGGAAAATCACCGTGGAGATTGTTGTGAAAAACTCCGACAAATGGGCTGCAGCATGTTCCTCAAAGTCCATATCCTTGACACTCTTCTTGATAAATTTAAGGTAGGGAACGTACTTGGACTTTGAACACTGCTACTAAGGATCGTATAACGAAAACATAATGGGAGACTATTATAGGGGGTACTGTTTCGTGAAATAAATTATAGCATGAGAGTAAATCGTGAAAAACTATTCATTTTAAAAAAATTTGTGGCCTCCATTATGTAATCCTAGAATAAATAATTGCTACTTTTGAGTTATATGTCGTTTTGTTCTTACTTTGCGTGAACGAGAATGTTCTTGTGTAATCCTAGAATAAATAAAATGCTAATTTTGAATCATATATCGTTTTGCTTCCTACTTTGCGTGAACGAGAATGTTTTTGTGTAATCCTAGAATAAATAAATGCTACTTTTGAATCATATGTCGTTTTTTCCTACTTTGCGTAAACGAGAATTTTCACATGTGCCAGTTTTTCATAATAGGAAGAGGTAAATTTCAGAATTATTATCCTGGTTATAAAATCAAAGTTTGACGGAAATATTAGCTATTTTCATACTTTCTAGGCGTAAGCAAATATGAAATAACAGTTCCTTCCCAAGTAAAAAAATTGTGTTACGCAGTGCTATCATCCAAAACCATTTTAATAAATTCTGTTCCTCATTTAAATTTGGTCTTTGAAAAAAATTACCAGAGTACGATGAAGCAAGGTGTTATGAGATTTCATTTTCATTGCTTGGGGCACAATGTAAAAGTGACTTTATGGCAAAGAGATGTAAGAAAGATTGAATATGGTTTGTGAAGCCAAACATTTGAAAAAAGGGAGACAACTGTAATTCACCTTTTCACAGATGAAGGATAAATATGGATGTAATTCAGCTAATGCTTCGTAAAATCTGTATATAATAAATATAATGTTTTTTTCTTGCCTTTTTTTTAGCATTTACCTCTTCAGAGTAAGCGTTTTTATTTTCTTTCCTTGCTCTTTGATTCTCTATCACATTCTTTTTAAACCTTTGCCTGTCCTGCGCATCATATGTGATGCGCAGGACATGTGATTTCCATGTCCGTGTGTCATATGAGCCATGATTAAAACTAATAACGCTTAAGAAAAGATTCTACTATCGAGCAGGAGGTCTGAGGAAAGGCCTAATCCATTATATATGGCCACCGGATCCTTTCCAGTTTTCAGATTTATAACTATTGCAAGGCAACTCAGCTTATTTGGGAAATAGAATGTGCTGACATATCAGTTATGTGCCATGCGTGATACACGCTTAGCCGATCATGTATCTTTCGATGAAGACCGACGAGGCAGATTATTTCCGGCAGTAGATTGTCATTTCTTTCTGCCATAGACAAGTTGCCATCCAAGGTTACAAAATCCAGTCTGTCCTGCTATTTAACCATAACTGTGGGAGGAGAAGAGGATTCATACCTTTCCCAAGGATATTAGCACGTAAGTGAATGTAATGGATTAGACTGGAATTCGAACTCAGCTTTCCCATTCCTCAATCCGAGTCGCTATCCATTACTCCACTGTGCCGCTGACATATAGTATTTCATATAATAAAAAACCCGTGGACCTAACATATGATCAGGGGCGAAGTGGAAACAAAAAGGACATTGATACTTATCAGGAAGAGACAGTTGAAATTTCAACAGCACATAATGAGGAAAGGAGGCCTGGAAAATTTGATACTCACAGGACAGATTGAAGGCAAGAGGGACAGATGAAAACAACGCATAACCTACCTAGTGAGCTTGTGTAAATATATGGTGGAACAAAGTTTTAAGAGAGATAACAAAAAGAGAAAGTTTATTAAGAGTTAGAAAGAACAGGAAATTGTGGAGAGTCACGATCGTCTACGCCCTGAAACGACACAGCAGATGGAAGAACGAGATTTGGTTTATATTACTGGAAGCCTGTTTTGGTGATTATGAGAAAATTTACATAGAAAAGATAGTCGACTAGATAAGGTGGTGGCATCATGACTAATATATGAAGCATATGCAACATGAGGCATAAAATCCTTCAGACATGAGAAAAATTAACAGATATCTTAATATTAATATTTTATGAAAGGTATTATTAGAAAAAGATACATTTTTATTAAACATAAGTTAACATGAACAGGATGAAAAAGAAAGATTATAAATACAACAGTTAACGCACAAAAATCTTTTCAGATTACTAAATACTAAGGATTTTACAAGTATAGGACTACATTAAAAATAAAATATATTCCTTGACATATAAACATAGTATATTACTTAGAGAAAGAAGGCTAGACAACTTAAATCAATTTGAAACTCGAGATGCAGCAACCAACAAAAATAAGTGGTAGTAAGGAGAAAATTCAAAATATTTAAGGCCAAATTAGTATGGTTTGGCATTGTAATCGAATTATACATATATATATATATATAAGTTTCATTAAAAACGACAGACAAGGTACTACGGTTAAGTTTTTATTTAATTTTTCTTGTGTACGAACAAGAGCTTTCTTTGCTGGACAAAGGGTGTGTAAGAACTGTCCAAATGTTTTATTTTTCCGAACGCTTTCGGCTATACCTTTAGCCATTATCAAGGATGATTTGATTTTTCATCACAGCTCCATTGGAACCCATTTAAACACACACAAAAATTTACCAGACTCCATTAGAAATATATTAGTAGAAAACACAAATATATTAATTGCTTCCACCTGTAAAAAAAGGTTAAAAATAATGGAGGCTTTAATAATAAAAAAGAAAAATCCTACCCTTTACAATATTAACTACGAACAAAGCCACAACGTGCTAACCGTATTTGGAAATTAAAACACCCCTACTACACACTAAGACATACACTTAATGCACACACTCAATTAAGCTGAAAAATCAAATCATCCTTGATAATGGCTAAAGGTATAGCCGAAAGCGCTCGGAAAAATAAAACATTTGGACAGTTCTTACACACCCTTTGTCCAGAAAAGAAAGCTCTTGTTCGTACACAAAAAAATTAAATAAAAAACTTAACCGTAGTACCTTGTCTGTCGTTTTTAATGAAACTTGCATAAAAGAAGGATTGCTGCCTAAATATACAACATATATATATATATATATATATATATATATATATATATATATATATTGACTGCCTCGCCAAATATATTTAACAAAATTCACATTATGTAACGGTCAGTTTTAACTCGGCACCTTAAGCTTGCGTTGTGCATGAAACTCTGAGTCGTGCTACCGGTACGAATATATATATATATATATATATATATATATATATATATATATATATATATATATGAAGTGGACACTGAAATCAACACCCAGAGGCGACAGTCTGTTTCATGCTAAACGCAGTCTTCATGGCCAAACGATTGCATTTGGCGTGAAACAAACTGTCGCCTCTGAGTGTTGACTTTAATGTCCACTTTTTTATTTATATATCTCTATCTCTGATATTGATCATTTTACCCCCCCCCATATATATATATATATATATATATATATATATATATATATATATATATATATATATATATAAACTTAAATATAAAATATAAAAGAATCTTAAGTTTCAACATTCAGGTCAGAGATCGTCAGGCTAGATTACATATTTATAATTATGAATTATTTTCTCCTCTATGTTGCTAAGTTGAAAGGAATTTACATTTCATAATTTAATATTTAGGTTTATCTAAGCACTCTACAATATTAAGCACTCTTACTGGATTTTTATAATATTTTTAGCATTGTCTAACTACAAGTGTTTTTTTAAATCGATATAGACGTACTGTCCATTCGTCCGTGTGTTTGTGTACATACAAATATCACATAAACTTGCGACATCACACATTCAGTTTTGTCATTTTTTATTTGACATTATATGATTGCCTAGTTTAGTAATTCTTATTTAATGAATGTGAGTAGAATTTTAAAAAGAATTGTCTTTTGTTATTCACTTTCAGTTAGACCTTTTATAGTCTTTATAAATAACAAGCCTGTTTTTATTGATAGCGTTTTTACTTATATATTTTTTACTTATTCAAATAACATCATTTTTCGCCCTGAAAGTGAAAACTGTCTTGGCATTTAGATCACAGTTTAAATCACAGTGAATAAAGGGAAGTGAGTATTATTTTTTATGGGTATATCTTGAAAATATAACAAGATTTGTAATTCTAACATAATACGACGCCTTATATTAAATAAATGACAACCAAAATATTTAAAATTATCCAACCGCTTTAATTTAACTCTACAGTTTAGTTAGCAAGCATATAGATCAAAACGAATCCTATACATAGTTTTTTTTCTTTTGACGTTAAGAGACTCCAGAATTTGTAATCGTTTCTTTTATTTTATTTTGCAATTAGAATAGCAGACAGTTATCATGTTGACGACCAGAAGTTGATGAATTTAGAAAGGGCGTCGTGAATTTGTATTACATGTTTGCGTATTAAAATTTCCCAAACAAATAAACGATAATATAGAACAGCGAAGAAAATCAAAGTGACTTGACCTGCGCAACATCAGGGATCATTACTAGTAGAAAATAAATTTAAAAAATTATTGATTAAAATGTTCTTTTTGAACTATCTAATTCACATGAACTTTTTAAAGTAGCAAGTTAATCGGATAAACATGTAACATTATACAAATAACCAAATATAAATACCCATAATTATATTTTTTTATAAGCCTGTTCAATTATACAGAAAGTAGAGATAATGCTGCTTGATCTTCTGAATGATTTTTTTCGTCTCGAATTAACTGTTTTACGGCAGGTAGAAACTTGTAAAGAAACTTGCTAAAATGAAGTGTTATTGTCCAAATACGTTCGACCAGCGTTGTCAAGATAAAAAGTTCACTGCCAGGGCGTATATTTGTATAATTGTCAGTTTATAGTTTGAAATGAACGTAGCTTCACATGGTGTGACTATTAAATGAAACTTATTGTCACGTGACAAATATGACATTACAGTTTAGTTAGCTAGTAATATAGATCAAAAGAAATCCTATGAATAGTTTTTTTTTCTTTTGACGTTAAGAGACTCCAGAATTTGTAATCGTTTCTTTTATTTTATTTTGCAATTAGAATAGCAGACAGTTATCATGTTGACGACCAGAAGTTGACGACCAGAAGTTGACGAATTTAGAAAGGGCGTCGTGAATTTGTATTACATGCTTGCGTATTTCATTTTCCCGTAGAGATGAAAGGTCAATCTCTTAGATATAAATATTGTGGGTATATAGGAAGATGTTTCTTCTTCTTCTTCTTCTTCTTCTTCTTCTTATTATTATTATTATTATTATTATTATTATTATTATTATTATTATTTGTGTATGTTATTTTTCCTGTTTTATATCCTGTAGTTTCATGTCCAAACTATGTTTCTTAACCCTATAAGAGAATTGTCATTTAATTCATAGCACTTAGTATATGAGATGTTCCTAGTAGGGTGATCTTCTGGGCAACTGGTATGTTGATGTTACCTGGGACGCAGTTAGTAAAAAATGTCCACTCCTTTTCTCACGAGGTCCAGAGATCCGATTACTATTTGTACAGTCTCAATTGTTTCGCTTTCTGCGTTACTCGTTATGCATAGATGGTATTCGCTTTGTTTTTTGTTGGTAGAATTTCAGGCATATTAAGCTGTTTCGTGAAGAGTTCAACTTCTTTGTTGATGGAGTGGATTTGATGTTTTACTATTTGTAGGAGAGGGTCATTGTCTTTTGTGAGGTAGGCTTCCAATCCGATTGTTGTGGTTTTTAGAGTTAATTCAAGTTGGATTAGAACTCGACCTCCAAAAGTTCTTGGTATATACAGCCTATCAACATGATTTCGGGGGATGCATCCTCATTATTATTATTATTATTATTATTATTATTATTATCATTATTATTATTATTATTATTATTATCAAAGACATTCACTTAAAGGATAAAAAAGTTGAATTTATATGAAAGGATATATTTATATATATATATATATATATGCTTACACTTATGTAACGTATACACGTATACAGTGTAACCCGGATATAAGAGACCCGCATATAAGAGAAACACGGATATGAGAGCGATTTTCTCTGGTCCCAAATTAGAGCCTGCGTTAATGTATATATAATAGACCAAACCCGGATATAAGAGAAACCCGGATATAAGATACTTCTTCTTCGGACAACTCTCTTATATCCGGGTTACACTGTATATATATATATATATATATATATATATATATATATATATATATATACAAATTTCATTAAAAACGAAAGACAAGGTGCTTTTATTTAGTTTTTTATATAATTTCTCGTGCGATTTAATAATGTTTTTTCTTTTCAGATGATAAATTATATAAAAACTGTCCGAATGTTCTTTTTATCCGAGCGGATTAGATCGCACGAGAAATTATATAAAAAAACTAAATAAAAGCACCTTGTCAGTCGTTTTCAATAAAATGTGCATGAAAGAAGGATTGCTGCCTAAATATATATATATATATATATATATATATATATATATATATATATATATATATATATATATATATATATATATATATATACAGCTTGGCCAAAATTATGGAGCACCAATGAAAAATCGAAATTATGATTCAAACTTATATATTTAAAGGTTACGAATAGTGGAGTAAACATTAATAACAACAATCAATATTTGGTATGTCCTCCTTTGGCCTTAATAACAGCTTTTATTCGTTTTTGCATATTATTGACTAAGTTGTTGCAGGTGGTAGGATCTATTTTCTGCCACTCTTCATGAAGTTTGGCCTCTAATTCTTTTTTGATGAACATTTGTACATTCTCACTCTTTTCCCTAAATGGGACCACAAAATTTCAATTGGATTTAGGTCTGTAATCCCTTTTTTCTCAAACCAACCTATTGAAACTTTTGACGTATGGCATGGAGCATTGTCTTGTTGGAAGATTACATCACTTGGAATTATTAAATATTTTAGTCAAAGAGGTTCGGTAAACCTGGTCCAGCATGTTAGTATAAATTGTGGAGTTCATTCTGCCCTCACGTGTGTACAACATTCCAGTGCCTGAAGAAGCCATGCAGCCCCAAACCATTACGCTTCCTCCTCCAAATTTTACAGTTGGAACCACACAATCAGGATGAAATGCCTCTCCTTCCCTACGGCGAACATAAACCGCTCCAGGAGTGCCAAAAATCTGAT
Organism: Acanthosepion esculentum; assembly: GCA_964036315.1. NCBI lineage: Eukaryota > Metazoa > Mollusca > Cephalopoda > Sepiida > Sepiidae > Acanthosepion > Acanthosepion esculentum. Next base: position 109,577,915 of record OZ038485.1, on the reverse strand, counting down.
GAAAAAAAAAGAATTTGTTACAATTTTTGAATAAATGTTATGGATGTGTATTCACATAAAAATTTCAATTATTACATCCAAAGTTTAGGAAAGAGAAGCTGTTAATTTACCTCAAAGTTACTTTCGTCAGACCAAACAATTTTGCCCCAATCATCAGGTGTCCAATTTTCATGGTTTTTTGCAAATTCCAGTCATTTTTTCTTGTTGGCCTGAGACAAGTATGGCTTCTTCCTGGCTTTGCATCCTTCTAATCCAACTTCTAATAACCTTCTTCTCACTGTTCAAGCTGATATGTTTTTGTTTGCACCCTCCCTAAGTTCAGCAGCAAGCTCTAAAGAACGTTTCCTCCTATCTGCAAGGGATGCTCTTTTCAAAGATCTGTCTTCCCTGGCGGTTGTAGACTTTTTACGGCCTTGTCCTTTTCTGTTTTTGAAAGACTTTGTTTCCTTGTACCTTTTAATCGTTGTTTGAACCCCCTTCCTTGAACATTCCATCTTCCTGGCAATTTCTACCTGAGAATATCCTTAATCAGATAAAGCAACAATTTGTGCCCTTTTACTCTCTGAAAGCTGCTTCTTTGGAGGCATTTTCAATTAAATATACTATTATAGCACTGGTAGGAATAAAATATTACCCGAAAATTATGAAACAACCTTTAGTATGACAATAAATCATTTTGAATATTGGAATGAATTTAGTACGAAACTCAGCTAAAGCTCTTGAGAGAGGCTTTAAAGCAAAAAGATACTACAATCTACTGTTAAATATTTTACATTTGCTCTCAATTGTTCACTGTACGATTCTTAACCATTAAATACGTAGGCTTAAACTATTATCTCAATTTTTTTATAGGTGCTCCATAATTTTGGCCATGGCTATATATATATATATATATATATATATATATATATATATATATATATATATATATATATATATATATATTCACAAAAGGATTGGCCTTTGCAAACTGGTTTCTGGATTTGCTAATGACAACGTTGAAAGTTTTTAATATTTGTAGTAGATGATAAAACTCGGGCAGTTATCCTTGCCTGTAAAATGTGTCATTGCCTTTGCATCTTTTATGATCACAAGCTCCAGAGAATTATGATAATAAGAAGGAGCTTCAAATTTATAAGGTCAGATTTGTGTTGTACCATATAATAATGTAACAATTACATTTGTTATTGGATATATATTCTTATAGGTGTGTTTACCTATTGATATTAAAAAAAGCTAATAGTTTTGTGATTTAAATCAAAGCTTTTTTGAATATCATCGACAACGTGATTGTTGTTTTGTAAACAAATATATTATGTATATATATATTAAGTGATGAACGATTATATATACTTATATAATATATAAAATATGATATATAAAATATATACTATATATATATTATGTGATGAATAATTGACATGAAATATCGGAACGAAGTGTGTAAGATTGAATTCGTGGAAACTAGTTGAATGTTTATTTTTATTTAATTAATTGTTAATGTCACGCTTAAAAATGCTCCTACAATCTTGTCATAAGATTTCTTGGGCAAAGCGAAACGTTATCAAGGAAGGTGTATTTCTTCAGGAAGATTTCTCTTTTGTTAAATAATTTCAGTTTGACCGTTTTATAACGTGAGAACGTCAGAATTTAAAAAAAACTGTTGAATGACTACACACTGAACAATCCTTGAAAACGAATCTAGCCACATTCGAAAGTTCTCGGTAAAAAAATAATATAAGATAAAAGTTAATAGAAATTTTGTCAAACTTACTGAAAATACAAAACAACTTATTCGGAAACCTTTGAAGATTTAATTAAAAAAATGATAGGCAGGATTTATCAACAAACACACACACATACACACACATACACACAGACACACATACGCACACACACACACACACACACACACATATATATGTTATTAATAAAATATACATTTTTACCTCGTCGGCAGCACAATGCAATCATCAGGGTGCTAATAGAAAATTGACCCTTGAAAAATTTAAATATTGCTGTTTATGCAGAGCTGTAATGATAGTGTATCCGCTCATTTTATTAGCACCATAACTCAATGTGCGATATTCTATCTATCTATCTATCTATCTATCTATGTAATAAGCAACTCCTAATGGAATCTGTTACAGACGTAGACTGGGGAAAGAAAATTCAGTGCCATATTAACTGGCAGAGCATTAATAATTCACAACGAATTATATATATATATATATATATATATATATATATCTTCGTGCATGAGTGTGTATGCGAGTTCGTGCATGTCTGTTTATATATATATATATATATATATATATATATATATATATATATATATATATATATAGCAATCCTTCGTTTAACAATGTTTTAGCAAATAGTGGAGATATCATTTCTGGAAGTTCCTTTGTAAGTTTTCACGGGACATTAATCGAATTATTCAATACCAGTAAAAAGAGTCTTAACATACCTTACCTGTCCCTTACACACACACACACACACACACACACACACACACATATATATATATATATATATATATATGTATATGTATATATATATATATATATATATATATATATATAAAAATAAGACTATATTTCTTCATATATATATATATATATATATATATATATATATCATATGAATATAATATCGCTCATTGATTGCTGTGGTAATAAAATAGTGCTCGATGTATAATAACAGAAATCTAATTTATATTAATAATAAAATACATTTTTCTCACTGCTAACACAACTCTGAATTTAATTGACCATCCTGTCTGTTTGCAAGTAGCACCTAATGTTTGTATAGGGCATGAAATTCAGAACTGTGCAACCAGTGAGGAAAAAATCTATTTTTATTATTAGTATATATTTATGAGAAAACGGTATTTTTATAGTCAAAAATATGGATTAACAATGGGGTGGCCCCTAAGCGGGGTTTTCGCATGCATGTTCTGAGAATTTCTTTAATCTTGTCCTTTCCAAAATATTTTACCTAAACAATCAACATAATTACAATACATTGAGGATACTTAATTAATATATCTCCGCAAAACATTAACTGACCTTGCAGATAATCTAAATAAAGTCAAGCATAAGAATTTACCTTAGATAAAAACAAACAATACTTTATTTTTCCTAGATATCATGTTGCACCGCAGAGACCATAACATGAAACTAAGTGTCCATTGTAAATAAACCAATTAGAAATCATTTCATAAATTTCTATTCTCACCATAACAACAAAATAAAATCCAGAATAATCATCGGATTCTATTTAAGAGCAATCAGAATTTTCCGCCATCAATATTTAAATGAAGATGAGAAATGCAGTGAAAATACTTTTAAGCTTTTCCAACGGCTTATTTCATATTCAACACGAAAGCAAAAGGCTCGTCAAATATTTAAAAATAGAAACCCAACGAATCAAAATATATTATTTGATAAATATACTCTATCAGAACTACAATTGAAAATAATCTATTTAAGCTTAACATAAAAATTGTCACAACTACTTTTTAAACAATAAAAAAACTCAAATTAATCAGTGCAAAGCAATAAGGTAAAACTTGAAAGAAGAATTTTTAGTACCACCTATAAAAATTGCCGCAAGGAATGCATAGGAGAAACACCATGGAATTTAAATAAAATATATATTTAAGTAGAATATAAATTAAATTTAAATTTAACATAAAAGGGATCTTTTACAAAATAACACACTCAATGCATTCGTAGCATACCGTTGTTATCCTAATCATAATTTTGATTTTAAAAATGTCACACTAACTGAAAGAGAAGGCAATTCAGTGAGATGAAAAATCTATAGAAAGTGCTTTAATCGCTCGGTCATCCACAGTAGATTTAAGTCCAGGTTCTTACAACACTTCGTCTTTCTTGGCAGATCTTCTATAACCACAATGTGAGATACTTAATAACAAAACGGATGAAACAAACAAAAAGAGAAAAGAACTAAAAGAATTCAGCTAGACTAAATAACTTATATACTCGAGTATAATGTGATCAGTTTCTTACGCAAAAGATAGGGGGTCGCACTATACACAAAGAAATATTTAAGAGCTTAAAAATCATGCATTTTTAGTGACAGGTTGGGCTATACACAGATATTTTTCTGGAGGGATTAATATTCATGCGAAAAATTCAAGGGTCGCACTATACAAGAATTCGGCTTATACACGAGTATATACGGTACCCAAAATATATATAAAAAAATTAAATTCTCATCGGCCCCTCTCCTTCATGCACATGTGTATTCAGATCAACGTAAACATGACTTAAGTTCGATGATAATGCATATTTAAGGTGTATCAAAATAATTTTATAAACATTGGGGCGAATTCCTCACACAAAGACAAGAACTGTATTTCTGAGATGAGGTATTATGTACACTATTTACATTATTCTGACTATTGTCCTCATCTTTGTCGCCATAATTATTACAACGTTTCGGTTAAGCCAGTGGAGAACTTGGAGAGGGGAATTAATAGGAGATAACTGATAAGTGACATCCATTAAATATGGAACGTGGAAATAGAACAGTTTCCCCCAGTGAGCGAAATCAAGGGTTCAGTTCGACATTCCAACCACCTGAAGAAGGCCGGAGCGTACAACGGCCGAAACGTTGTAATAAAATATGGCGACAAAGATGGGGACAATAGTCTGAATAATGTAAATAAGGACAAAAGTCTATATAAAAATATGTCCGAAAATCCTTCGTTTTTGATTTTAAGGAAAGTTGACGGTAGATGGCACTGTGTTGCCATATTGATTAGGTTACATTTGTCATTCGTGTACATTTGTGGCTCGTCTGTCTTCAACGTTTAACGTGTGTAGTAGAGAGTTAACTGTGAAGTGTTCCGTTTTATAATGACAGGATATACATATCGTGCGGAGGCAGATATGATTTTTACCTATTTACGCGTGAATGGTAATTGACGCGTGGCTGCACGGCTGTATCAGATTGCGTTTCTAGACCGAAGCCAGCCGAGTCATCCACCCTCTGCTGCTGTTTATCGTCGCGTTGCTGAGAGAGGATCTGTGGAACCATTAACTCTGGATTAGGGAAGGCCGAGATCCGCTCATATGCCTGAACATGAAGAACACATTCTACAGGCTGTCGGAGACGATCCAAATATCGTCACACGGTAAGTGGTCCTAGCAAGTCGTACATCTCATAGTACCGCATGGAGGGTATTTCAAGAGCAGCTCCTGTATCCGTATCTTTTGCAACGTGTGCAGGTTCTTTCGCCTTCTGATCACTCACCACGGGAGAACTTTTGCCGATAGTTTATTGCACAAAGTTATCGATACGTTGTTTGTCTCTTCATTGTTGTTCTCGGATGAGGCAACATATGTAAGTTATGCAATAACAAAATTAACAGCGTCTCCCTTAAACTTTAAATTTAATAACTGAAAAACGAAGGGTTTGCTGACATATGTTTATATAGCTTTGGTGTAATGAACCAGTCCCCCAAAATTTGTAAAAGTATTTTATGGCACACACACACACACACACACACACACACACACACACACACACACACACATATATATATATATATATTATGTCATTCACAGACAGTACTGTTTCGCTGTATCACAGCTCCTCAGTGCGACTAGACTTCCGAATGCCTCATGCCAGGATTGAAACACAACTAATTTTGTGTCAGCCAGAGCTATCTTCACTCGGTAGAGTTACACAACTAAATCTAGCGTATTGTTTTTACAAATGTAAACAAATGGCAATCAGCCAAAGTGCTCCATTCATTTTACTGAAGAGCTTTGCATTAGTGCAGGTGGCTGTTGTTTATAGAATTAGCTTATAACTCAACAGTGCTCAATCGAAATGTATTTTCAAAAGCTAAATTATGTCATTCACAGACAGTACTGTTTCGCTCCTCAGTGCGACTAGACTTCCGAATGCCTCAAGCCAGGATTGAAACACAACTAATATATATATATATATATATATATATATATATATATATATATATTGTCATCCACAGACAGACTGTTTCGCTGTATCACAGCTCATCAGTGTGACTAGACGTCCGGTTGCCTCTGGCTAGAATCGACAACCGGCTGAATTCGCGTCAGTCGGAAGTTTTACCCTGAAGCCGTTGGCGCACGGCAGAGAAGAAGGTCAATTTAAGCGTATTTATTTTTAGATAAACACACGGTGACTGAGAGAACTCGATTCGATTTACCGAAGTGTCTTGCATTATTAGCCGTAATAGTCACTGTTTACAAACCCACACATCTTATATATATATATATGTTTGTAAGCATGAACATGTATATTCGTTTCTATGAATCTATAATCATCATTGCATTATTTTTATAATCACTCTCTCTTCCCTGTCATTAAAAAAAAAAATTAAACCTATGATCTCCCGCAAGCTACACTTAACATGGCGGCAAAAGTTATCACATACAGTAATAATTAATAGCCAGCTAAATTTGTTACATTCTATGCTAACCTGCTAGGTTGGTTAGGAAATACCCCTACTCAAACAGATTTGCTAACTTTTGGTATAAACTGCAACTATACTGAGTAGACCTTAGTTCCAGTTTCTATTGCACTGCGCTCAATCAGGGGGGGGGGGGTCAGTAGCTAAAAAAGGCCATTAAGTTCAAACCTTGGTCATTTTGTGCTTCACAATCATCGCCGGCCTCCGAACAATTTCGTATACCCAATTTCACTCAGAATGTTTGGGTCAACCCTTGCTATGGTTTTCAGTCACAATCTACCGGTGTCACTAGCCTAGAATCCTTTCCTCAGGTGGATTTTAGTAAAAGTAAAACTCCTTGACAAAACGACCCTGGTACGATTCGAACCCGAGTATCATAGTTAGAATGCTAACACTTTAAACACTTGGTCATGTGTCCCCATTTTCCTCAGATAACTATAATGGCTAACAACACACTGGATAGTATTGATATGGATGTCCAATTTGCCGAACTTTCGTAAAATTTTGAATAGACTATCTCAGCAATAATTTCTCTCAAAACTCTCCAATTTTTCGTAGACTGCGTCATGTTCGTACTTGCCAATAGCAGAAAAAAATCAAATCTGAAAGCAGCCGAAGAAAATTACTCTGTGATCAAATTCATGTACGAACCAATCCATATACGAATTTATATTCACAATAGAATTCCTCTTTTGTCGAAACTAATAGCATCCTTTTCATCTCTTATGTGTATGTAGACATTTTGACAAAGCTTCGGCCACTTGAGTACGAATAATGAATACCCTAAATGCTAGAAGCTTTCTCAAAATATAGAACTTATATATATATATATATATACATAAAATATCGTCGCATTAAAAAAAAAAAAAAAAGAAAAACGAACCCCAAAATATCATTGTTGTAAGAATTTCAACGTGATTACTCTATTAATTAAAAAAAATGTCTGGTCTTTTCCACTCCTAAACAATGACGCCTCAAGGAAAAAATACTTTAATTTTAAAAGATCCTTTTTTAGTTGGAAAGATCATTTTGTATTTGAAAGATTTTAATAAATACTCAAACCGTGTGAATATTTTATCTCGTGGTCGGCTTAAATAAACTGAGAAATTAGCAGCACGACATGCGTGAATCGATTAAGAAAGAGCAAAACAAATTGTACTGAATTTAACCACGTTTATGTTTCTATTAAATGTTTATTTAATCATTTGAAATAGGATAGTTGGTTGATATGGCTATACGTACGTGAAGGACGAATATAAGCAATTATCGCAATATGAACAAAAGACATGGCGTTTGATTACTTCAGAAAATCAACATGCTCTACCAAGTGTTCCAAGTAGTAGGACTCAAGATAAAGCTTTCCAAAAACAGAAAATATGATCTGCAATTGGAATGAAGACAGTGATGGCATCTAAACTGACTCCAAAAACATTCTTTTACTTAAAATTTGTCAGAGGATTGTTCATAATTTGAAAAAGTCAGTCATCAAAATTAATCAACACAAAATGTCTGTTATTCTTAATAGTATTTACCTTAAAATCACTAGATGTTTTAATAGACAATATCGTACACCAGTTAGAAAGACTGATGGCTTCCTCATCTCATCCATTAGAAACTGCCTTCCAAGTTACATATCCACTGAATTCATCAATCAAACAGAGGAACTACATCGATCTTACATGTCTCTGTGAGGAACACAATACAGAAACAACAGCATGCTTATGATAAGGAGGAAATGAAAGCCCCAGTTTATTTAATCTTTTCTTAGACTATGCTTTGTTCATTTAAAAGCACAGATGTATCCATTTAAGTATTCCATACCACATCCCAAATGAATCTACCAATAGAAGACAATGATCCTATTTCCTCACCCGAGGCCAATGTACTTATGATGAGGGGGGGATCTATGCTGACAACATAGTTATTTATAATTGGGATAAGAAGGATCTTGGACAGAAAATCAACATTGTCTACCAAGTGTTCCATGTAGTAGGACTCAAGATGAAGCTTTCCAAAAACAGAAACTATGACCTGGAATTGGAACGAAAGCAGTCATATTCTGAATCCATCATAACAAAATTCAGGACGTGGAATTAATAAATACTAAACACATCAAATACCGCGGCGTATGAATCAGCCACAACTAATTTAGTATAGGTGAGAAGGAAATTGATCATAGAATAGGTTAAGCTTGAGGTAGTTTCGCCCAATACCGCAAATTGCTACAGCATCAAAACAATAAACCTGAAAACTCGAAACATGATCTTAAATAACCTCATCATATCGATACTTTCCTATGGATGCCATGCATGGCGCCAAACCTGTTCAGAAATATTTGAACTGTCTGCTGTCTAGAACCGTTTTCTAAGATCAATAGTGAAGAATGGCTCTAGAGAACAAAAAGCAAGATCAAAGAAACGTCAGGACTTTCAGCAGCAACAACTAAAATAGAAAGAACACATAGCTCGAAATAAAAATAATGACATAATCTAGATGTTAACGTTCCATATTATTTCAAACAAAAGGAGGAAGCTCCCCATCAATACTGGAAAGTGTGCTACAGAATGCAAAGGCCAGAGTTAGAATGGTCAGCGATTAGCTGGAGTGCCTTGTCGGCGTGGTATTCTGGCAGTGATGAATTGTCTTTGTCCGGATTTTAGATATATGTCCAAAATGGCGCGAATTCAACAGTGGACCGCAAGAATTCTGAAACGTCGATATACCTCCCACATCTAGGTTTGCGACCAGCTAAGACCACCAGCGTAGATACGCCGAGACAGCGTGCGACATGCGTTCCTGTGACATCATTTCTCCCACTGCCTCTTAGAATCGAAGCTGCCACCACTCTCTCTTAATGAAACGACTGAGAAAAAGAAATGGTCCTTTTCGTTGATATTATTTTGTGTAGTAGCGTGGAGACCCAGAGACGAGAGAGAACGCAACAACAACGATAAGAGCTACTAGACTTGAGAAACCTATTTTCCGGAAAAAATGTTTTAAGAGAAAGATTTTATAAATTTCAACTGACAGTAGTACTAGTTGCTCGGCCAATGAATGCCGAATATTTCCTTATATGAAAACAGTTTATATTACCATTAACATTCACGTAGAGCTTGAGGAAGAACGTACGCAATTTATAATGGTCCGCCCTTACAACCATCGCCAGATACCCGAGTAGATGTTTATTAAATCCATTATATTAGGTTGGTCAGAAAGTCATCACTTAGGAAGCGGAAAGAAAACAGCAAAATTTTATGGCGCAAAACCGACATTTATTCTTCAAAACAAAGTCTATCATTCTCGACGATCTTCTGCCAGCAACCAGCCAAGCTCCGAATCAGTCACAGATACCAGTCCGCAGGCTTTAAATAAATAAAAAAACTGTAAACAAGCTTGCTTCACATCATCAAAAGTGTTGAATCGCTGGTTGCGGAGGAAGTGTGCCATTAGGCGGAATAGGCCTTAGTCATTCGAAGCAGCATCGGGGCTGAATGGTGGATGTGGAAGAATCTCAACACCGTCCATCCGTCTTGCTGAAGCAAAGTCCGACCACGACTGACCAAAGCAGGATAGTCCTCAAGTTTGTATTACACGCGATCTAGCTTCTGGCAATACAGATTTTCTTTGATGGCGCGGCCACGTGGAAAAAGCTCGAAATACAGTACTCCTTGGAAATTCCGCCAGAGATTAAGATTTGTTGTTTGCTTTCCTCTTCCTAAGTGAGTCAGAACATTCTGGCCAATCTAGTATTAATAAGAGTTTGGACGTGTTGTTAGGATGTTAGTTTCGTTTTCGATTTGTCTCCTTTGATGTCATGTAAAGACCTGGGTGATTATTGCTCTACATTACTTCCTGCGTGTTTTTTTAAGTAACTTTTCACCTCTTTTGCCCTTGATCTGCCATCACTAACGTCAATCTTCTTGGGTAGATTATTTCTAGATTATATCGGTGTTGAGAAACGATCCCAAATGGGCGACAACGTTGGGAAGTGCCTGAAAACATAGCACGCATTGAGCGAACCATGTCTTTAAAGTTGTATAGACAGCATTGTTCCGCATTGTTCAGGAGCCATCGATGTGAGACTCCGTGACCGAAGATTTAAGCGTACTTTCTCACCCAGAAACTAACTAAGGTATGCTCAGCATAGTTAACGGGTTACCTCTGTGGGAGTTGAAGAAAACCAAATATGTGTCTGAGCACGTGCACGCAACCGTGATTAGCGTGACACATTAACAGACGGGCGAGAATACCAGGTGCTGTTAGCTTGGATGTAGTGGTGGTGGAATAGATAATGGCTCCAAATTGTTAATCAGAGAATCGAGTTCTAATTCCCGTTGCTTTCATTATATTCACTTACACTCAGATGCTCTTTGGAAAGGCATGAATCCATCTCTTCTCGTTCCAGCTATGAATTAATTGGTAAAACATGTTTCATTAAATCATTATTATCTAAAAATAATTCAAACAATCTTATATATATATATATATATATATATATATATATATATATATATATATTGTGTGTGTATTTAGGCAGCATTTTTTCATTAATACATGTTTCATTAAATAATATAGATAAGTGTTGTCTATATATTTT